>OX376372.1:171534729-171824359 GCA_947369275.1 Nemotelus nigrinus
TTTTTTTATATATATGCTAAAACTAAAGACAAAAGCCCGCGACCCGTGACAACAGGTTACTGTATTTCAAGCAAGGTTACTGTAATTCAATCTAATACTTTAAGTTAATACTTGGTCCAGCAATGAAGTATGGTGTTTTTGAAAAAACTGACACATTTTTTTTTAAACATACATCAAAATTTATTATTTCAATACATTAGTGGAATGATGCCATTTAAGTAACATAACATAGTCAGGTGCGAAAAATTATATCAGTTGGGTGGCGTCCATTTTTGTTGAAGCATTCTTGGAGACGGATTGCAAAATCGTCCATACTCCTTTCGAGCATGGCACGAAGAATCCTTTCAATTTCGTGCGTTATGCTTTCTGAAAGAGCCTCAAGAGTTCGCGGTTTGTCTATGTAAACTTTGGATTTTAAGTAGCCCGATAAAAAGTAGTCACAACATGAAATAAGGCGCCCAGGAAAATGTTTCCTTAAAAAGGCCATTGCAGCTCTTGACGTATGGCAAGTCGCCCCATCTTGTTGGAACCAAACTGTATTGAGGTCAATGCGTTGTCTTCTTAGTTCGGGTAGAAAATAATCACGCAACATGGTGCAATAGCGATCTGAGTTCACTGACATTGTGCGTCCGTTTTCACGAAAAAAATACGGGCCAATTATGCAATTTCAAGTTACGGCACACCAACCAGTTATCCTTTCAGAGTGCAGAGGTTGTCCATGCAGTTCTCGAGGGTTTTCGTGTGCCCAGTATCGAAAGTTTTGTTTGCTTACCATCCCTGATAAATGAAAATGGGCCCCGTCACTCATGGACAAAACAATGTTGCCGTGCAGCATTTCCAGCATCCTTTCTGCGAACCTGTGTCGTCTCACTAAGTCATTTTGGAGCAGCTTCTGACAAACCATAATTTTATACGGATGGTAATGGAGGTCCAAATGCAAGATTCTGCGAACTGAAAGGTCTGACATTCCAAGAGCGCGTGCGTGACGTACCACTGAACGGCGAGAGCTAGTATCCACCGCTTGTTGCACTCTTTCAATGTTTTCCGGGGTTCGCACTGTTCGATCTCTTCCCCTTGCAGTCCCAGGTTGTTTGAAATTTATTTACCCACTTCAAAATGGTATCGCGTCTTGGAACGCGACCATGCCGACCAACGCTAAAATGGTTTCGAAATCGTCGCTGTGTGAGCACAACAGAACGACCAGTTTCAATAAAAGTGTTGTAAATAAACACGCGATGTGCCACAGACCACGGCTCCATCGCTACTAAAATGGCATCGCAGAACGAGTACATATCAAAAATCGTGAAAACATTGGCTCGACAGTGCTGCACATAATGGTCGTTGCAAAAACACCATACTTCATTGCCGGACCCTGTATAATTCAGATACTTTACTTTAACATGATCCATCGAAATCTTTACAGTAATATAATTCAGATACTTTACGTCTTGCCAAAGAATAGCATGGCAGTTTATGTCAACGGTTTCCTTTGCTCGACCTTTTAATTTACTTTTGATAATGTCACTAAAAAAAAAGCTGTGACGCTTCGTTGTAGGCTTGTAGTATAGGACTAGCCCTATCCACAAGATTTACAAAATTTTGAAGGTTTTCGGACCTGCCGTCAAATTCAGGGAGGTTATGGAGATACTTGAGAGGATCAATTTGGGTGGCAGAGTCTGCTTCGGCGTTTGGCATTTTTTCAGAAAAAGCAAAATCGTTAATTTATTCCGAATTCCAAACCACCCGTCTAAGATTCAATTTTAATGCGGCAAATGCTCAAAATCTCTCTGGCATTTACTATTTGATACAATTCTATGATTTAATATTCTATTGGATTACTTCTATGTAAATAAGATACTCAAGTGAATTCAACTGATTTCAATTTGATTTTATGTGTAATAATTCAATTTGGGGCGAAAATTTGATTTTTGTCGTAATTTCATGTATGCATAGAACGAAGTTAAGATTCATTTATAATGTAGAATATATTTCGATATAATTTAATATATAAAGAATATAGAGTTAACTTTTGAATTTTAAATGTAATTTCATATATGCATAAAGCGAAGAGATATAATTTGATATAGTTTAATATAGTTTAATATATGGAATATAACTAGTTTAATGTATGGAATATGACTATTCAATATATATGTAAAATAGAAAATTCAATGTGAAAATAAGAAATGTTGGATGATGTTGTGGTACTTGCTGTTCTCCGATCTAATTTCTGGAAATTCTCCACAAAGAATGGCGGTGGTGCACTGGTATGTTTCACTGCTATTAATGTAAGCGATTTTTCCTTTAAAGTTGAATTTTGCATTTATATGTTATACACTCTGCGTATAATTTTTCGCTTTTATTTTCATTTCCGTTTTCGTTGTTTTCCATAGAAACCAATTTCCACTTCACAGGGTTTTCTCGTTAGGGGTCACTTTTGTTTGATGGTTGTTGTTTGATGTTGATGGTGTTTTACTATCTTTAGGACACTTTACACTTCACGTAGCTTACGGTTTTCAGTTTCGGTCCGGACGCTGTTTCTAGGGACACGATGAGAGTACTGATATTAATACGGTATCGATACTTTCGTTTGATACCAAGTAAAATTTTACTTGAATCGAAACTGTTCGATATTTTACTCATATCAATACTTTGATGCTGGTATCGTATCGACATGTGACTGAAAAAATTTTAAATGAAAACCAACCCATCTTTCTCTTTCTAAACTGAGCTACGTACGACGCCGCGAATACGCGAGCGACAGTTACAGTTATAATGAACTGTTTATGATGGAATGTATATCCACGAATCACGATTTCCACCCAGGGCCAGATCACTTCTTCAAACTAAGGCAGCCGATCGATTTAAAATACAATTGCATTGCACATTGCACCGACTACAGTGCCATTTTCATTAGATGGCCGTGGCAAAGTAATTTGTTGCCAACATTTTCGCCTCATAATTTTGGGAAAAGTCGATATATTTTCGCGCCTGATGAGCGCTAGTGCATCTAAAGTCAGAGAAGAAAGTTCAGACAACAGAATTGTGATATTTTGAAAGTGCCAGGACTCAGGTTAGTGAATGGTGTTTTTTGTAGAAAATTCCCATGTGAAAATGCGACAAGCTGAACATTTGGTGGAAATTAGGTGCGTAGATATGTAATTGTACTATTTTCGTACCAAAAATATATATATTATTAAAACACAAAACTTCAGGTTATATTTTGTACTTTATTGGCTGACGGCGTTATTAGAACTGCCCTACTTGAAACCAATTCCAAACTAAAAATCTACTATCGGGTAGGAGACGCTATTATTTTGTTTATATGCAAAGATGGAAAGTGCTGACTGATATCTGATATGCAGACGAAAGATTTGTCCCACTGAGATTTAATTTGATTAATTTAAGTATCGTTCGACTGGAAGAAAGAATGATTTGTTATTATTGAAAAATGATGATGAATGATTTTAACTATAGTTTTGACGATCGGATTTTCGAGGGTGTAATACTTTGTTGAATAGAATTTAAAGATTTTACTTTGTTGAGTGAATAAAATTTAAAGATTTAATACTTATGCTTAAGTGCGTAGTGTGGCTGACGCAATTTTTATATGAAAGTTGAAAAAATTTTCGGTGAGAATACGAACGAAGCTGGCGCTAATGTGTGGTAAATCCTTTCGAGATAGTTTGAATTTGAAATTTGTACGTGTAGTATCGAAGTAAGTCGAGTTCGGATTGTTTCCGTAAATAGGTCTTTTAATGGATAAGTCTTAAATTAAGTGAACTTAAGTGTTGCCTTCATAGCTTATAGTTGCCTTCATAGCTTGATAGCTCTGTTGCAAGAAATCGTAGAAAATTGTTGCTGAGCTGAAACTCGGCACTTTGCTGTAGATTATTAGATCTATAAAGATGGGCTTGGTGCATGCTCTTAATTTGTACTTATATTCAAATAAGTGTACGAAAGAAATGTTTTTTGAGCAATATTGGTATGCGACCGGAATATATGTATTTCATCAACAAGGTCTTTGCTGCTGAAGATTAAAATTCAATAGTGGACAGCTGAAGCATGGTGTGGTTATTCTTTGAATGAAAAAAGCTGCGTGATGGCATTTTAAGTTGTGTATGTACTCTTTTTTTAAAAGTAAGTAATTTAAAGATACAAGTAAATAAAATACTATATAATTTATCCTGTAAAAATAGCATTTAAATGATCGACGAAAAATATTTTAGATACCTGTTATTCTTTTTACAATGTCGTGCAGGATCATATTCGAGACATCTAATTACTACTTCCTATATTGTAAACAGTCAATAAACTGTTTAACAATAAAAGGTCTAATTGGAATTGTTTTTGCAGGATGATGAAAAATGAAAAAAAAATTTTATTTACATTGAAAATTTTTATTTGACAAAGTGGTTTCGAAAGTATGCACTGATTCTCATTAGACAACAGCACACAGTGCATACTTGACTGAAGTGACCACTTGCAGTTGGAAATCACTAATTTTTATTTACGCTAGTTGTGACAAATTTTAACATCTCCGACTTATGTATATCCATCGACATAATTTACTTGTAAAGGTTATTTAATTGTGATCATGGTTCCCTTCTTGTCTATAAATCAGCATAGACAACGTATATCGTCTCTAAAGCTTATCAAAGGAGAGAATATTGATACGGGAAAGTCGATCGTTTTGCGGAATAAACCTCCGAAGCTATATGCGATTTTCCAAAGTGTGCCATAACAGAAAACCGGGTCGACCCCTCAGAGTTTCACTGTTGACACGAATGCCAATACAATAAGACGATACGCGACCTTGTTAGATGGGTAGTTCTCTGCCAAGAGAAGAAAAATTGCAGACAAAGATTATGTTAAAATCGAAAAATAGTTGTCCAAAAAAAACGTATACTCTGTCGAGGATTGAACCCACCACTTTTTACTTCGAGAGCCGCAACCGTACCCACTGACCTACGACCTCTCCTGGAAATTAGAATAGTAATTCTAGAGATATATGTCTCGTATTGATCGCACTAGATCTATTGCAAAAATCTAACTGTGTTTCTCAAAAATACTTTCATTAAATCGTTTCGAAACCGAAAAGTATTTAAAAACAATGTATTTAGCAACACATAGAGCCCGCACTGAAAACAGATGATCGACACCAATTAATCAATTTGAAACTTTCGAAGTGATTTCACATCCGTTGCAAATAACACGGCTAGTCACAGCTGAAAACGGTCTTCGACTTGGGGAATTCCCGAGGAGTTCACGGGTTTTTCTTTCAAGTCACGAAACACTCAAGACTTGGGTTTGGGAAAGATTATAAATATCTAGGCAAACAATGCCGAAAGCGACGGTTTCAGGATAAAAACTTTTGGGAATGTATTTAACAATTATATCATATATTCAGACGATTTTCTGCACTCCAAAATGAACGCACCTGTCACTCCGTCATCGAACACAAGTATATAGTTATTCAGCATATCGACTTGATTTAACAATTTAATGCATGAGATTTGATTACAGAGTATATTTTGCACAAGCTTGCAAGACCAAATTTTTTGAGTAGTGTTTCATGTGAAACTAATAGACTGGGAATTGAAGATGAACTTACTTTTGAGCGTGTACAGGGTGCGCCATTTAAACCTTTGGTATTTCAATATTGAATAACTCTGACATTTTTCAACCGATTTTCGCAAATGCGGTTATTCTATATTATTTATTTCAAATCATTTTTGAATACAATGTCAACTATCTTCATTCGATAAGCAAAAAGTAGCAATTTTTTGGGCATTCTGCATAACGTGCATCTCGGGCGGCATAGCAGCTATTTCGGCTCGTATGTTGGCTTTGAGTCATTGGCTTCCTCCTATAAACTTTACTTTTTAAATAATTCCACAGAAAAAAGTCTGGTGCCGTCAAATCCGGAGAACAAGGACGCCACTCCATGTCACAATTTTTCGACACAACGTGCCTTGGGAATTTGCGCTGCATGAACTATATCGTAACAGTTACAATTAAAAGTTGGGCAGACCTTTTTTACGCATTTGCGGAAACACAAAGTGCGCCAAAATCCAACGATAGTGTGCGCCGTCGACGGTTTGTTCCATTTTGAGGAAAAATTGTCTAATGACGGCTTTTGATACATTGACTTTTTGTTCGTGCAGTGTTGTTTCGTGAATGACATGTTTTTTCTCTGTTCCCCAAATGCTTTGAAAACACCGAAGAATAACTGTTACTTCTTATCAGATCTTCTTATCAGATTATATTAAATCAGGAAAAAAAAACTTACTTGGTTATTATCATCAATAGTAGTTCTTCCTTCCAAGCTGTCTTCCTCGTCCTCTAAAAACCTAATTGTTCGAAGTACCACAGAGAAGAAACGTACTACTACCCGAGTTTTCATCTATTTTGAATTTTTTTAAATTACGCCGGTAATCGCTTCGAAAAGTAGTTATCTTACGACGCACTATGTCTCGGCTAACATTTTCATCGATTTCAGACAGTTTTTGCACGATTTAGTCATATGTCTTTGCATTTAATACACGGTCTTCCTCGTCACACTTAACCTTCCACAGAACTGGTAAACTTTGATAAAGTTCCAGAAATTCATTCCAAAATATTTTTTTCATTTTTCTTGTCCGACATAATTAATTGACGATGTTCAGTGGACAAAAACTTCTAAAAACTGAGGTTGAATGCAAAATATTCAGCATACACCTCTCATGATTGTCTGGTCATTATTGAAATGCTTTTATTTTATTAAATATCTGCCAATTTGTTGCAACCGGTTCAATGCGTGTACGACGAAAATCTCCTATTACCCCTGAAGGGTGTTAAAACGGATGCAGTTTTGTGTGTTAAAAGGGGTGCAGTTTTGTTCAACCGAGACGGGAGGGTTCGGGCGCCACTCGCTTCACCACGAAACTGCAGAACGAGAAGCCGCAACGGTTCATCCGGATTCCCACCACACTTTAATTACTCTCAATTTATGCACACTGGACTACTTTAACTTTCCAAATCGAATACCTTTACTTTAGGGTAAAAGTGGGATAGATGCCCCACTTTTTGTAAGCTGACTATAACTTTTTTTTTAAAGCACTATTCGAGTGAGTTAACTATTTGTAACAACTATAGTCCTTATACTTACAATCTACTCATATCATTATTCAATGCATACCGTAGATTTGTAGATATTCGGCTCTTAAAAAAACTTATTGTTTGAGGATAGACGCCTACTGTATGGGGTAGTTGCCCCTGGCAAAATTTCGACATGAGTATAGATGCCCTACAATGGGATAGATGCCTCCGTAATAAAAAAAAATTCGTAGAAAATTAAATAAAATGTTTATTTGCTTTCTTAGTTGCAATAATATATTATAAGGTTTTCTTATCCAAATATACCGTAAAACTGAAGTAAATGGCACTTTTATAGGAACAAATGGCTCAGTCTTTCAATCATTCTTTGGGTAAACTTAGCAACTTAACAACGTCTATTAAAAATTATTTAAAACTTTACAGAACTAAATTTAGGAATAATAAAACTTGAAACAAATCCGTCCCTTAAGACTTCTTTGGGAAAAAACAAAGCTTCCTTCTTAAAAAAAAATAACAGTAATCAAAATTTTCAAATAATCAACAAATATAGAGATACTGTTTACTTTGGCCAGGTTACTTATTCTTTGAATTCACTTTGGCCAGGTTAGCTTTTAGAGCTGCAAGCTTCTTCTTGTGTCCACATCTATTACAGTAATCGCCATATAGAGTGCAATCTTCGTGTAACCAGAGTTTACACATCAGACACTGAATCCAGTCCGCCGTGGACTTGGTACTTGCATAGTCATCGAAACATTCTCTGCATTGAGTATTTTCTTTATCAGATTCAGTCTGGTCAGAATCTGATTCATCGAGCTCTTGTTCACTTTCAGAGCTAAACCTCGGTCTTTTCTTTTTAGGAACCGATTTTTGGTTGTTTTTTCTAGGTTTGTCTGGTGTTTGCTTCTTAGCTTTACCTTTCAACTTAGCTTTCTTAGAGTTAATATGTTCTTCTGAATTTAAAACGGCAGCACCTTGCTTGCCTCTTTTGTATAATGGAACAGGAATATTCGGGATAGGTGAACATTCGTTAAGATATTTACTTGGAGTTATGACTTCTACAGTTTCAACATTATGATTCTGAGAAAGTATGAACGGACTGACATTTCCTTCTAAGGGAATAATAATTGCGTCCGCTGCAAGATCTTCATATAGTAAGAACCCGAAATCATTGACGACGATGGACCAGGCTGGGGCTCAACATAATATGAATTCACATCAGCATTAGCGTCGAGTTCTCTTGCTACTGGTTGGTCTTGAGCAAGGTTTCCTTCATCTACATTTTGAAAGCTGTTATCAGAGATAGCAAAGTAGCTGTCGGGAATAGCAGAAGGATTGTACGGGAAAATACCACATGCACGAAACCCATTCACAGCATTAGAAGAAGTAGCAGCGCGAGCCCATGCGTTATCTATTAATTTTCCACCAATGTAACGATTTATTTTTCGATCTTTGTGACTCAACATCCAGTTTTTAGTTTCTGAAGCGAAGTAAGTTTTGAAAGGTTTAAAAAAACTCCGGTCAAGCGGTTGTAAAGCCTGTGTAGTGTGGCTTGGCAAACAGAACAATATGATGTCATTTTCTTGTGCTAATTCTATTAAATCAATAGCAGTAGTGTGAGATGAATGCCCGTCAAGTATAAGCAAAACCTTACCCTGTGGTTTTATTGGCACGAACTGTTCTTTCAGCCACTTTTGAAAGAGTTCTGAGTTGACGTAGGCAGATTTTTTGTTCATGTACACGTTGGCTCCGGGCGGAAGACCCTCTTGGAACTCTGGTATTTTATTGACCCCCTTGATAATGACCACCGGAGGAACATAGTTGCCAACAGCGTTACAGCAAGCTATAATTGACATTGTCTCACCTTTTTCGCTAGAAGTGATGGAATTTACTACTTTGGCACCTTTAGTAGCAATAACTTTACCAGGATTATTGTTCATTTGAAGTTCAGTTTCGTCAGTATTATAAATTCGATCAGGTTTATCGATCAAATCATTTTCAGTTAGTATTTTCAGCAACAATTCAAACATTTTGTTTACTTCATCTCGATTTAATCCTTGAGCCCTTGCAATAGACAAACCTTCTGCCTGGCGAATACTGAGTTCTGGGTGTCGTTCAAGAAATGATTTGAGCCAGTGCTGACCAGCCATACGTGTCTCTTTGTTAAAAGGATTTTCCAAACCCAGTTTCTCGGCAAATTCAAAAGCGAGTCTTCTTACATCCTGTCGTGTTGTGGGAAATCCTGCCTTTTCTAATTTTTGTATGTGCGCTACGAGACGTTTCTCGTTGTCAAAGTCCAGTGTGGGATGTTTTCCTGAAAAAGAAGAAATTAATAGGTACAGAAAAAAAACTGAGGATTCAAAAAGGACAAGTATGAAAAAACAAACTAGGAAGACAGTGCCTAAATTGAATTTGATTAGGGCAATTAATTCCTCTATTACTTACCCAAAGTAAGTTTTTCACAGTTTTTTTTAGCATATCGCCTCCTCAAAGTTCGAGATGGAATTCCATAACGACGGGATATTTCATTTATACCGACTTGGCCTTTATCCATTTCCCCAAAAGCTTTGCAAAGGGCTTCTTCAGACCAAGCAGCACGAACGGGTGCCCCTATTTTCCTTTTATATTTTCGCGGCATTTTGTCTAAAATAAAAAATGAAATTAGGTGATACGCTGCATTATTTTTTACAAGTACAGTGAAGTACGACATGTAAAGGTATAAACAGCTCATAAATAAACTGGAAAGTGAATTTTCCTACTAAGTTGCATATTAACTAGATAGGTACGTTATTTAAAAAAAATCTTACCTATAGCCTAAGTACCTGTAAATAAGTCATAGAGGATATATGCCTCTAAGGGCGTTTATACTCAGTCAATAGTGGGGCCTCTATCCTTTTTAGTAGGGATAGACGCCCCAGCAAATAAATAAAAATACTTAAATAATTTCGTAATTTTATAAACACACCATAAATATAAATGATACATACTATTTAAATAACAATACACACTTAAAACTTACCTTCGAAAACGAAAGTTCTGAACACGTCAAAATGTCACTGTCACAAGAATCATGCAAGCGAAGAACAATTCA
The DNA here is from genome assembly GCA_947369275.1 of Nemotelus nigrinus. Classification (NCBI taxonomy): domain Eukaryota; kingdom Metazoa; phylum Arthropoda; class Insecta; order Diptera; family Stratiomyidae; genus Nemotelus; species Nemotelus nigrinus. The sequence continues at coordinate 171,544,916 of OX376372.1, forward strand.
ATCTCGTAACTCACGTTCTGCAATTTTCGACAATTAACTCAACAGTCTTAAGCTATTTTTCACTACCATTCATAGTAGGTTCGCACTTATTCGTATTTATATTACTTTTTTAAGGAATTTGAAGCTAGATTAATCACAAACTAGATATTGGTGAGAAAAAAGAATTCTAATTTTACTTATAGCTATTAAACATTCGTTGGGGTGCACAAGCGAAACCTCGATGGTGAAAAGTGACTCAACTTCGTTATTTTTTCGGTTATCTTAGAATCTTGTTGTAAATCTATTGAAAACGCTCGGGAATACAAGGTTTTGAAATAGTGCCAGTGGTTAATAAACGATTGGCGTGGGAAGACCCCCCAACGGGATCTCTCCTTCAGGATATTATACATAAACGTGCTAAAACATTCCATCATCCTGATATGGCTAACGTTAAAATGTACAATGGCTTGGACGATGTCAACACCAATGACGATAATGGGCAAGAGCATCAACAACAACAACGTGAAAAGAAGCTTAAAGTGCCACCAATTACATTCATACTACTACCGAGTGACACGATCATTGCGATAATGATCAAACTCAATGTAAATGACTTCCAAATTAAAAATATTTCTATTGGCAGGAAACTTCTCTTACAAATTTATGAAGAATATGAAAAGGTGCACGCTCATCTTTGTAGCGAAAATTTTGATGGGAGTGTGGCCTTAGCACACCTTAGAACCAGACCGAAGTCCAGAACCAAGAGTGCTAAGGTCAAACAGTGGAATGGCTAATGCCATTCAAGAGGCAAAACAAAAAAAAAAGAATTGCCCCGAGAGCAGGGTGCCCTAGAAATGGCCGTAAAGGCCCCTTGTCCGCATTAGCGGAGCACCCTTTAACCAACCCCGACGGATGCTGGTTTGCCGCTTTGCTAGCTCGCTGCGGCTGGGGTGGGTTCTTGAAAATGGAGTTGGTTGGCTCTCAAAGAAAACGGGAAGCTACGTAGTATTCATCCGTCATGAATTTCGTAGCCGCAAACTGATATGTAATCATATCCTTCTTCGCAACAAAATAGATTTATTGTTCAAGAGAATGATCTAGCTACCGGGCGTAACCACACTACAAGCACTGTTTACACCGAAACAAAATTGATGCAGCTCGAAATGTGTTAATAACGACTCAATCACAATTTCACTGGGATAATCGTTTACTTTTGCGGCTTTTATTTTCGCCCGCCCGCCGCCAAACGACTCGTCGCTACAGCGACACCCAAACGACTGTCCCGAGCTTATCCGCTCCAGCTCGCAAGCCACAGACACATCCAAGCAATTCCTAACGGGATTTTCTTTTGGCTGTACGAACACAACAATAAGGTCACCCGGGGGACTTGCGGGATTTTATTTTTGTGCGATTGAAATGTGGTTTCATTTGCAAAATGTTGTAGCGTCTCCGATCCATACAGTGTGGGTCGGAGATGTGTAATTTTCAAATACGAAAAATATAAAAATTACTGGATGCTACATCTTCTTAAAACAAAAGTGACATTTTTTACACACCGCAGGCCCGAGATCCGTCCCACAAAAATTATTTTATCAAGGCTGCATGATATGCCCTGCGAAAAACTGGAAAAAATGCATCAAACAGAAAGCAGAAATCAATTGCATTGATATCAAAAAATTCAATGTAGGAGCTGGGGTAAAAATACTCAGTCTCGATACCTATTATTCTTGGAACCTGGTGCCAAGCTCCACCAGCTTCAGCAAATCAAAACGATTATGCACCGCTGAGTCTTAAAATATCCAGCCAGCGTTTCCTTTGGCGCCAATATCTTGGGAACCTAAAAATTAACGATATATGTTTAATTTCAAGTAGGGCTGATTATTTTTCGAAAATGGTAAAATGGCCCCCAATGGAGCACCACACTGTCATGGCTGTCGCATATGCATCAGCGCATATTTCATTGGAAATGTCAATGAAAATTTTCGAGTTCACTCACCGATCACTGTGAATAGCTCACTGAGAATATAATTTCTGATTTTAAATTGAAATTTAACTATCAGGACGCGGTCGTTTGACGCAATCAGCTCGAATCCACTACCGACGATGACTTGCCTGATAGAAACCATCAGTTTCTGTTGAACGGTTTTTAACTATATCTCACACTATTCACGAATATACTAACGAAAACGCGTAAAATATTCGATTTGGAATACATGAAGTTACATATTTGAATACGAAATCAAGCAATTTTGATAAATTTCAATCGCACCTACGCGATCCTACGCGATCATTGAAAAATGACTGCGAATAGGTTTCACCCGCAGAACATATTGTATAATCGGAATTTGAATTAGATTTTCAGATATAGGTCACTAAACACAACACAGATTTGCACCAATTTCTCGTTTTCGTCGTACGCAAAGGTCGATTTGATTAAACACCGCCCGAACATAAAAAATAGCAACAAATTTATTAAAACTTACCTTAATACCGATAATTTGGCACGTTCTGCTCCCGGCTTTGGTTCGGCGTCATACACAATACACTTCATTTTCTAAATCAATGAATTTTTTCCAAAAAACGCGAGCCACTACTATAATAATTAAGAACTTTGTCACCAAACTGAATGTTTGTTGACATTCAGCCTCAAATGAAAGATGGCAGTTCGCCAACAGCTGAGCAGGGGACTTTTCGAAACTAGGGTTGTGCGATATAAAAATGAAGAAATTTTTCGTCCCAAGATTTTTAAATGATGGCGCGAAATGTGTGAAACATGTTTTTTTTTCCATTTGGATGTGAAAAACTTATGAGTCATTGTATTTTTCTGTATATTTAATAATTGGTCTTTCGACTTTGATGCGAAAAAGGAGTTTTTAATTAAATATAATGAAATATAAAATAAGCTCATGTAAAGTTAAAAGCTCAGAGTAAAAAGCTTTCGAAAATCGTCGTGTATGTACACACGATGTGAGGGGAATGTTTATCTGTGTGAAGAGACTTCAAAGGTTAATAAGGGAAACGAAAGCTTGCCGTCTCCATAGTATATCTCTATGTGTAGAACCAAGAAAAACCAGTTCGATACAATAGTTAAATTAGCGTGAAAATTTCTTTCTGGATAAGCTTACTCTAAACATTCTTCTATGAAATGCGCAAAGCAACAAAAATAAAATCACTGAAACTTCTGACTTCCTAAAAAACAATAACATTGATATCTGTGTAATACAGATTTAATGAAATGCTGAGTATTATAATTTACATCGAGTTCCGCCCGACCGGGGATACCGCAGGCAGCAACCATCGTAGACAACAAAATTTCAATCGAATGTTATCTGTATGGAAATTTAGCAATGGCGAAACGGATGGTCACGCTTTTCCGATGCAATACGATTTTGCTTATATGCACAAAAAATTTATTCTAGCTTAAGACTAGTGTAATTAAAATATGAATATGTACGTTTGTTAGATTTTATGCAATTTGATGTATTTGCGAATATGATTTATACGGTTTGATACATTTGTACACATTTGATACAATGAAAACATTTACTCTCAAAATTAACCGTCTCGCACGTTCAGAAATCACCTTTGGCCGACCAGGACTTTTTTCTTCCCATAATTTTCGGGATCATTTAACGAACTACTTATCACTTTCCTGCTTCTCTTCACAAATCTCGATATATTTGCCACTGACCACTCTTGTTATTTAAGGTTCAAAATTGTTTTAATTTCGCCTTCGTGCAACATTTTGCCACATCCAATTATTGCTTTTCAATAGTAAATAGCACTAAGACTTAATGTAACCTTACTTTATATTGGATAAACGCCATAAAATTACGATAAACATTTTTTTTTGGTATGAAACTTAAAATTTGTCAATATTCTTTTGTTTTTCCGCTGAAACACACTTCGTGGATTCGATATTCTCTGCGTTTACGAAATAAAACAGTTCGTTTACTACGGTTAAGCAGTTGCTAAACAATTACTGTTTCAACTAAATCGCGTACATACTTTATTTATCGTGCTAGTAAAAATATCACTCGCGTTACAATTGACTCGCTTTACAATTGACTCGCTTTTAAATTAACTCGCCAGGAAACACTGAATTCGCTTTTCTCACCAGATTCGCTTTCTCACCAGATTCGCTTTCTCACCAGATTCGCTTCGCAAGACTCGCTTTATAAGACTAACTTAGCTGATAAATCTCGCCAGGTATAAACGTACATACATATATACTTCGGTTGGGTCATTAGTCTTTAGTGATTCCATTTCTCTCGCTCTAACACAGTGCAACAAATTAATTCTTTTTTTTTTTTGCCGTTGCTCGAAATTGTTTTTTTTGCATACCTTTGCATAACAGTAGTCAAAATATGTTAGTGAAAAAATTCTGAACCATCGACATTTTTTGTAATTACACTTGATAGAAAAAATATGTGGACACCCCGAAGAACAGCAAACTTTATAATAAAAAAAAACCGTTATGGCAAAAAAATTTACGAACAAAGTTTGCTTAACATCTTAACAATTTTATTCATAAAAAATTTTTTCCAACCATCCAAAAATAAAAAATTTCGTAGAACAAAAACAAAAGCAAACCCCCCCCAAAAATCACTAAAAATACCTCAAAAAACTTGCAATTTCTTCACAAAAAGTGGTCTTTTGAGTAGATCATTGGATTTTTTTTTATTTTAAAATCTTCCTCAGCTAAAATTGCTTCAAATGAAGGTATTTTATAAGGAAATCGGGGCTATTTTGATAAATTTTTTCCCCATTCCCTCTAAATGATCCAATTGGCTCTTGTAGAGCATTTCCTTTGAATTTTTGCTTTTGCATTGTGCTGATGAGATTCGCGCCCCATCAAATTTCAAAAACGTTTTCTAGGATTAATTTCTTCACATTCTTCACATTCGCCGCCGTGCAGGGGCCCAAAAATCATCTCCAAGCACAAAAATCATCTCCAAGATTAAATTGTCGAATGTGTTTGTCCATTGAGAACGTTGAAATGGTTCAATTATCCTAGTTTTTCATCATTGAGTATAAAAAAAAAACAAATTAAGCAGCTCCTTTCACCGCAATACACCCCTACACTATCACACCATCGCAGCCATACTTAGCATCTGAAGTAAAATTGTTGGCAGCATCGGTTTTTCGCAGCAGTTCTTTCTTCTCGCAATCAAAATTGCTTTCGACATTTCAGAGGCTTTTTTAAATGGAATTTACGACATATTTATTTACGTATGTGAAAAAAACAACCATCCATTTTATTATGAAAATATGTATTGACATTTTAAAAACATTACAAGTTCAATTCATAAGTAAATATTATTATTATTCAAACAAAAAGTTATTCTGAAGATTTTTTCGGTCGTTTTGCTTGTCTTTTATAGATGTATGATGGATGGTCTCGTTTTAATGTCCAACAATAATCTGCAAGCATGTTTGATGCACATTTCCCAAGGTATCTTGATTCTATCGTCATAATGTCTTGATGGAATCTCTCCCCGTGCTCGTCACTTACAGCTCCTAAGTTTTCAGGGAAAAAGTCTAAATGGGAATCAAGGAAATGAATCTTCAAAGACATTACATCCCATGGATTGGTAGTTTTGTAGTAGCTTTGAAACAATCTCCTTATAATTTGCAGACTTTTTGTTTCCCAAAAAATGTGTTGTCACTTCAAGAAAAGAAAGCCAAGCTTTTTTTTTGCTTTAAATTCAATTTCGCCGTAAAGTTGGAGTCCTTCATAATTTTTCTTATATCTGGTCCAACGAAAATTCCCTCTTTTATTTTTGCTTCGCTCAGTCTAGGAAACAAAGATTTTAAGTGCAGGAAGCCTTCTCCATTTCTGTCCATCGCTTTAACGAAGTTTTTTATTAAGCCTAGTTTGATGTGCAATGCTGGTAAAATTATATTATTTGCTTGTACCAAGGGACTTTCGGATACATTCTTTTCACCAGGAATGAAGTTTTTCCTCAATGGCCAGTCTTTTTTTAAGTAGTGTTGATGTCTGGCTCTACTGTCCCACTCACACAAAAAACAACAGAATTTTTTTTTCAAAAAACAAAAACGTTTTTGAAATTTGATGGGGCGCGAATCTCATCAGCACAATGCAAAAGCAAAAATTCAAAGGAAATGCTCTAAAAGAGCCAATTGGATCATTTAGAGGGAATGGGCAAAAATTTATCAAAATAGCCCCAATTTCCTTATAAAATACCTTCATTTGAAGCAATTTTGGCTGAGGAAGATTTTAAAATAAAAAAAAATCCAATGATCTACTCAAAAGACCACTTTTTGTGAAGAAATTGCAAGTTTTTTGAGGTATTTTTAGTGATTTTTGGGGGGTTTGCTTTTGTTTTTGTTCTACGAAATTTTTTATTTTTGGATGGTTGGTAAAATTTTTTTATGAATAAAATTGTTAAAATGTTAAGCAAACTTTGTTCGTAAATTTTTTTGCCATAACGGTTTTTTTTTATTATAAATTTTGCTGTTCTTCGGGGCGTCCACATATTTTTTTTATCAAGTGTAATTACACAAAAACTCGATGGTTCCGAAAGTTTTTATTATTTTTCTGATGATACATACACATGATAGATACCGAAAAAATACATTTCGTTCATCGGCAAAAAGTCATATTGCACAGTGTAGGGGAGAGTGGGGCATTGTAGCCACATTTTTGTCTAAATGATTTTTCATTAAGAAAAAAAAATTTTTTTATGTCGTAATACACATGACTGGATTTGAAAAACATCTAACTATGAAATCTATGTAATTATTTGAACGTTGAGTAATTTGTTTATCTGTAAAAAGTAGAAATCTGAACCAACGAGAAATCAGAGAATCGAAAAATCGTGGGGCATTGTAGCCACCCCCATGGGGCAATGTAGCCACTCAATGGAAATGTCAAGATAAGTAAAACCAATCATTGTTTTACATATTTATTTATACAAAAACAATATGTTTGTGAAAATATTAAGTCAAGTAAGTGAGTTTGCTGACAAAATTTTACATTCCATCTTCTGAGTCAGACGATATCCGATAATTGGCCTGCGATTTTTTTCTCGTGGGACGGGTTCCGCCGTTATTAGCGCTTGTCGATGGTTGTGTTTTCTTCGGACAACCTCTTGGTTTGGGCGTTTTTTCATGATGTTTCTTTTTTTTTTGGCGTTTTCTTGTTCTATCGCCAATTCGTGCATCATCTCGGGGTCTGTAAGTACCGCTGATTTGCGACGTTTTTTTCCTTTTCGCGTTTCTTTTCTGGGTCCGGCTTTCGGAAGAGGACGTACAGATTGCAGTATTTGCATCAGATTTTCTTCGGCCCCACTGCTTTCAGAGACATGTAAGGCCGTTGGTTCTTCAAGCGTGTCTTTGGCTTCATTCATTCAAAAAATGGTCCTTATATTTTTTCCGGGGGAAAATGAAAAAGGGTGGCAAAGATCGTCCTCCAGCTGAAATCGCCATGGCCAAGGTAACAAGAGTTCCCCGTTCGGCTGAAATAACTCGGCCAACTTGTTTCGATCCACGTCGAGCAATGACTTTTTGAGGTGTTTGCACCGTTGTTACTCCGGTCTCGTCCATGTTCCATATATTGAACGACGAAAGCGAATACTCATCGAGGATGTCTTTCAGTAGCTTGAAAAACTGACGAACATTCGATTTGTTGAAACTTGTGGCGCGAGCCAGACTGGTTGCCTCTGGTTTCCTTAATGTCAATGTGGGATGTCGTTTCAAAAATCCGCGAAACCATTCAAGACCAGCCATTTTAGGAAGTTCCCATGTGAGAGGCACAGGACAGTCCATCTTTTTTCCGAATTCGTACGCCAAAATCCGTAACTGTTTAGCCGAAAGACCGTAGTACATGTCGTTGCAGGTTTGTACGTACTCCACCAACATCGACTCAGCTTCAGAAGTAAAAATCTGTGTACGAAGAAACTCGTATGAATTTCAAAATTTGCTTTCTTTCTCTATCATTCGTTTCAATACAATTTCTTCTATAAATTCAAATTATTATGTTTGCAATCATTTTTCTGTAATGATCTACAGGCAAGTACGAGATAATAATAAATTATTTTCAAAAATTTTATCTCCAACTGTAAAATTTGAAAGTAAAATTCAAGAAACTACATAAAAACGCACCTTTTTTACTCCACGTATCAATGTTGGTACTGCATTTTTCTCAGCCTGTTCCGCTGTCGTCCGTTTCAACCAGTTTCTCAAAGTTCCCCTTGGAACATGAAATTTGTTGGCAGCCGTTTGAACAGCCATTTTATCAATTCGTATTGCGTGAATGGCTGCTTTTACTTTTTGTTTATCGATCGGAATCGTTTTTCGTTTATAATTTCGTACCATAATGCTGCGAACAAGACAAAGCAACAAGAAATGAAAATTTCCTTTGCATCCAACGATTCGAAAAATATTGACTTTCTGACGATTTATTTAATTATTCATGAATTTATTCAGTCACGAGCAATATTTACACAAAAAAATAATATGAAATGACATATCAACCAAAAATATGGATGACAACGATGCATCGACTAATGTCTCTTTTTTAAACTAGGTAACATTCGTGGCTACATTGCCCCACGTGCAGAGTGGCTACAATGCCCCACGTAACAATTTTTTACATAATCATTCATAAAACATATAAATACATAATAAATGTAACCTATAGTACTATGGATGTGTTGGGTAATCTTTTCCGAACAAAAACAACTAACCTCGATTCTTCTACAAGCTGAATTATTAACGCTGGACCAAAAAGTTCTGCAAACGCCAAAATTACTTTTGAGCACTGCAAACACTGTTATTGATACAAACAAAGCAACATCACCTGAAATTTCATGAAACTCCGTCGGCAATATCGCGGCATAAAGACTCACTTTCACTAAAAAAATCAGGTCGGTCCTACAATCGATAGTTTCTGAGAAAAAGGCTAGTGGCTACAATGCCCCACTGGCTACAATGCCCCACTCTCCCCTAATTGGTCTTTCGACTTTGATGCGAAAAAGGAGTTTTTAATGAAATATAATGAAATATAAAATAAGCTCATGTAAAGTTAAAAGCTCAGAGTAAAAAGCTTTCGAAAATCGTCGTGTATGTACACACGATGTGAGGGGAATGTTTAGCTGTGTGAAGAGACTTCAAAGGTTAATATGGGAAACGAAAGCTTGCCGTCTCCATAGTATATTTCTTTGTGTAGAACCAAGAAAAACCAGTTCGATACAATAGTTAAATTAGCGTGAAAATTTCTTTCTGGATAAGCTTACTCTAAACATTCTTCTATGAAATGCGCAAAGCAACAAAAATAAAATCACTGAAACTTCTGACTTCCTAAAAAACAATAACATTGATATCTGTGTAATACAGATTTAATGAAATGCTGAGTACTATAATTTACATCGAGTTCCGCCTGACCGGAGATACCGCAGCCAGCAACCATCGTAGACAACAAAATTTCAATCGAATGTTATCTGTATGGAAATTTAGCAATGGCGAAACGGATGGTCACGCGTTTCCGATGCAATACGATTTTGCTTATATGCACAAAAAATTTATTCTAGCTTAAGACTAGTGTAATTAAAATATGAATATGTACGTTTGCTAGATTTTATGCAATTTGATGTATTTGCGAATATGATTTATACTGTTTGATACATTTGTACACATTTGATACAATGAAAACATTTACTCTCAAAATTAACCGTCTCGCACGTTCAGAAATCACCTTTGGCCGACCAGGACTTTTTTCTTCCCATAATTTTCGGGATCATTTAACGAACTACTTATAACTTTCCTGCTTCTCTTCACAAATCTCGATATTTTTGCCACTGACCACTCTTGTTATTTAAGGTTCAAAATTGTTTTAATTTCGCCTTCGTGCAACATTTTGCCACATCCAATTATTGCTTTTCAATAGTAAATCGCACTAAGACTTAATGTAACCTTACTTTATATTGGATAAACGCCATAAAATTACGATAAAACATTTTTTTTTGGTATGAAACTAAAAATTCGTCAATATTCTTTTGTTTTTCCGCTGAAACACACTTCGTGGATTCGATATTCTCTGCGTTTACGAAATAAAACAGTTCGTTTACTACGGTTAAGCAGTTGCTAAACAATTACTGTTTCAACTAAATCGCGTACATACTTTATTTATCGTGCTAGTAAAAATGTCACTCGCGTTACAATTGACTCGCTTTTAAATTAACTCGCCAGGAAACGCTGAATTCGCTTTTCTCACCAGATTCGCTTCGCAAGACTCGCTTTATAAGACTAACTTAGCTGATAAATCTCGCCAGGTATAAACCTACATACATATATACTTCGGTTGGGTCATTAGTCTTTAGTGATTCCATTTCTCTCGCTCTATGATAATCTGTTTGTGTCTTGGCCCCTAGGAGTTTCTCATTGGCGTTTACAACGGGATTTTCCATGGCATTTACCCATAGTGAAAATAATTCGAAAATATATTTCTCGATGTTTCCCGTTATATCCAGCACTGATTTTCATATGATTTATGTATGAGTATATTTTATATTTTTGAATGAAGAAAATAAAACGGAGAGGGTAGATGAAAGATGGAAAGACCTTCGTGCTTTTTTCCCCTCAAAACGTGGAAGGATCCAAAAGTTGTTCCAGAGCGAAGACAAAAGTACTGTAATACCTGCTAGAATATATTAAATCAAAGATTCACCTACCGAAAATTTACTTCTTCAGCACAACGAGAAGAAATTGAGTAATTCGAAGAGAATATAACTGAAGATGGAGCATTTTGTTGCGAAACAGGCTCGTCGCCAGATCATATCTCAAACACCCACAAATACAGCTTATGAAATGCGTCATGCAACGATCAAATGCAGTACATTGCCACCAAAGCATTTTATTGTTGCATGTTTGATTGCATTGTGGCGGGTTCGGTGGCCTGAGCGACGCTCAGTGCGCGCAACTGGTTTACAACAATACTTGCATCAGCTGCGTTATTAGGCCAGCGAAACAGTAAATGTGTTGAGTGCTGGCTGTGTATGCTGTGCAGCATTGAAACACAGCTGAGTGGGTGATGTTGGTAACGGCTTTTTGTCGGAACCGGTACTTGGCGCAGTTTTTATGCAAGTCGGGCATATGCTGACTGCTGAGGATAGTAAGGAATCAACTTGCGGGGGCAGCAGAAGCTGTCACCGCCGTAAGCTTTTGATGGAAGAAACGGATTTGAAATTTTCGTCTCGAGTGTTGGATTGCGTTCTCTTATTCTGGTTGCGCGAGTTATGTCGGATGACTTAATGGTAAAAATATATTATTGCTTTTTGGTTGGACAGAATTACCACTTTATTTCAGATTATATGTATGTAATATTTACAAAGTATGTCAGTTTACTTGGCTGTTTATACATTTCTCTTATCATCTATAATCCATGATGTGAGTTTATCTTTATCGTATATTTGTGTTGTGTGCACATGCGTATTCTTCGTGTTATGCCTTGTCTTGCTTGGGTGCAAAATACTTATAATGGGATAGTATGTCGCTTATTATCATATTATAATTAGTGGTGCTAACGAAGTCGAAGGCGAGCGAATGTCGTTTGAAGCTATTTTTGGTCGGTGCAATGGCAATGAAAAGTGGAATAATAATAATTAGAAGGATTGAAAATCAGAATGATTCTCATACTAAGCAACCGTCTTACGAGTGACAGAATCTTTTATGTAGTTAACACGAAGCTGGGTCAATTGAAACAGGCATAAGTTGTTTTTGCATCAATTTTCCATTTTGATGGAATGAATTTTCTTTAAATTAGAATGGAAAACTGTTTCTCTTGAATTTCAGGAATTTCTTAATCAATGATTTACACAGAAATTCAATCTGCCAATGTTGTAGAAAAATTGTACCCAGTATGTGAGAAATTTCAAAATGCTATTGCTTGGATTGGAAATTTTCAAAAGCTATCGTCAAAGATATTGTCTAGTATGTCAAAACAAAGGTATGTAAATGATTGGGAAATATAAAAAAAAAATTATTCAAACTAAAGGAAATATAATAATTTATGGATAAGGAAGAAGTTTGGATTTACCCCAGTTTGCAGCTTCACTTTTAATATTTTTCACGGTTACCGTTATCCCGGGGCAGCGAATCGCAATAATCAGTGGCGGCTCGTTCTCAAGTATACTTTTGCAAGTAAACCCCCTCAAAGAAATCAATGATTCAAAACTAATATATCATTATATAGGCATACATATTGAGCAATGCACATTGAACTACATTGAGCAATATCTAACTTGTTATGGCAGCACATAATGTTGCCTGCCGATCATTTTCATCTCTATTATTTCATACCCAGAAACATTCTACTGCTACGTACAAACCATACAATTGTTCTATCTGCTTTTTGCTACTGCCTTCTGTACTAGCGATCGCATGTGCGATCGTGTGGTTGGATTTAAGGGGCTAGAGGAGCATGCGAAAAAGCGAGAGTTGCATCCATTTATCTCGGCTCAGTACTAGCTGGAGGTGCACACTCAGAATGTGTCATCGACAACCAATTTGATGCATTCAGACATTGTTCTCGGTGGTCTGTTTTTTATTACCATATTAATAATTTTACGCTCGTTCTTTTTCTATTGCGGTGATTTTTTAGAAAGTGTTAACCATCGCAAGCTTCGGGGCGGTGGTGGCGAGGTAGTTTTCGGGATATTTTTTAAGCGAGTGGCGCCTAAAACCGGACTCTCCCTTCTCCTCTGAGTACGGGCACCCGAAACTATCCCCTTTTGTTATTGCTGTGAACAAAAGGGCTGTGTCGTCGTTTATTCCTTAGAGGAACGTGCCAGCCGTCTTCCAATTCTTCATATTTCGTTACACAACTTCGCGAGCAAATGCAAACTCTTCAGCCGAAATCAACTGGAGAGCTGTTGAATGCAACTGGGAAAAGCTTCATCTTCAAAGATATGAAATTGTACAATTCTGCGAAACGACTCAGTTTGAAAATCGCTTGTTTAACCCTACTCCGGCCTCCACAAAATTTTGCAAAGAATATCTCCTGTTTTATTATGTTATGGACAATGTAATTTGGTGTTGAAATTAATGGCAGATGCAACAATGTATCAACAGATCGTTTAAAGCTAGCCTACCTTGCCCACGGACTACTTAACGAAGAAGCAAACACCGTCGTTCGTAAAGCATTTTTTGCGAAAATTCCCCCCAGCAAGTCTGCGCCGTGCAGTTTCAAGCAACCCAATTCAAATAACTCAACTGAAGCAAGTCTTCTGCCAGCCGCTAGTTCCTCCTCCACCGCATATAACTAAATATTTTCCAACTAAAAAAGTACATTAGATGAAAATGTCAATCCTGCCGTCATTCGGAGGCGAGAAGAACTGTAGCAGCTTCTGCAGTTCACAACAAGTAGGGACGTGGCGCTACCATTGAAAAAAATAAAATTGTATACGAGGTTTGATCAAAAATATAGTGAATTATTCTATTTAAAACAATGTAAAAAACTTGCATAAAATTTGAATTGATCGCCTGCAAAGTAGTCCTTGGCTACAAATGCATTTATCCAAACTTTGAATCCATGACTGATTGCATCTCTGGATGGCTTCTGTCGAAAGGGCTTTCAGTTGATCTGTCCTGGCTATCTCAATGTCAGGAATTTTTCGGAAGAGCCAGAAGTTGCATGGTACTAAATCTGGAGAGTAAGGCAGATGTGAACAGACAGCAAGACTTTTAGGAACCAAAAACTCGCGAATCAAAAGCGACTTGTGGCACGGCGCGTGTTCCTGATGAAGAAGATAGCTGTATGTCTATATTTCAGGTCTCTTTCTTCGCGCCTTGCTTGGAAAACGTTGCAGTACCTCCTTGAAAAATTCTAAGTTTACAGTGGCTCTCCTTGGAACGAGCTCTGATCGCACTTTGCTCTCACAATCGGAAAATTTAATGACCATGACCTTGATGTTCGACAATGACTGGCGTGCCTTTTAGGGCGAAATGAGTTTCTGGTTTTCTATTGAGAACTCTGAATTTTTGTTTTCAAGTCATAGCCCTAAACCCAACTTTCATCTCCGATAACAATTTTACCCATAGACTTAACTTTCATCTCCAGGAACAATTCTGGATCTGCATGAAGACGATCTTTCGATTCCGTGCAAAGTGCAACACGATTTTCTTTTTGCCGAAATTCTAGGAACAAATTTGGCACTCACTCATCTCATTTGTAAGTCATCGGTTAAACTGTTCTGCAAGGACCCGTACAAGATGCTAAGTTGTTCAGTAAGCTCTCGAAGAGTCATTTGCTTCTTCGAACGAACAAGTGTGGCCACTTTTTGCACAGTTTCATCTATTTTTGAGGTCGAAGGACGTCCCAACCGTTGCTCGTACTTAACCGAATCATTTCCACTTTAAAAATGTTCATACCACTTGTAAACAGCTTTCAAAGTTACCACATTATCATCATATACAGATTTTAACATTTTATGAACTTCTTTGGTACTTTTTTCAAATTGAAATAAAACTTAATGTTAACGCTTTGTTCAAGGTACACATTTCATGACAGACACGGGAAGCACGACAACACTGTAGCGACTCTAGAAGCTGACTGACAAACCAGAACGTGTTCAAGCTTGTCACTGCCTGTCTCAACATATGAGGCTATGAGATATACAATTCGAAATAGATTAAGCGTAAGTAGTTCATATTTCCTGCAAGTGGTGTAATAAAATAATTCGCCAAATAGCTTCTAAGAGCCGTTGCCGTAGAATTCACGTTGATTGGGGTTGTACCATAATAGATGCCATTTGGCACATACTGTGGTCCCTCTTTTACTCTTAGAAAGTTTTGAAGAGCCCAGACACTTTTGATGATGCTGGAAACTTCTCCAAGGCCACCCCGACAATTAAGCCAATTATTTTTCTACCTCGCCTCTATAATTGATATCAAGAATTTTCAAAGGGCAAAGTCTCATCACGTATAACGGCAATGAGAATCCTTCATATCGATATCAAGTGCGTTATTTAGTATCCAGAATTTTTAGTATCTTTCTTTTCTGGCTAAAGGACAGAATATCCCGATTTCGCTGTTTCTTCCAGCTCTACCCGTTTCAATCGTTCGAATCATACCATTGGCATCACTGCAAGCCATTAACACTATCGAATGATATGATTTATAATTGAAATTAGGAGAGCCGGTGTTTGAAAATTTCTCAATTCTGGCATGCTTGACATTTATAGCGCCTATGCTATTACTGTAACCCGTCGCAATGACTCGCAAAAGCCCCTAGTTTCCCGCCTGAATCCAAGGGGGGTAATTTCGGTGGGCTCACTCACCGGAGATGGGGTGGTTCGGGCGCCACTTGCTTCGAACCCCGATATCACCACGGAAATGTTGCTCTGAAGCGAGAAGTCGGCGACGTTGTTCACTTTAACCTCCGCGACCGGTAATTTGAAAATTTTCCCGGTTTCAAGCAACAGTATCTAAGATACTTTCCACACTTTTGAATTCTATGAAAAACTGTTTCCGGGATTTAAATCAAAACTCTCAATTACACTTTATAACAATTAATTGAATGAATAATCCACTTCTGCGTTATATTTATAAACTCATTGATCTGGTCTAAACTCCTAAATATCCTACGATTCTACTTAGCCTAAGCGTGCATACTACCTTATGTTTTGTTGTTGTAGTTGCGGAAGAACTCGTCTGCTAAACAGGTTTCCTCGATGATCGCACCACATAAAATTTTATTTTCGGAACTTCCAGATGCTCCGCAAAATTATCTCTTCACCAAGATCTGTTCGTCGCTCGTTTCAAAAACTCCTTTCGATTCCTTGTCCGCACTTCGCCGCCTTCGTAGATTTTTCTCGCCTGCTCGAAACACCAGAAATACGCCAATTCGGCTTCTTCGTAACCTGATACCCTGCTCGGTATGGAATATATGGAACAACAAAAGATAAAGGTTTTTGTGCAGGATACTGACAAAATTCGACACGCCTGTCCACTCACCGTCTATCGCCAAAAAGAGACCCTTTTTCGTCGATCCAGCTCGCAGGAAAATTTTTGGCGACAGCGGGATTTTTAAATTCCGTTGGGCGTATTCACCTTTGGTCAGTTACATTCGCCCGAATGTTGAATTGTCTTTTCACCATACGACCCACTTTTGGGACAACTCAAACCCACCACTATCTAATCTGACGGCTGACAGTTCTCTGACGTTTCTCAACGTCAACTTACAGTTTGAACTTACGACGGTGAATGTCATTCGTTTGGTGTAGAAGACTATAATTTCATTAGAGAACGTATTGTGTGTGAAATTATCATCCGCAAAACAATATCTTGTTAACAATCGGCGCCATGAATAGAACGCGGCGTGATGGATATGAGAGCGTCGGATCCGAATCTCCCCAAAAACACAGGTGAGTGAAACGAGCCCATAACACCAAAAGCCGAGGCGTAACGCTAACAATAAGGTGGATTATTTACGAGAATGCAAAGTAAGATAGGTGACAGGATTCATTCGTTTCTGGAGAAATACCTAAGCATTCTAGGCTCCAAAACTTCTCGACGATGCATTTCAAGTCATCAGTTTCTTCATAATTACTCACTATTAAATTCACAAGAGACAAAGTTGTTCCTTTGTCCGGAGAGTTGTCCACTGGCCCTTGTACGGTCCAGTTGAAAATTGTCTTATTAGTTACTAAATTCTCGGTTACACGTGTAACATCTTCCTGCATTGCGGACCAATACACATCAGCACCTAGAAGCATTTCCAGGTAATTGTTGTGTTCGTTGAACCTGTAGTCATCAGCTAGCTGCAAGTTTGATAAACATTCCGATTGGACAT
Organism: Nemotelus nigrinus; assembly: GCA_947369275.1. NCBI lineage: Eukaryota > Metazoa > Arthropoda > Insecta > Diptera > Stratiomyidae > Nemotelus > Nemotelus nigrinus. The sequence goes on from OX376372.1 coordinate 171,561,708, forward strand.
CGAGAAACGGTAGTATATCTGGACATATCTCCGGTACTACGATAGCTAATACTGAAATCGACTGGGTTTTTGTTTGAATGCTTGTTAGTGTAATTTTCACACGATCAAACGACTGGGGACGTAGTTTTTGAGAGCAACCAAAGGGCATTATTTGCATGTAGACTGTGTCAAATATCGGCATGTTCAAGTGCTCAACTAACTTTCGAGTTATGTAGCTTCGTTGCGATCCGCGCTCCAATACAATACGAGCTAATCGAAACCTGTCTTTTCCATTAGTAGTAGAATACACGAATACACGCGCAGTTTGCAGTAGAATTTGAGAACGCGTTTGGCATGACGGAGAGTACAAAATTGCCGATGGTTGGGCTAAAGATTATGTTTTCATTAGCTTCGAAGACGAAGCTGCATCAGATTGATCACCTGACCGATATTTTGAATCCGCTTGAAATTCAGGGTCGCTTACTGCTGTTGTATGATTTCCCTTGCAGGGGCTACATTTAATCCATCTGTTCTTGCAAAATTTTGCACTGTACATTTGAAACATCGGCCTTCCGCTTTTAATATAGCCTTTTTTCCGCTAGTGTTTTAGGAGCATCACAAAGCTCGGTACGATGCTCGGAAGATTTGCACAAAATGCAAAATAACTCGATAGTAGGAGTAAATAAACTAATTGCGGTTTTCAGGTCCTTTGCGTGAATGTTGACATTGGCTCTTTTGATGTAATTAGACCCAGAACGTTCAAGAGACTCGACCTCTCTTCTAACCAAATTAAGAATATCGTGCAAGTGTTCCCTGCCAACACAATTCAAACTATCCTGAGTATATTATATCATTCAGCTCACTTGCCGTGTCCTTTATATTGTCTTTACTACTGTCGTTTACACGATAAAATTCTACTACCAATTCATGTGGAAGTGATTTGATAATAACAGCTTTCAGCATTAGAGCTTATTGAGAAGTAGGAATTCCAAGAGCAGTGAGAGACCTTGTGTGCGTAGTTACGCTATTGTATAGTTTGCGAAGATCAGTCACATCGTTTCTGGAACTTATGTGTGGAAGAGACATTAGTTGTTGCATTGTGTAATCCACTAGTTTGCTGTTATTCTCATACTGCTCTAGTAAAAGAGATATGGCAGCCGCATAATTTGCATCGGTGGGAGTAAAACCACCAATACAATCTGCCGCTTTCCCTGTAATATGGCTCTGCAAGTAGTTAAACTTTTCGGTACCGCTAAGATCCAAATTTTCATGCACTGCGGTCCTGAAAATTTCCCAAAATGGTAACCATTCCTTGAAATCGCTAGAAAATGTTTTAAGCGCCAGTTTCGGCAATTTCGCTGAGCTGGCTTTACCGGTGGGATTTCCTGCAGTTGCCGAATTGATGTTGTGTTGGAAGCGATGGAGTTTCTTTGGACGCTGCTTTAATTGGGTCAATATACCAGCAGCTTTATCCTCGTATCCAAGGATAACCTCCAACTCTTTCTGCGAGTCTTCTGGCTTAATATTGCCCCGTATATCTGCGTTTATCTTGTTTAAACCATCGCGAGCCACGGCTATTCGCTTGATATATGACATTAACTCCTCCTCAACATTATCCAAATCGTCCATTTTTTCCTCGCACACTTTAGAGTCAGAGCTCGTAAGATAATCGCAGGCCGAATCCGTCAATTTCGTTAATTGACCCCGATACACAGTACGAGTCATAGTATCCATCGGAGCTAAGTGCGATCGATTTGGTCACTTCCCGGTTTTCGGCACCAAAATGTGAAAATTAAACGCAAAGTTTTCACTAATGTTGTTTTGATTAAATAGCTTACGCATGGAGCGACAAATTCAGACTAATGTTCATTCAATTTAACGATACAATTATAGAAATAATAGCTTCGGCTATGTATATGTATAAGTGCAGGTAATTCAAGAATAACTTTCAACAATGCAATTGGAGAGATTCCAGAGAGATTCAAATCTTTCTGCTATTGCTTTCCACTGTTACATAATGTTGTCGAATAAATATGCAGCGATTAATGTAAATTTACAGTACATTTGCAAAACTCAATAAAATTACGACACAATGTTTTTACTGGTATGAAACTAAAGAATTTGCTTATGTTCTTTTGTTTTTTCACTGAAAATACGCTTCGTGGATTCAATATTTTCTGTGTTCACGAAATAAAACAGTTCGTTTACTACAACTAAACACATTTTTATTCAAAACAATGACTGTTACAACTAAATCGCGTACATATTTTATTTATCGTTCTAATAACAATATCACTCAGGTTACATTTGACTCGTTTTTAAATTAATTCGCCAGGAAACACTCAGTTGGCTTTTCTCATCAGATTCACTTTTCAAGGCTCGCTTTATAAGACTAACTCAGTCGAAACATCTCACCGGGGATATTTATACTTCGGTTGAATATTTCCAGAGTGATCGAATGTGATTCCATTTGTCTCACCAAATGAGAAGTGTCTTGGCCCCTAGGAGTTTCTTATTGGCGTCTACAACGGGATTTTCCATGGGATTTGATATGAGAGTTTTTGTGTGCAAATGATTCGGGAAGATATTGGTCTATGTTTTCCATTATTTCTGGCACTGATTCGCAAAAAATAAAGTAAAACGGCGAGGACAAATAAAAGATGGAAAGACCTTTGTGCTATTTTCCCGTAACGTAAATGAATCCAAAAGTTGTTCAAGAGTAAAGGCAAAAGTACTGTAATACCTGCTAGAATATATTAAATCATAGATGCACCTGTCGAAAATATACTTCTTCAACACGAAAAGACAAATTTGAGTAATTCGAAGAGAATGTAACTGAGGGTGTAGCATTTTGTTGCGAAACAGGCTGTTACGGAACAGCCTTGCCGCCACCACGCGCACATACACCTACAAATATTGCGTATGCAATGTTGCATTCGCATCCGAAAACAGGCTATGTATATGCGTTTGATTTTCGAATGTTGCATTGCATAAGAGTTAATGCAAACTTACTTTATGTTCGCAAATCTCTATAAAATTACGATAAAAAATTTTTTTTGGTTATCAAACTAAAAATTTGTTAATATTCTTTTGTTTTCCCCGCTGAAACACGCTTCGTGGATTCGATATTCTCTGCGTTCACGAAATAAAACAGTTCGTCTACTACGGTTAAGCAGTTGCTAAACAATTTCTGTTTCAACCAAATCGCGTACATACTTTATTTATGGTGCTAGTAACAATATCACTCGCGTTACAATTGACTCGCTTTTAAATTAACTCGCCAGGGAACACTGAATTCGCTTTTCTCACCAGATTCGCTTCGCAAGACTCGTTTTATAAGACTAACTTAGCCGAAACATCTCACCGTGGATATTTATACTTCGGTTGGATATTTCCAGAGTAGTCGATTGTGATTCTATTTGTCTTTTCCTATGAGTTTCTTGGCCCTTAGGAGTTTCTTATTGACGTCTGCAACGGGATTTTTCATGGGATTTACCTATTCCATGAGAGTTTTGTGTGCAACTAATTCGAGAAGATATTTGTCGATATTTCCGGTTATATCTGGCACTGATTTGCATATGATTTATATATGAGTATATTTTATATTTTTGAATGATGAAAAATGGCCTGCACAGACGAAAGATGGAAACGTCTGCGTGCTTTTTCACTCGAAATATGGATTGCTACAAAAGTTGTTCATGAGCAAAGTCAAAGAAAGTGTTGTATCTGTTAGAATATATTAAGCCTAGAGGTAAACGTTCAGGACATTTACCCCTTTCACCACAGGTAGAAGGAATTGAGTAATTCGAAGAGAATATTACTGAAGATGTAGCATTTTGTTGCGAAACAGCCTCGTCGCCAGCTCGAATTTAGAAATTAGCTTATGCAATGCGTCAATGCAACGATTTTATCGTTGCATGTTTGATTGCATTGCGTCGGGCTGACTGGCCTGAGCGGCACTCAGTGAGTGCAGCTGATTTACAACAATACTTGCATCAGCTGCGTTATTAGGCCAGCGAAACAAGAAATGTGTTGAGTTCTGGCTGCGTATGCTGTACAGCATTGAGGCACAGCAGAACGGATGATGTCGTTAACGGCTTGTTGTCGGAACCGGTACCTGGCGGCAATTTTCATGCAAGTCGGGCATATACCATGGGTATAAAGTAAAATCCGCTGTTTTTAGTAGGGAAAACACATTTTTTTCAATAGAGAGAATGGACAAATTTATTCACAGTACTGGCCACTGCTTGCTATACATTTTTCCCATCTCCCGTGCAATTTGTGGATACCATAAAAAAAAATTCTTTTTCGTTCGAGACAAACCAGTCATCGAGCCATGTTCGGATGTCTTCGAAAGAATCAAAGTCCTGCTCAGCAAGCACGTGGCCCATCGACGAAAACAAGTGATAGTCGGAACGGGCCAGGTCTGGTGAATAAGCGGGATGGAATAGCACCTTCCAGTTGAGTCTCGCCTAGTAGTTTTGGATAATTCGTGACCTGTGCAATGGTGCGCTGTTGTGAAGGAAAACGATCCTTTCGTGTCTTTGCTAATCCTCCGGCTTTTTTTCTTGCAGAGCATAATGCAATTTAATGAATTGTTGGTGGTAGCGATGAGCATTGACAGTTTCGTCAGGTTTTAATTGCTCATAGTAGAGGACACCCTGCTGATCCCACCAAACGCTTCGCATTGTCTTCCACCGAAGCGATTTGGTCTAGAGGAAGATGTTGATGGTTGCCCAGAATATACTTATGATTTGTAGCGTTCCGGACTCTCGAAATATATCCACTTTTCATCCCCAGTTAGAATCCGATGCAAGAACGACAATTTTTTTTTTGTCTGCCGAGCAAGATTTCGCATACGTTTTGCCGTCGCTTCATCTGCCATCTGTTCAATTCATGGGGCACCCATTTTCGGTTTTTATGAACCTTTCCGATGGATCGTAGGCACAGAAGTGGCTGCTTGAGTATCACCTAATGGCTCGGCAAATTTTTTTCCGGTTGAGGATCGTCCCCATTCAAAAGTGCTTGCAATGAATGGTCCTCGATTTTCCTGGGCCGATTTTCATGCTTCTTGTCGCTCAGGTCGAAAATGCCGTCTTTGAACCGATGAAACCAATCTTTGCACGTTGTTTCTGATATGGCGCTGTTGCCATAGGCCTCTACAAGCATTTGAACCGATTGAAGTTAAATTAAAATATCGCACATACTAAGCAAACTGCTCGAAAATCAATTAGGCGCTGCGCAAACCATTGCCCACAATAACCGAACGTTAAAGTGCTCCAGCTACTGGTGGTGTTAGAAAGCCGCATGTTTATCGACTTGGTACAGTTACTCTTCGTGAAATTCGTCGTTACCAAAAGAGAACAGAGCTCTTGATTCGTATACTGCCGTTCTAATGATTAGTTTGTCAAATCGCGCAAGATTCCAAAACTGATTTGTGGTTCCAGAGATCAGCTGTTATGGTATTGCAGGAAGCTAGCCAGGCGTATTTAGTTGGATTGTTCGAAGATACAAATCTGTGCGCAATTCATGCCAAGTGTGTGATAATCGCGTCATAGGATTTTCAATTGCGTTACCTATTTCTCCTTCTTTTATCTGAACTCAGTACATCCGTTTTTTTTAAACGTGGGTTAAATTGATCTGAAGGATTATCTTTATTGCATAGGCCTGTTTTTACTGACCCCAAAAAACAATTCTACTTGGTCTTGGGTAAGTTCGTAGAGGGGAATAAAGTTTAAAGTTGTTGGCTCTGCATTTTTCATATAAAACCTCTAAGTTTTGCAGGCATGTCATAATGCCGATAAATCCTACACTTGTGTAGGCGTTCCTGATGGGAACTATAATTGCTTTCTTTATTCAATAGCGTCAAAGAAGAAATTTCTAATGAAGGTTAATGAAGGTTAAGTAATGTTAACAAACAATCCTTTTTATTTCACAAAATTAAAACATCTTGTTTTGTTTTGAATTTTTCAACTCGAAAATTAATTGTCTCCTCCTTATGATTGACAATTACGATATTTTTCTAACTTCAAAAAAAAAAACATTTACTCGCCTAGCCTACTGTGTTTTGTAATTTTGATGTGTGGTGAAAAGTAAAGTGTTTGTGGAGAGTAGTGAACTGTGTGTGGAATATGTGTATTTATATGAGAGTCGGACAGCTTTCTACTATTTAGGACATCGAACACATCATTGAATATTCAAATGAACTTCTTGGTCGCCTCACTTTCTGCGAATTGCTCCAATTTTAATACTTCTCTGCAAAAATCGATGGCATCAGCTATCATCGACTTGCTTAGCGTTTGCATGGCTAATCTTACTTTAATTTTTAGATCTGAAAATAAACATGGACCCTTCTTAATTTGTTCTCCAAAATGCAGGCCTTCATTTTCCTGCAGCCGAAGGAGCGGTACAATAAAATGCCATGATTCTGCATCTTTTATCATTTTCAAATCTCCTAAATCACTCCGACCGAGTTTGAACATGTTGCAGCTGTCTGGTCGCATAACATATTTAATAGAGCTATTCACCCGTATTGCGGATGTCATGTCGACGAACGACGTGTTGACAACAGTCAGGCCACGTCGTTTGAAAATCCCGATTGTGTAACTGGATCGACGTGACTCATTAGGATTGCCATATTGATGTCAGTGTATGGGGGGTAAATTGTGAATTGATGCTCATGTAAATGAGGTGTTTTACAATTGTGACTGTATTTTTCCTGTCAAACACGACATTGATATAATGAAATCCTCGAGGAAGTGGAAGAAGTTTGTTATTTAGTAAACGAAATGAGTTTGTTAGCAAGGAGCAAGTGATTATAAGCGATTAATAACGCTATTGATTTGGAAGATAATTTAGATTCCGATTGTCGATTATAATATTCCTACTATTAATATCCACTACCTATCGCGGTTGAAATACTCTTGTCGTCCTAGCATTTCGGCCATCGCATGCGTCGCATCTTTTCAGTGCACTTTCTTTACACGCGAAACGTCATAAACACTACTGCACACTGCCACATGCGCTCTTGTCGACGGGAGCTTGATGCGCCCCCATTTTGCCATCAGCAAATCTTCCGACGTCGTGCTCCGACGATGCTCCTGGCAACGACATAGTAGCATCATGCGTCGGATCGACGTGCCTCATGCCCTCGTCTTCTACGTATATGCCCACTTTCTTTGTATTAGATGACGACACTGTTTTTGACGCTTCGACCAGTCAAGCCATCTGAGTAGCGAAATCCTTCAACTCATTTCGAATTTCCAATATTGCACTTGAATGTCCTTATTGCTATCCTCTAGCCCTTCGATTGAATGCACTTCGATAGGATCCGTCACACACTCGTCACTTGACCCGACATAGCACTTTTTTTCGTCTCGACCGAAAAACGTTTCACAAAATTCCACTTCTGAAACTGTCAAGGACACCAAATAATCCTTACTTCTGAAATGGTAGAGTTGTTTTTGAATCTGTTTGCTTGGTATGTGACGACTGCCAATAGTGGCTGCCAAAACGTCAGGCAATATTCAAAAGGAATAGTCTGGCAATATTCAAAAAGAATAGTCTGGCAATATTCAAAAAGAATAGGCTGGATACGATGTAAAAATTCCTCTTAGAACAATCCCAGCTTCAGTGTAGCGAATTCAACCGCCCTACTAGCGTCAGCTGAGATATGTTTGAATTTAAATTAAAAACAATGATGTCTACGTGAGGTCGCCGAGCAGTTTGGCTTATCGAAAAAGACTGATTTATTCAAACGAATTTCTCCTATATGTATCGTACATTTGAATTAGTCAGTGTGTGGATCGGTTTTTCAAAAATAAAAATTATTTTCTTATCATAAGTTCCTTCATTCCACCATATTCACTCTCCTTATTAAATTTTACACATTTCCACGTTCGCATTCTATGTGTATTTCTTGTTTCCCTTTGGGAGGAAAATTTTTTTTTTGCAGTACGTAGCAACTGAAAGTCAATCGGGTGACTAACACGGGTATAACAGGGAGAATGGTATAGAATCTAACGCATGATGCAAGGAAAAGTGGGATATACATATCTAGATAATCTTTTGCGCTAGCGTTCGAGAAGGGCGTTATGTTCAGGGATTTAGTTATGATAAGCATATTAATAAGTTTCAATGCTGCCGGGATCTGTTTCTGCGGTGGAATGTAGTACTTAAGTTAGCCAGTAAAAGGTACATGAGTTACACGTAGTGAATTGGGCTGGTAGTAAGTTTCTTTGGTGGTGGAAAAATATTATTAAGCGTTTTATCGAGTATGTTGTCAAACGCAAAAGGGTGCGCTTGGACCATTTTTTAGGCAGTCAATTAAGGCTTACGTCATCGGTCGGTTTTCGCCGTAATGTATCCGTAGTAGCCGTAGTGTCCTAAAACCAAGTTCAGTTTGCATTAAAATTTCATAAATTAGGTATAGAGGCACCAACACCATTCGAACTACTAGACGACACATACAGCCTTGGCCAAAAGCATTAGGCACCCTGTAAATAACTGAATATTTTTTTGTTTAAATAAAAAAACAAAGTCTTTTTTCGAAATTATTATGTGAAAACACAATCGTTTTTTAAAATTCACAGTAGTTCTATATTCAAGCGATTTGCTAATTAGACTGATCGGACTGCCAGTGTCAAAGAGAGAAAAGTAATATATTGATATGGGTCTGTTTCCGTGCTCAAAATCTTTAAACAAAACACTTACCCTATTTGTAATGTTGAGTCTAGACATTCGATCCTCGGATTCATCGACCAATGCAGCGGCCATAGACGCATTGGGCGTCGATGTTCGACCTCGGAAAACGGCTGCGGCAGATGCTGGAATCTTCCGTGGGTTGGGGCATTCATAGTGGTCATGCCCCAACACCCAACAATTAAAGCAGCTGCCCGGTGGTCGCCTCGGATATGGGCATCGGCTTTGAAAATTTCCGTGCTGACAACAATTGTAGCAACGGATTTCTTCTGATTCGGTACTGATACGTGAACTTCTTCTTATTCTCGATAATTCGGGACTGGTACGGCGGGACAATTCGGGACTGGTACGGCGGCTCATTTTGGTATTTTGGAACCTATTTACGCCTCTTCTGGCTATTCTCGCTTCGGAAACCCGGTATCTTTCAGCTAGCGGTTCCCGATACACTTGACGATGATATCGGAACACTCGAAATTTCAGTTCGTCCAGTGTTCCAGATCCTACTAGAATTGAGGGATTATGCCCGCTAGATCTTACTAGGTCAATAGCAATGTCCACCAGGTCCACTTCGGATTCTTGGCCCAACTGGGCTACTCCATGTAAGTTCAGAATGAACCGATGTAGCGACTCGACCTCCGGATCCCATCTCATCCGACGCAGTCGACAATACACCTCCTCTAAGCTGGCGGCAGCGGCAAACTCCTTTATCAGTTTTTCCTTCAGCTCTTCGTATGTCCTAGCTCGCGTCGTCCTCAGGAATGCCCTCCCTGTACCTGTTAATGACCGTCTTAAATAGATCAACCGCTCCTCACCCATTATTCCAGCCAGTCCCAGAACTTCCTCCATTTCCTCGAAAAACGTGGAAATTTGTTGGTAGGCATTGTCCCCGTTATACTCTGGGAGTGCCGCTTGCAATTCCACAAAGTTGATTCTGCGCCTTTCTGGCGGTAATACCTCTGGGACTTCTACCTCGGGCTGGACTACTTCCGCATCCCTAATCAACGCCGCGATGACATCAGCAGGCATAGGTGCACTTCTCATAGTCGCTGGCTGCGGTCTGTTTGCTATTTCGCAATAGCTGTTCCTTTCCGCCTCGCGAACCTCAGCTTTTGCTCGTCTCACTGCGGCTTCTAGCTCTAAAACCTCTAGTTGTAATTTAAGCTGCATCTTGCAATGCTCCAATCGTCGGATCTCCTCCACATCCTGTTCACTTTTCTTGATTTCCACTTTAATATCAGCGGCATTACCTTTTTTTAGCATCGTAGCATCGGTTCTAACTAATTCCTTTCCAACAGCAACGTAATTCATATTTGACACGGTAACCTTGTCCTCTCCAACCAAATCCGCTTGAATATTGACATCGATAACATCGTTTCCAACTATTTGTATGACAGCAGCTTCGTCTATTGCATTCGGTATTTCCTTCGCGGCAATGGCGTCGTGTCTACTAGCCATCATAGTAGCAGCGGCGACCTCATTTGCTCGATGGCCTTGCCCCAGCTTCACGATAGCAACTTCCATGATTACATTTCTAATTCCATCAGCATCGGCAACATTATCTTCGGAGTTTATCACGGCATCAGCGGCTTCACTTTCTCGGTAATTCCAATTCGGCTTCATGGCAGCGGCTTCTACAATTGCGCTGTCTGTTGACTACCGGCGTCTGTTGTGCAAGTACTTTGGGAATTATATCTATCGCTTGAATAAAGAACTACTGTGAATTTTAAAAAAACGATTTTGTTTTCATATGTATCGATGAAATTAAACTAAATACATTTATATCTTGTGGGTCCACCCTTTGCTTTTATTACAACAGCAATCCTCTTGGGCATACTCCTAATGAGCTTTGTACAGTCAACGGTGCTTATGGAGTTCCACTCGTGTACCAAAGCTGTTTTTAACGCCACTTTTGATGTGATATTGTATTTCCGTATGTTACGCTTCAGAATACCCCAGAGGTGTTCGATAGGGTTCAGGTCTGGGAACTGCGCTGGCCAATCTAATAATTCAATATTGTTGTCTCTAAACCAGCGCATCGTAATCGCCGATTTGTGACAAGGAGCATTATCTTGTTGGAATTTGACTCCACGTAGATTCGTATCACCAAAAATGCGCGTTAACGAAGTCATTAGTACAGTTTCCAGCACATTTATGTACTTTTCACTGTTCAAACGGTCTTCACAAACGAACATCTCGCCGACTCCATCAGCAGCCATGCCATCCCAAATCATGATACTGCCTCCTCCATGTTTAACTGTAGGCACCACGCAATCTGAATGATATTCCTCACCAACGCGCCGCCTAACAAAGATCGCACCAGGTGTTCTAAATACCTGTTAGAAAATACAAAAACCTGTTTCAATTTTTTGGAAAAATTTTCTGAAATCAAGGCCTCCGTAGAAAATTATGGTTATTGTTGTTTGAAAAAGGTTATAATTAAGCTTACCTGGAAACTAGATTCATCGGACCACAGAACATTTGCCCAATCCTCTTCTGTGAAATGCTGGTACCGAAGAGCCCATTCCAAGCGATATTTTTTTTGTTGGCTGCTGAAAGCCACGGCTTCTTTCTAGCTTTACAACCTTTCAAGCATGCTTCTGTGAGACGCCTTCTTATCGATCGAGCACTTATTACTTTCCCCAAGTTTTCCGACAGGTTAGCAGCAAGCGCAGAAGATGTTTTTTTACGCTCCTTCAAAGAGTTGCGGATAAGTTTTCTGTCTTGGCGTTTTGAAGTTACGCGTTTTCTGCCTGTTCTTGACTTATTTTCATGAGAACTGGTCTCCGCAAACCGCATGATAGCAGATTGCGCTGTGCACCGACAACATTTCACTAGCTTGGCAATCTCAACTTGAGATTTGCCCTGTTCATGTAGAAACTGAATTCTACAGCGTTTTTCAATACCAAGTTCACTCGTTTTAGACATATTGTATTGTACAGAGTGTCTAGAATTATATGTAACTAAAACATCACTTTTGAAGTTTTTGTTTGAACTTTATTTTTTAGTGTATAAAAATTGTTTATTATTATAAAAATAGCAATCTTTATACAGCACTAGAAGTTTTCCCAAATAGTTTATAATAACGGGGAACTTCTCAATTTTAGATTTACAGTATTTCCTTTTCTTTCTCTTAATTTCACTTTTTGTGTATTATATTTTACTTTCATTATACTCGTATTTTTGATTTCGATTGTTTTACACTTTTTTAAAAATTGACTGACTGACTATGACTGACTGATTGAAAAATAACAATGATGATCTTTCAAAGATGCAAGCCCTTTTATAGTATTTTTGAATTGCGTATTTTTGCACACGTGCATTTGTTTAATTTACTCCAGTAGGCAATATCACAAATTTGTTTATTAAAAATTTCAATTGAATTCGTGATCAATCAGTACTATTGGTCACAAATCGAACGGTTATTGTTTATACTTTATCTTTTAATGTTTATGTATCATGCCGAAATTGTTTATGCGTTGGAGGACCGATATCCACGCATCGAGCTTTTAATGTTTATCTTATTTCGGAATTGTCACGCGTTAGATGAGATCGAATGTCTATTGTTTACAATGAGTGGATCTGTATCGAGTGGCTATTATTGAATTCTGATGATTGAGTTGTGCAGCTGCGAAATTGATTATTTTAGAATATTGTTTCTTCTGATACAAGGTTATGCGCGTTAATATCATCATTATTGCGTAATTCATTTATAGAATTGCGCCTCGATTTTAAGGGTATAACACTAGTTTGCAAATAAATTACACAAACAAGCAACCTAACCCTATAAGTAACAAATGAAGACTGACAAAATGTTATCAACAATTTCTCAAATACCCCATTTCCTGGAATTCGCACACCAGATGTTTTATGGCTCTTCAAAGAAGATCGTTTATTGCTGTTATTATTGTTTGGACAAACCAGTATCGTAAATATTAAAAAAAATTATCAATTTGAACTCACGTTTCAAATCACATGTGTTTTGAAGGGGTGCCTGATGCTTTTGGCCAAGGCTGTATAAGCATGCATGGGAAAGTGATATAGCTAGGTCGTTTTTTTTTTTGTAAAGTAGGCAACGTACCAGAGTGATCGCGTGAAGGAGTGACGTATTAGTGACGTCTTCGTCTTTCTGTTGGTTGTGTTGTAGAACTAGTTATGTCGCAAGGTTCTACGAAATGAAATATCGACCATACGAGATGATGAATACTGAACACAGTCCGATGTTACAACGATATCGCAACGCTGAATGGGGATTACAGAACGCTAACAAATGTTAAGGCACCAAAATATCTAGTAACTTTCGTGTTTCAAGCTCCACTTTTTCAATTGATTTTTGAAAATAATACGGCCTCCAAGATGATTATTGGGGATAAGTTCGTTTATCTCCTCACTTTCAATGATTTCCAAGTGATGAATCCCTATCTTGTTACCTAAATGGAGAAGTAATGTAGTATTCCGTGCAATGCCTAATCTTTGCATATAAAGAATTGTAATTTTCAATGCGTTTCTTCATTTACAATACTTATGATAAATGCAAATAAAAACAGCTCAACGCTGGGTGAGAATTAAGTTCAACTACCTTTGCAATTAAGTCATCGAATCAACAAATATCTAGCATTTTCTCAACCGTCAACATCGTAAACCAAAACAAAACGCTTACTTGATTAAAACTATTTTTCACAGTTAACATTTTAATGGAATATGTATGCTCACATAAACACTGCTGGTAAATATATTCCATGTCGTCTAGATTCCACGATGACAGTAGATTTTTCAACTCAATATCATCGCAGAGCCGAGGAACGTTATCTTCATTCATCACATTAACATCATCGAAAACGAATCTGTAAATTGGAGTTTCACTCATTTTTCCACAAAACTATTTTTAATTTAGGAAATTTCCCGGATCGTACTAAAATCGAATCGATATATCACTTCAACACGCACTCCGAATCAATTTACCACTTAAGCAATTAATAAGGAATTAAACGAAATTACGCAGAATCGCTCGTACCTGCAGTTTCAAGTGCAATTGATCAATTGCGTAGTTTGTTTTACATGAGAATGATCGTGATAATCATATTTAGATGAAATACCATGTTGAACCAACATGGATACTAATTGCATCGATGGTATTTTTTTAAACAGGATTTGACATGTTAAATTAAACAACTGTTCCATCATTTCAACAGTTGTCAAATGTTCAAGTCAGCTATGAAACAATTAGTCTAACAGTTTTTAATAGTTACTTTAATTATTGCGTTGTTTTAATAACGTGATTCGCTCGTAGGTTCGAATGACATGAAAAAATTATCAATTGTACTACACTTATTTTATTGAGTGTAATAAAATTGAAAAATTTTCCAACACAGACTTAAGTTCATCGTACAGGTCTTTGCCGGTTGTAGTCCCTTGCATTGGAATCACTGAACACAATTCTTCGGTTATATTAAATTTGTTATCAATACCACGTAAAAATATAGCCAGTTGTCCTGTATCGCTAATGTCGCAACTCTCATCGAGTGCCAAAGAACAGTATTCGAATTTTGCAATGCGTTCACGAAGCGTTGTTGCTATGTTTGTAATTCTCCTTGCAATGGTGAATCTTGATAAACTTATGTTTGAAATAATATTTATTTTGTCAGAAAATACATTTTCTGCAACAGCAGTCAGACATTCTTTTATCATCTCTCCATCCGCAAAGGGTTTCATTTTTTTTTTGCCTGTATTTGATTGACAACAAAACTAGCATTTACTGCCGTATTTGATAAAATAGCTTGATTTTTAAAAATAGCCCGTTGTTTTCCCAAGGTTTTCTCCATTTGATTAAACTTATCTATCTGATTAATCAACAGTATTCATTCAAAAAACATTCAAAATGTAAGGCTATAAAGAAAAAATAAATTAATAAAATGTACGAGAATGGGGTTTTTTGAATTTGCTATTTTGGGATAACACATTCATATTTAAAGCTAATTTTTGCTTGAGAGGTTGGCAAAGTATTCATTCTATTGCCAAAACAATACCAGATTCAGATTCCATAACCTCGAAAACCAATCAATATCAATTTTAGCCAAATAAAAAGATTAAATAAACCGATTTTACCCATAATTCTCAACTTTCGAGGCGACACAGGTTTGAACGCGGCACTGAAGTTTGCTTTTGTTAGGCCTATAATGCTACATAAGCTAAAAGGCTCAAACGCTGTGACCTATAGTGATGAATCCTTGTCAGTCGGAGCAGACGGAGCGGGCGCGGCGGAAACCCAAACACAAACAAGCACAGCAAATCAAAAGCAAACACAAACAAGCACAGACGCGGCGCGTTCGTATTGCTTGTGTCAAGTATGGCAGAATAATAGAAACAAATCGAATGGTACACACTAACAAAACTTTATTAAATTCAAGCAATTATATTCGAAACGTACAACAACGGCCGTCGCGGTCGACGGTTCGGTCACGGCTGATTCATCAAGTTGACAGCTCAGCCAATCCTGATTGGAAATCTCCCTCGATTTCAGTTTCGCTACCATCGGTTAAGTCTTCCAATTCGGGAGCTCTTCTACACCAAGGTTTAATTTTTCCTGATGAATAGATGGATGAAAATTTTCAAGCGGACTCGCGAATACCAGGAATGTCTTTTACGACATAGCGGTCTTTTCCAAGGACCTCCGAAATGATATATGGTCCTCGAAATCTGGGGTCAAGCTTCCGTGATTCGCCGGTAGCCTGTAGCTCATTCTCGATAACCACAAGATCCCCTATGGTGTATTTGGTCGGTACGGCATGCTTCCGATCAAAACGCAGTTTCCATTTGGCTCTCTCGTTCGTGATGTTCTCGATAGCCTGTTTTCGCTTCGTGTCGATAGCGACGTCAATCAAATTTTCTTCCCCATCGTCGTGAATGACAGCTAGTAAGAGGTTTTGCGTGACATTCAACAAGTTAAAGTCGAAAACCAATTCGTTCAGTGTGTTAAATTTTTTTGTGAGTTAATGGTCCACTGCAAATTTCGTAGCTCGAGGTCCCACTCTTTCGGATCGTTGGTCGATGTGCGAATGTAATTAAGAATTGTTGCATTGGCATGCTCAACCTGTCCATTTGCACGCGGAGTTCGTACTGCTGTTTTGATGTGCTGAATGTTATAGCAACAAAACTCATCGAACATCTTCGATGTAAAGGCGGCACCCCTATCAGTGACGATGCATTTTGGCAACCCAAAATAGCTGGTAACTTCATTGATCATCTTAATGACTTCTACCGCTTTCGTGGTTCGAACCGGCTTCACAATCAAAAACTTACTGAAAGCATCAGAAACAGCAAGTATATACGCATTTCCTTTCTTGCTACGGACAAACGGCCCAAGGTAATCTAAATGTAGCAACCGAAACGGTATGGGCTCCATCTCCTCATAATACATGCGACCTTCCGGTTTTCCTCCACGCATTTTATAAAAACAGCATCGAATACAGGCACCAATATATTCTTTTACGTATTTTCGCATTTTGGGAAACCAAAATTTTTCCCGAATCCGCTGCATAGTTTTTTCAAGCGCAAAATGGCCCATATTATCATGGAAGGATTGCACAACTCGCCATCTAATCGCTTTAGGAATCACAAATTTCAACCCGTCCATTTCTTGTTTATATAAACGATGATTCACAAGCCGGTATTCCTTTCGTAACTGCTTTTCCTGATCAGCTTTCGGTACACCTCCTAATACTTTTACTATGAGGGACAAGTTCTCGTCTTGAAGCTGCATTGTCAGTAACCAGTCGTCGGTGATTGCGGTTACTTGGTAAATGAATCCAGCTGGCTCGACTTCAGAATGAGGCAAATCTGGTGACCTACTAAGAGCATCGACATGTGCTAGTCGTTGTCCCGATCTATGTACAAGCTCACAATCGAATTCGAGCAGTTTCAATAACCAGCGCGCGATTCTTGGTAACAGTTCTTTTTTGGACTTGATGATAGTGATGGCCGCGCAATCTGTAATGAGTCGGAACCGTTTTCCAACGATGTACAGTCGGAATCGTTCCAAGGTTTCCACGATCGCAAGTACTTCTAGCTCATAGCTATGGAACTTGGATTCTGCCTCGGTACAATGACGGCTAAAATAGGCCACGGGATGCCATTGTTCGCCATCCGCCGACTGTAGCAGTACCCCAGCAAGACCGATAGTACTGGCATCAGTGTGCACTTCATGCATCGCCTTCACATCATACAAGACCAGTACGGGTTGTGAACATAATATTTGTATGAGTTCTGAGAATGCGGTTTGTTGATCTGGACCCCAAATAAATTGCTTCCCTCCATCCCGAAGTAGCATCGTCAACGGTTTAGATATAAGAGAATAATCCTCTACAAATTTTCTAAAAAAAAACCGTTGAGCCCCAAAAATCGACGTACCTCCGTGACATTAGTTGGTTCCTTATAGTTTTTAATAGCTCTCACCTTATGATCTCAAGGAGTTATACCTTCTTCGCTGATAACATGACCCAAGAAAGTTATATTTGTGTTGAGGAAAATGCACTTATCCAACGTAAGTGTTCCTCAAAAATCGCCAGCATTTTGGCTAAACGTTTTAATCCTTGATCAACGCTCTTGCTGGGTATGATTACATCATCTAGGTCAAGGGTGGCCAACAGGCGGCCCGCGGGCCGCATGCGGCCCGCTGAGTGTCTGCTTGTGGCCCGCGGACCACATGTACATTTTTTCTTTCAGTGTACATAAAACCCCCAAAAGAATATTCCATCGTGCGTAGTCCAGATCATATCCCATATATGGAAGTATCTCAGCTCATTGATTCACGGCGTTCAAAACTTAATATACGTCACGCCGGATCGCTTGCTGTGTGCCCAGTGCTTAAGTTGATTTTAAAAACCGCGCACGTCGATCTTGCGTAGATAGTCGTGAGTCTGAATGCGGGATGCGACCGCCAGTCTGTGGTAAGCTCGCAAAGCCATAGGACGTGTGGTCGCTTTCATTGTGTTGTTATCGCCATATGTGTGTTGAGATTTATACTATACCGACTCCTTTCTACTTTTTAAATATAGTGCAGGTTAGCAAACCTAGCCTTTATTATTTTTAAATAAATCCGTGGCATTTGGCTTTGAATTTCTAGAGTTCTATTTTTTGTTTTGTGCCTAATTATGGATGCCTAACCAAATTACCAACCGTGCTTACCACTTCTTCTTTTTCTAAGTATCTACTTTCAAGTTCATTAGTACAAAAAAATTAAAGGCCTCTCATTAGTATTTTACTTTATTTACATGCTTTGCTTTTATTTTACTAATGAAATAGCCCGAATCAGATTCTTAACCTTCACCTGGCATGCTCATCCTGAGTAACAAACCTGGACTCGTGGGGTACGTACGAACCCCATTGAGAAATATCTTTGCAAAAATTGAAATATTGATTATTTTGTCTTAAAAAAATCAGAGATCATCTTTAGAAACCACTTTAAACTGTACACTAGTCCGAGTTGAGAAAAATCAAGATCAGCGTTCATAAATAATTCGGAAACTTGAAAAATTAAAAAAAATGCGTTTTTTACAAAAAAAAATCATAACTTTTTTGGTTTTCGATAAGAAGGGCTGAAATTTTAGCTGTGACTTCTTCTGTTACATCACTATAAAAAAAATAGTAATAGATTTCATGGGTCTCTAAGAAAGGTATTTATTTTGAGAAATTAAGGTATGGGTTTTACGAAAAAAAATGATTTTCGAAATATAGGAAAAAGTAGTTTTTTTATTTTTTTTTTAGAGAAATGTATTACAAAATAATCATTGAAAGAAGTAGAGTTAATGAAAAAAAGCTTTGTAGCTTATAAAAAAAAATTTAAATTAATGACCGGTACAATCAGGGCACATCAAAATCCTATGGTCTAGGGCGTTTGCAGGATGCACATTCTTTATCTCTTTTTGTCTTTCTTCCGATCACATAAGGCGCATCTTTGCTACTTTCTACTTTCCTACTTTCAAATCTCTGGGGAGCCTCAATTGAGTAAGACGACGTTCCAAATGCGGTGTAATTAAATGTAAATAATTTTTTTTTAAGCAATAATCTGAAGTTATTTTTATTTCTTCTTGATTTTGGACGGCTTTGCACGCTCTCAAAATTCTAGCATTTACGATTGCCATGTCCAAGATGCCTTGAAAATATCGCTGCGGCCACATGTACGTCTTTTTACGCACATTGAAAGAGTGACACAGCTTATGAAAAGTGTCCGTTCCTCCTTTATTTTTGTTATAATAAAGGACAATATTAGGTTTATCCTAGGTCATTTCTTCTGTGTGAAGAAGCGAGGAAGCCAGAAGCACAATTTTTTCAATTTTCTTTTTCTTCGGAGCATAGCTGAAAAGCGTTAAGTTTTCAGCATGGAAGAACTTTGTGAGTGGCAAAGATCGGCCACTCACAAAGTTCTTCCATGCTGAAAACTTAACGCTTTCCTTCGCAATAAAATCCGCTGGGATTTCCCTTTTGTTCTTGTGAATAGCATCGTCAGATTCTTCATAGCTTTCGCCTGAAGAATTCTCCGAGCTTGAAAGATGATCGGCACTATCTATTATCATCCATTGGTTCCTCGTCCAAGTCATCCTCGAGCAGCTGCTCTTGTAAATATCGAGAACGCAAATTATACGCCATTCTAAACGTAAAAAAAAAACGTTGAAAATAGTAAAAAAATTATTGATGCATAGAAACGTTGATTACTTATTTTTCTTTTCTTCCTAAACACCAAAATTAAAAACACAAAAATGCCCCAATTCACGAAAAAACGACGTTGATGGCACGGTGGGGTACGTACACACCCCAAACTGCTTTTGATGACTGTTGCAGACGAACTAACGGTCTCAGCGCTATCCCACTGGCATAGGTATAAAAGTGTATCCCTTGACTACCGATAGATGTCGTTACGAGTTTCGATTTGAAAGATTTAGATATCGAAAGCCGACGAGAAAGAGCGTGGGGTATGTACATACCCCATGAGGCCAGGTGAAGGTTAATGGCATTATATATTTTTTACGATGCATTACAAGCATCTCATCCTTTTTTCAGAAAGTTAGGCAATACTTTGTCATTTAGTTTATTTATTTTGTTCAAAACAAAGACTCACAATGGCGTCAAGTAGTAAATATGTTGCACCAAATAAAAGAAGAGTCACAGAAGAACTGAGAAGTTTCCAAGACAGATGGACTATAAACTATTTTTTCGTGGAATTGAAAACAAAGCCAATATGCTTGATATGCAATAATTCTGTTTCTGTCTTGAAAGAATATAACATTTAACGACATTACGAGACTAAGCATGCAAAGAAGTTTGATAAGTATGAAGGGCAATTTCGACAAGACCAGGTAAATGAATTAAAAAGAAAACTTTCTGCACAACGTCAGATATTTACTAGAGTGGCTCAAGAGTCAACATGCTATGTAAAAGCTAGTTATGCAGTAACCATGGTACTAGCAAAAAAATCGAAGCCATATTCAGATGGTGAAATGGTTAAGGAATGTTTGGAGAGTGTCGTTGAAATTCTGTGCCCAGAAAAAAAATGGATTTCTCAAAAATAAGCCTGTCTCGTCAAACTATTAGTAGGCGTGTGGATGACATTGGAAAACATATTGAAGATAATTTACAAAATCGAGCATCCAAGTTCATATTTTATTCTCTAGCATTGGATGAAAGCATAGACCTAACAGATACCGCTCAAATGGCAATTTTCATCAGGACCGCTCTGTATCCACTTAAGGGCACCACTTGTTCACGAGATTTGTTAGGAGCTGTTACATCGACATTAAATCGCTTTTCATTACAACTCAACAACCTAGTGGGCTTAACGACAGATGGTGCTCCAGCAATGGTTGGGTAACACGAAGGTTTAGTCAAATTGATTGAAAACAAGGCCTGGAAAGTTGGAAATACTTCGATGCTAAATTTTCATTGCATTATTCACCAGGAGAATTTATGTTCCAAGTCCCTTAAAATGGATCATGTCATGAAGGTGGTCATCAAAACATTGAACTTTATTAAGTCGAAGGGATTGAATCGCCGTAAGTTCCAAGAGTTGGATTCGGAGTTTAATGACGTTACATTTTATACAGAAGTAAGATGGCTGACCCGTGCCAAAATGTTGAAAAGAGAGTTTGATTTGAAACAAGAAATACAATTATTCTTCGCAAGCAAGTCAAAAAGTATCCCAGAATTTGAAGACAAGGAGTGGATTAGCGACTTTGCATTTCTGGTCGATATAGTTAGCCACCTAAATGTTGTTAATGCTCGTCTACAAGGGGAAGATCAACTAATTAATAACATGTATGATCTTATTTCCGCATTCCAAATGAAACTTGGGCTTTGGGAACAACAGTTGGAAACAAAAATCTTCACTCACTTGCCTACATTATTACTGCAACCAGACGTCACACAAATAGCGGCGGATAAATACGCTTCGTTGATATCCGACTTGAACCTGGAATTTGATAACCGATTTCAAAATTTTAAAAAGGATCGTGTACTTTTTGCTCCATTTGCAACGCCATTCTCCGTAGATGTGAATTGATTGCCAGGAATCTTACAAATGGAACATTGTGAAATGTGTTATGATGCACAGTTAAAGGAGAAATTCAATCAGGTTGGTTTGGAAGAGTTTTACAAATCATATTTAGACAAGGAGAAATATCCTGCATTTTACAAACATGCTCTATCGATGATTTCGCTATTTGGAAACACTTACACGTGTGAACAGCTGTTTAGTCGAATGAAGCATATTAAATCTCAGATGAGAACACGAATGACTGATGAGCATTTGGAAACCTGTTTGCGTGTAGCAACAACATCAATCTTTATTTGCATTGATGCACTTAGTTCTGATAAACAAAATTAGACGTTTCATAAAAATTTATTATATTTTGTTTATTTTAAAGTTTTATTTTTTGAATTGCCGAAATCTAATCTAATAAATATGTTTGTTTCTCAGTTTTTAATATCTTCTTTAAAAAACTACATATATTGCTTGCTTTGAATAATAAAAGAAATTTTGTTGCACGGCCCGGTAGGAAATATCATTTCTAAAATTTGGCCCGGCTGCTAAAAAGGTTGGCCACCCATGATCTAGGTATTAGTACACTTCGTTCTTCTTTGTTGCTTGGGGCAATGAATCGATATGTGCCCCTTCTCCGAGCAATTGAAACAACGAAGTTCGAGTCCCTGGCGACGTTGAAGTATCGGACTGCTTCGCGGTATACGACGATCCTGTGGATGACGAGATATTTGTGGCGGTTCAATATACTCATTTGCTGCGGTGAATCGGCGTATCGTATTGAGTAGTTCGCTAATAGCTGCGAATTCAATTCCGGCGATAGAGGTTTGTAGTAATGGGAAGTTCAATCCGCTCCGTATATAGTGGATTATATCCTCTTGCGTCAACCCTCCACGACGTCCCGTAGCACAGGCTCGGTAGAGATACTCTTCCGGCGTTTCGTTGTGTTTCCGGCGTTCCTCAATCATTGCTCGATGTACGTCAATATCACGTCGACGTGGAGGAAAGTCGGAAAGAATCATGCGCGCAAACTGCTCCCATGTTTCGAAAACATCTTGAAGTCCATCAGCCCACTGCTTCGCGTGCCCCTTTAGCTTTGCCTGGGCAACGAAAAGAATCACTTCGTCGTTCCAACCATAAATACGAGCTAGTCGCTTAATACGCGAAATGAATTGTTCGGCTGATGGCGACGTATCGTCCAATGGGTCGAACAACGGCAACACACTAACGACATCTCGCACCTGGAACAAACTTGTGTCTGCACGGCGTGAATGTGAGAATGTGTCATATTCATTTCCAACTCCTGTATCACTCATGCCGCGATATCTAGGTAAACGCAAAGCTGACACTGTCGGAGCATATTCTGGAGTCAACTGAAAATGCACCCCAGACCGATTCGTAAAAACTTCCCCTGCAATCGTTGGTTGCGGAACGAACTGGTCTGATGTCTGATCTTCGCGTAGGAGCTGTCACTTCCTGATGCATTGTAGACGCGAATGGCTCCGTAATTCGTGTCGCATCCACCATTCCAGCATCAATACCATCAGTGTGGCCAGATTTTTGGGAGCAAATATAGCCCAATTTCAAATTTTTATAGCCCAAAGTAGCCAACATTTTTTATTTGTAGCCCAAAAACCGCCACATTGGATAACTATCTTTATAACTAAAAAGCTGATTAAATTTATATATTTCTGTCCGTATAATTCATATTATGCAACAAAAATGCTATAAATATAGCACCGACGTCGTTTGAATCAATAAAAATGTCAGGTAAACTCGACTTGATGTCCCACACCCGGGAAATTCCACCACCAGAGGGCGAAAAGGTGGTAGAAGGGGTGAAATATTGAAGAAAAACAAAAAAAAATAAAAAAGAAGATAACATAATTAAGAAAAAAAAGAAAGAAAAAAAGTCCCAAAAGCAAACGCACAACCACAAAAACACAAACATATTAGCCCGACATCTATCGGCGAAATTCATGTAACAGCTGTGTGGGGCATCAGGCCGAGTTTTACCCTCAAAAATAACGAATGGTTTGTATTTGTGTCTAATCTAACATAAATTATATTTCTTATGAGATTTCTATTACATTCCGTGGTTAAAAACCATGCTTCTCCTAGACGTTTGACCGCTACAAAAACATCAGGTCAAAGTTAAGCGAAAGGAAAATCTAGTTCTGGCTGCAACAAAGCAGAACTTGCTAAATAAAAGCCACATTAGCATGTGAAAAAGCTTTAGAATCCTGTAAAATATCCAACACTCTCCCAACATGTTACATACTTGCAAATACCCGAAATTATAAGATTCTATAACTAAAGGTTTGGTAAGTTACGATACATGAAAACAAAACTCGATAATTTATGTGTTACTTTAACAGATAAACTTTGGCTTTATGTGTATCCTGATCAAAAGGACTACTTATTTCAGCTGACTGGTTATTTCAGACTGGCTATTTAAAAAAATACATCTTCGAAACGTCCATATTGCAGTAAATCTCTATCATATGTAAATAAAAATTTCCATTGTTCGTGTATAATATAAATTATATATTTAATGTATATGTATCCAGGGCAGAATCGAAATACAATCATTTCGGCAATGCTTCTGTTGTTAGTGCAAAAGTTCGACGTAGATGTCGAACATAAATTTTTGGAAATCGGGCATACTCATCTGGAGTGCGACAGCGACCATGCTATCATTGAAAAAAAAACCTAACGAAACAACATAATCGTATATCATCCGTATGATTGGTATTAGATCGTAAGCTCTTGTAGCAGTAAGCAAAGACTGTTCAAAGTTATAAGAATGGAAATTGATGATATTTATGACTTTAACAGCCTTTACGGCAATGTCTGGAAAGAAAACGAAATTAGACTCTTAAAAAGTCAATGTAATGTGGAGTAAAATACGCATAATGTGCTACAAAAAAAAATAATTTCGGAGAAGTATTTTATAAAAAAGAATATCGAGACGAGTTTGGAGTAAAAGATCTGTTAAAAAATAAGCACAATACAAGAAAATCTGTAAATAGTAATATACGTACTATATTATCTACACTGCCAAACGTAACAGCAGAAGCTATTCATCTGTCAATTAATAAGAAAAATGACTCGCTTTCCCTCCTAAATCTCATTCCATTTGTTTTTCATTATTTTCCAATTGAAAGGTCTTATTTTACTACTTCACATAATATATTTATAAGGTCAATAAAATATAATAATATAACATTTATAGTGTCGTGCAAGTGTGCACGAACACGTACTTATATCAAATCACTGAGACTAAGTAAATGAGAGACCAGCGTGTAACGCCAGCAAATATCGTTTTAAAAAAGGAAAAGAAAATGTACAGAAATATTTGAAGTGTAGAATTTGGAGCAGTAGAATTTAAGAAGTAAAAAAGAAAATGTACAGAAATATTTGAAGTGTAGAATTTGGAGCAGTAGAATTTAAGCTTAATACGGTTAGAATGGTAAAAAAGTAAAGTAAAGTAGATTGTATTATTATTGTATTATATGGCCAGCAAATATCGGTTTGGAAAAGGAAAAGAAAATGTACATAAATATTCGAATTGTAGAATTTGGAGCGGTAGAATTTACGTTTAGTACGGTTAGAATTGTAAAAAGTAGAATTGTAGACAAAAGTAGAATTGTAAGGAAATTTGGGAAAATGCATGAACGCAAACACTCCGGCGAGCTCTGAGTTTGTCTTCTATCAGGTCGCACCATTGCCGGCGATTCAAATAAGACGAGCGGCGACGGCTCGACCCAATAAACAACAAACCATTTTTGATGAATTCAACCACTAAGCTGGAACGAATTATGGCTGGAACCACCAAACTAATCCGACGCGGTTATGGCCTTCGGCAAACGAGCACCACATATAGCACAACACTAATCAAGCGATCCCTGACTTCCTGATGAATTCATGTCGGCATTGAACAGGCTGCTTGTTGTAAATTCAAATGATTATTGCCTGCAAGGAAGCAAGCAAATCGAAACGAAACTTACCTATAAAGCAATTACCGCGAGAAGATTCCCTTTTGTGGCCGTGGATAATGTGCGGAAAATGACGACAGCCAAAAATACCATTCTTTTCAACCTTCATATACTAGTCAAGGTGACAGGGAAAACAAGTAAAATATGCCAACTGACAGTTGGGATGTCAACATGGTGACTGGCAGCGATCGAACCGCCACCAAGCGGCAATTGGAAAGGGTGCGCTCCGACAACGAGAACTGCGGGAAAATGCACTTGCGAATGCGCGTGCAATGGGCCAATGCACCCGCCAGCATATTACCAATCCCAATAGCACTTGGTGGACAACGGAATTCGCAGATACCGCAGAAGCGGTTGGAAATCCCTCTAGGGAAAGGTTTCGTGGCGAGTCGACAGGGCTTGGGAGCTCTCTTCTTCTGGCAACCAAGGTGAGACACGCACGCGTTGGCGCAAGCTCCTTCTTTTGTAACCGATTTTCTTCTTTTCTGATTGGAATCCGTCTGGACGTGACGAGGAACAAGGATTTATCCTGAGCTATTGGTCGACAGCGAGTGGTGTGAAAAATCCAAGGATTATTGAGGAAAAAAAAATAGCACGGGGAAAAGCTTCGACAACATTCAAGTGGTGCGGAGCGCCTAAAGGAACACGGCTCACAGCAAGCGAGCGACGGCGTGCAACAGCAACTTGAGCCGCAGCGAATACCATTGGGCCAACATCGACGGCCATATTTGTCATTCGGGGAAGCACCGGTGTGATTGGAATCGATATCGCAGATAAACGTTAACTCACGGCAGCAGTAGAGCGACGCTTCGGGGAAGCACCCATTTGGTGGAGAGTGTACGAGCGAGTTAGAGCGTATAATATTCAAGGTAGGCTAAGTTTCCTTACTGTGATTGTATTAAGAGGAAGTAGAGTAGGTACGCGGCGCCGTCGATAGATATAGACTTGGAAGTAATTTGCGATCAATAAAACGTTGTTAATATTGTCAAGTGCTGGTGTTACCTTGTGCCCTTCTGGCAGGACGAATCAGTGATTATCAAGTGGTTACCGCGAAGATTTAAAATCGTAAAAATAAGTACCCGCCGTCGATTTCTCGCTTAGAGACGGTGGTATAAGAGACGGTTCCGGTTACGAATTTGTAAAGCGAGTGGCGCCTGTAAACGACCCACACCCGTTTCCACGGGAGTTAGCCAACCGGAACTGTCCCCTTCGCCCTCCATCGGGAGGCGGAGGCAACGTTGCTCGAATTAGAGTGGTAATAAGCGTATGAACGATCTGAACGGTTGGAGAGTTGTAATTTTTATTAAAACAAAATTCAGTGAGAAATAATTTTTATAGTCCTGTCAGTCGCTCGATTCCTTTCATGATTTCTAAGGAATGATGTTTCAAGTTGGTCGCACTTCGTGTCGCTACAATAGAAGTATAGTATGACAATCATAGTAATAAAACATTTTCATTATATTACGTTACCAATTAATCACCAATACCAATTATTCCGTTACCAATTATTCCGATTAATCAACAAATAAGAGTTCTTCACAAGTTGATAAAGCTATTCAAATATCCAATTCTACTCTCAATTAAGCGAATTCGAGCTCAAAACATTGAAATAAGTATCCTGCAATATTTCATGTTTGCAGTTATGCTGTCTCTTTGCCACAGAATTATAGATTAATTTAACAAGCTAGCAACAATAGAACGGAATAGAGTTTTGTTTTAGGCGGTTTCAGTTTTTTAGAGCTTAAATGTAAATAAAAATAGAAAACATTATGTTTGTTTAAAAGATAAATGAGTAAAGGATAAGGTGGTGTACGTGGAATTTCTTGTATATGTGGCTATCAAATGTGAATTTAAATTTATCAAAATTAATTTAATTTTCAAGTGATCAAAAATCATCAACACTCAAAAGAGCGTCTATTTCAGCGTTTGTTAACTGATCTGTTGAATTTGAATCACACATTGAAGAGTTGAATCTATTCAGCATTTCTTGAGTTACTTCAAATGATTTACAGCAAATATCATGTACTTTCATACATATATGTTTTGATTTGAAGGATCGCCGACAAAGTGTTAAGACTCATTTTGTTTCGAATTTGAGTTTTCGTTATATTCATGATTGAAAAGACTCTCTCTACTAATGCATTTGAATGTGGCAATGAAAGAAGTTTAAAAGCTAGTTCACATATATCTTTAACACTCCGACGGGCGCAATACCAAGTGTAACGAGATCGGGCGCATTGTCGCTTCGTGTACACTTTTCGGTTTGCTCATCTTTCGCCTATATACCCACTTTGTTTGTTAAAAAAAACATAGTTTACGATTATTAGTATATTTAATACTTATAGTCAACTGTTTTTTTTTAGCAAACACATTACAAAAAAAGGGTAAAAAAATATTGTTTGGCTTTTTAAAAAAATGTTTAATTCTTGAACAAAA
Source organism: Nemotelus nigrinus (assembly GCA_947369275.1). Classification (NCBI taxonomy): domain Eukaryota; kingdom Metazoa; phylum Arthropoda; class Insecta; order Diptera; family Stratiomyidae; genus Nemotelus; species Nemotelus nigrinus. The sequence continues at coordinate 171,589,347 of OX376372.1, forward strand.
AAACTTGTAAAACAATTTTCCCAGTAAGATTAGTATTACTAATATGTGTTTGACGTTTTTAAAAATTAAAATTGAAATAACGATATCTTACATCTATTCATCTAAAACGAGAGTAAAAAACGTTTTTTATTGCTTAAAAATATTTTTATATAAAGAAGTTTGTAAAAAAAATCTTCAAAGTAATTTTTTGTATTTTTTTTATTTTTTTTTTATTTTATGATTTTGAATTAACAATAAAAAGTAAAATGGAATATAATTGAATGAAGCTGGACCTAAGTTGATTCATCTGAATCTTCAGAAAATGTCACGTGCTCTACTTCTTTTGTATAACACGGAGGACACATAAAAATTGCGTGTGAGAGACAAATTGCATTATGACAATTTTTGCATTCATGTTGAGTCAATCTTCTCTTGTGAGTGGCCAAATGACAAGTTTCACATCGGCGTCTTTTTGGTACTATCTGGGGCTCAGCATCTTCTTCATTTTGGCCTTCATTGGTTGGAGCATACCTCTTCAATCTTTGCTGAAGGTGCACTGGCATCCCAATTTTTTTCATACTACGTTGAGCTAGGAAACCAAGCATGAGTTCATTGGAGAGTTGTTTTATGAACACCCTTCTTTTCTCAGTTACAAGACCATTACCTAAATGTATGACCTGACAATTGATTGAAGCCATATTCAACATTGCAAAAAATACCACCATAGGCCACCTTTTTACATTACGAGCCACATTGTATGAAGCACACATTTTATCTGCCATATCTACTCCTAACTTCGTTGCATTGTAAAAGGTGATAACTTCTGGTTTTGCCTGCTCTTCAGTAGATTCATCTATTGCATCATTTTCATGCAATGAAGACACAAGTAACACATTTTTGTATTTTTTTGGAACGTACGATACCAAAACAGTTCCATCACGACCAAAGCCAAAAGTACTGGTATATTGTGCTCGTGTTCTGGTGGCCACAAAATCCAATGGAAGTTCTTTGCGGTTTTTTCTGATTGTTCCAACGTATGATAATTTTTTCTCTTTTAGTTCTTTCAAAAGACTCACTTGTGTGAACCAGTTGTCGGCAGTAACATTTCTACCAGAACCAAACAATGGCTCCGCCAATCTTTTCACCACATCAGGAGCCTTGTTGCTTGTATTGAATGGTCCATCGTTTTGTTTCCCCGCGTAAATTTCCATATTGTAGGAATAGTACATTTTGGCATCCACTAGAGAGAATATTTTTATTCCGTATTTACTTGGTTTACTTGGAATATATTGTCGAAAAGGGCAGTTACCGCGAAATGCAGGCAACATTTCGTCAATTGTGACATTCTCACCAAGACTGTAGCTTTTTTGACAATTATGTACAAATTTCATAAACACATCACGTATACGGGCGAGTCGATCTAGTTCTTTTCTGGCGGATCGGGTTTCACGGTCATCAAAACGAAGGCAACGAGTAATAAACTTAAATCTTTTGATATTCATAACAAGGCCGAACTTTGCTATTCCTTCATCATCCTTTCCCCAAAGTTCTTCAAGACTCAGCCTGTTCGCTTTATATACACCAGCCAAGTAGAGTAATCCTATGAACGCACGTAACTCGACCAAGTCTATGGGCATAGCATCCCTTTCCCTGGAATATTTTGCTTTGACAGTTTCTATATACTGATTGGTATACTTTACTGTATCTGTCAAAATATCATCGGTAAACACACAATTCCAGCATTCAATTGGAGATTTAGCCGACTTTGCTTCTCCAATAACTCCAGGTAAGTGAGTAATGATGTTATGAGCACTTTTTTTTACCCTTTTCTGGGCGAGGTGTCTTATACCACTTGGTGACTCCATCCTTCCCCATATAAAAATCCCTAATTTCTCCACTTTCGTCTATATCACAGTCACTAGCATCCTGTTCAGTCTCCGACCCTTCTTCACGATTTTGGACAGCATCTTCTAACTCAATGTCACTTTCTTTACCCAAATCCTCATCCCTGAAAAGATCTTCATATGACGGTAATTCTCCATCAAAAGACGTCTCCAATAGACGGTGAACTTTTGCAAGTTGTTCGGGGTTTTCTAAATCGTATCTTGACATTTTATTGAAGCCTGAAACATTTTTTACAATTTTATAACCTATTGCATTAACGGGCGCAATGTGCTTAAAAAGCCAAAGTGCTTAAAATTATTATTTATTTGTTATTTATTATGATTTTGGCCTTTCAAGACTGGTACAAACTTCATAAAATTAAAAAATATAAAAAAAAACTTACTTCTTAAATTGTAACGTAATCGGGCGCAATGAGCCTGGAAGACACAAAAATGCGACCAGCCGGAAACGGTGATGGAAAAACACTGACTGACTTTGGCATTCTCTTTGGCACTTGGAATGAGGAGAATAGCAGGCAGGAGGGCGGGGACAAGCGAGCGTAGTGGGCGGGGCAAACGAAAAAGATGGAGGTGTGCCGCTAAGATCAAATGCGCCCGTCGGAGTGTTAAATATAGGTGTTCCGATTGCATTTTTAATTGGATAGGCTTTAGTCCAAAATACTTCGGCATTGGTTGGAACATTTCCTAAAAATTCATTTGACCAATTGAAGGTCAAAAGTAAATCATATTGAATCTGTATATTCGCTTTTTTTCCTGACTAATGAGTTCTAACGGCAAGTCTACAAATTGGGGCCGTATATGGCACAAACACTTTTCTGGTGATAATATTGAAGCCTTTTCAAAAACGTTAATGTGACTAGGGAGCCTAGATAATAGCTCATCTAGCAAATTCAGAAGGTATTTCTTGCAGGAGAGTTTTAATTGGTCAATATCAATATTTTGCCATGTAACCATATTATTTAATTCTAAATTAAATTCCTCCCCAAATGTAATCATATTAACAGGTATATGAGTATCATCATGTTTCAAAAAATTCCGGACTTTAAATAGATCATTGGCAACTAGTTCAACAACATTTTGTTTAAATACTTTCGGGATGAGAACTTTAACAAAGCTTAAAAAAAGCTTACTTTAAGGGGTAACACCTATGTAGAAATTTCAAAAAAATCGATTTGTTTGTTTTTGCTAAAATGGCAGGGAAACATGTCTAGAATAACGTCTTAAGTTATTTTCAAAAATAAAATTTTTTTTTTCCGAGTTATGAGCATAAACTAAGCACGTGCGAAAATCAAGTATTTTTATCGCACATCTCTACACGTTTTTCAGAGTTTTTTCAAACAAAGTAAAATTCTTGCAAGTACCCCAGGGATCAAAGACAGCTCCCGCGACCGTGCAGACCCGACACTTGCCCGATGGCCGAGATAACTTTAGATTTTTCCCCCGTTCTTTATCTAATGGCGCCTCGAACTCTTCTCCCTCGCCCTAGAGACCATCCTCCACACTGACACTTCTCCCAACCTCCGATCGCTACGACTCTTCAGCACAGACTCCCGAGCCAATCCCCTTTTCCGCGAGTATCGATGGTCGATCCGTCAGAACTGTTACCGTAAGGTAAGGTAACATATGGTGGAGCGCCCGCTCGGCCAAGTGACGTTTGACGTCACAGCACCTCGTAAAAAGATTCAGAGCGTTGAAATGTCATTTGACATCTCGCGTGTTAAAAATGACATTCGTCATTTCGGGGTGCTACAAACCCCTGTATTAAATCGACATGGTAAGATTTTTCTAAAGAAGTTAAAAGATCCCAATGTCCCATTTTTATGGAAATTGAATGAGTGGCTGTGGACCAGGGTGTGGTTTTAGGCTTCCAATGAGACAGTGTATCCGACACTGAAGGATGTGTGTAGTGGAAACTTGAGTCTATTGTTATCTCTTCAATCTCTCTTAAACCAGCCCCACATCTAACATGTTGATGGTAAAAACCTTGTCATCCATTTGATGAAATACTCGTAACTCACCTGCAGAATAGAGAGCGTTTATTAGGCAGCTTTGGAACATGAAATCGTAATTTACATCCCGAAGTTCTGCAAGACTGTTTGTAATTTACATCATGCGGGTTAATTTCGAAGGATTTTGGGCAGTATTCCCACTGCTGTTCTGTCTTGAACAGCATAATTTGTGTAAAGCTGACCCCGTCCGTTTAAAGCCTTTGATGGATTTGGACCAATCTTCCCCGGTCAGTGCTTCTAAGTTGCTCAGGATGCTTTTAGCCAAATTTGATTCGGACTCCACAAACCATCCAATTGATGATCGAAGAGATGCTGCTCTCCTTAACATTAGAATTCTAGTCTCTTTCTGCCACGATTGGAGAATACTTGTCGATTCAAGTGTAGAAGATCCCATATAAGCGGGAAAAGTTCCTCGTTCAGTTTTCAAGTTTTTGAATCCCTTTGGAATTAAAACAGATATATACATAGAACGTGTATAATCTAGATCACAACCTGGACATTGTTTTCTTGATAGAACTGGTGGCCCAAATAGTTCAGCGGGGTGGGGAACTGTTGCCCCATGAACTTTTGCACCCTAGGATCGAAGCCTGAGCTGATCAGCATCAGAGGAAGAGCAGGTCCAGATGGTAACTGATTCTGACACTGTTTTTATAATACCCAGCAACATTTTTAATGAATAAATTTCGGATGCTATAATTGTTTTATCGTAAGACGATTCTAGATACTCTTTAAACTGGTTCCGGATGGTGCGCAAATTTTGAAACAGTCCCACAATTGAGTCTATTATTCCAAAAAAAGTACTGGATTTGTATTCGCTTAGAAAGCGGGAAAATAGAGGACGGACGATATGGGATTCTGTGCAGGTTTTTCTGCTTGGCTTACTATTAAGTTCTTGATTTTTGGTAGTGAACGTTGTAAGGATCTTTTTACTGATCATGGTGACTGCGTCAACGCCTTTCGGAATATTCAGTGAGAGAGGGTCTTCTATCAATTTTGAAATGCCAGGACTCGTATCTGACGAATTTTTGGATTACCTACAGATGCACGTAGTTTTTTCAGTCGTTCATCTGTGGTATTGTGATATATAATTTGGAGGAAGGTGAGGCTTTCTGAAATTGGATCTAGAAAAACCCTTATTAGAAACCTAGTAAGAGACATCCCACATGATCCACCAATAGACGGATCCAAATAAAGAGATTTAAATAAATAGTCTTGATCAATCAATGCAGTTTCTTTAATTTTTAAGACCTTGTGAACAGGACCTCTAAATGCAGGATTGTGTACGTCACACATGATTCGTACAAAGTAAATAATTAAGTAATTCTTGGTCATTAGTGACGCAGTTTACTCTTCTTTTTGATGATTCTGATGTTACCACGAAAAACGCAATTCTTTCCGTAGTTTCAAAATTCTGTACTCCTTATAGTTTCATCTAAATTGATAATTAAGCCAAGCTTGCCTGTTCCAAACGCAATATTGTTGAAGAGTTTTCGATTATTTTCACAGATGTCTTTAATATTTTCAATAAGTTGAGTAAGTGTTCTAGGAGGACGAAGTCGATATTGGGAACAAATTACCTGGTTATCACCTTGAGCTAACATCTTTATATTGGTGTTGACTGCTTGACCTTCACGTTGCAAAACTAATAAATTCACAATGCTCCAACTCTTTTGTCTTAGACCTTCTAAGCCTCCAAGTTGACCATTCCAACAAACTCGCTTTTCTGTCTTGTAATGAGATTCCCGGATCCATCAATTGTCATTAAATCTCCACGAGGTGTATAGTATATCCCTGGAAGATCTCATGAGTTCTGGATATCAGTTTGGGGTAACCCAAACATTTCCCCATCACATCGAACACTGGGTTGTTGGCTTCCCCCCTTTAGTGGTTATTCCATTTTTCGTAGTCAATGTGATCTGCAATAGTTATATTTTCATAGTCGGACTCACCCTGACCCTCTGCGTTAGATAACATTTTACCAATAACTGTTGTTAGATCGTCTGCAAAGTGAGTCTTTATTAAATATTCTCTCATAACAAAGTAACCCCGTATCTCCCAACTCATGAGTGAAAACATTCTGCCATCCGGTTTTAGTTCTCTCTCCTTTGCCTTTAAGCTGATTAGAATCTATCTATGATAATCTATCAATAGTTATGCTTGCATGGCCTAAAATGTGTTGATAATATTTGTCAATTCGATCCAGCTTTCTTTGGTGAATAATTGAAACTATGCTTCTCCTCAAAGTACCAATAAGGATTCCTTTCAAATAGCTCGAAGGATCCACTTTTTTCCTTAAAGTCAAAGGAAATAAGGCTAGATCATCTGACAAAGGCTGGACTCCCCATGTTGCATCTCAGAATATAAACCCCTGTATTAATCCGACTTGGTAAGATTTTTCTAAGGAAGTTAAAAGATCCCAATGTCCCATTTTTACTGAAATTGAATGAGTGGTTGTGGACCAGGGTGTGGTTTCAGGCTTCCAATGAGACAGTGTGTCCGACACTGAAGGATGTGTGTAGTGGAAACTTGAGTTTATTGTTTTTTCTTCAATTTTTCTTAAACAAGCCCCACATCTAACATGTTGATGGTAAAAAAAACTAATTAAAAATTGTTTCAGGGAGGTATATCTCTAATAGTCTGCAACAATCGTGGGGACGACCCAGACCCTGAGAACTCAAAGCCGGGCAATAATGGGTTTGCGTAGTCTTCGTTCCTTTTTTTCACGACTTGATATCTTGCAAGTGATACACTCCCAAAGATTTTCCTTCCATATTGCTCAGCTCATAGGACACCTGACCCACCTTGCGTTTGACGGTAGCCCTGACAAACTTTGAAGCAAGTTTGGCAGAGAACCGATCAGCTGCACGGCTCAGGATATGGTTCCGCACCCAAACAACCTGTCCCAATTGTAGTTTCTTTTCCCGAGACCTCAAATTATATCGATTTGCTCCCTTAGCGTATGCCTCAGCAAGTTTACTGCTGACTCGGTCATGCGCCATTCGTAGCCTGTCATTATTGGAGCGGAGTAACACCTCACCATCCTCAAAAGTATTCAGGCTCTTTAATAAAGCGTATTCGGAGCCATGCCGGATAGGATGATATCCAAACATCAAAAAATGAGGTGAAAACCCAGTGGCAGCATGTACAACAGTGCGGAATGCTGCACACGACTCCGCCAAACATTCATTCCACTTTCGATGATCTTCTCCTATATAGGCTCGAATTGCTGTGAGTATCGACTGATTTACTCTCTCGGATGCATTAGCCTCTGGTGAATATAGAGGATTACGGACATGTTCGACTCCATAGTGTACCAGGAAGTCCGAGAAAGCTTTTGAGGTGAATTGGACTCCATTATCAGAGTGAACTGTCTCAGGAACACCAAATGTGAGGAAAATATGTTGGGTTAAAAACTTAACCACATTCTCAGTAGTGGCTTTGGGTAAAGCCTGAAGCCATACAAACTTTGTGTAATGGTCCAGGACGACCAGCAGTTGGGTATTTCCAGACTTGGACCTTGGATACGGACCCATAAAATCTGTAAACAAGCGTTGCACGGGACGATCTGTGATCCTAGCTGCGCCCATCGGAGGTCTCATGATGGTGTTTGAGCTCTTCATTTGTTTGCATACTTCGCAGCCTGAAATATAGTTCGCCACATCTTAGCGCAGCCTCGGCCAATAATAGTATCTTTGTAACAGTTCAACAATTTAACGGACACCGCAATGAGATCCCAACGGACTGTCATGCACGCGCTCCAACAGGACCTGTTTATAGGCATCAGGCACCCATATCTTTACGCTTGGAATATCCAGGTCTTCATTCCTCTTTGAACCACACGATATGTATATAACCTCGTCGTAAATCATCAGGTTTTCAAATTTATCAGGATTCTCTCTAACTTTTGCAATTAAACGTTTATACTCAGAATCTTGAAAAAAACTTTTTGGAATATTGCTTCCCCAATGCTGATGCTCGGGCATACATACTACTGCACAGACTGGTTCATTATCAGAAGCGCACGCCCTCGACAGTGCATCCGGTACCACATTCTGAGAGCCTATCCGATGCTCGATGGTAAAATTGTATCTCTGTAATTTTAGGCTCCACCGCGCTAGCCTGCCAGACAGGTATCTCTGGTTCATCAACCACTTCAGGCTGGCATGGTCCGTGATGACAGTTAAAGGCAGCCCCTCGATGTATGCCCGAAAACGCTTCACACTATGCACTGCCGCCAAGCATTCTAACTCCGTTACACTGTAGTTGCGTTGCGCGGCATTCAGTTTCGTAGACATAAATGCAATGGGATGTTCCCCACTATCATCATCCTTTTTAAAAAGGACACTGCCAATGCCAGTGGCACTTGCGTCGCATTGAATGTAAAAGTACCGAGAGAAGTACGGATTTACCAGCACTGGCGCAGACACTAAAAGTTGCTTCTTTTGATTGAAGGCATCATCAGCTGTCTTCGTCCACGCGAACTTACGTTTGCCCTTTAGCAAATCCGTAAGCGAGGAAGTTATTGCCGCGAAATTTGGTATAAACCGTCGATACCAGCCTGCCATCCCCATAAATCGTCTCACGTCCTTAACCGATTTGGGCTGTGGGTAGGCTATGATGCTGGACACTTTCTCTGGGCCGGTCTTAAGGATACCATCACCAACTACATAACCGAGGTATTTAATCTCCTTTTGGATGAACTTGCTTTTTTCAACGTTGATCGTCAGATTTGCTGATGTTAACAAACTGGCCACTTTGGCAAGTAGCGCCAAGTGCTCATCAAACGTTGAACTGGTTACGAGCAAATCATCTAGATAGACGAACACCCGATCATGCAATTCATGTGGGATTACCTTATGCATCAGCCTGCACATTGTTTGAGGGGCATTGCACAGCCCAAACGGCATAACGGTGAATTGAAACAAGGGACGACCTGGGACGCAAAAAGCGGTTTTTTCTCGCGATTTCTCCTCTAGCGGAATTTGCCAAAACGCATATTTCAAGTCAAGGCTTGTTATAAATCGTGTGGACTGAAGACGAGCCAATAACCCTTCAATTAGTGGCAAGGGATAAGCATCTTTGACGGTGACCTCATTCAGTCTCCTGGCGTCCAAACATAACCGCACTTTTCCTGGCTTCCTGACGATGGTGACTGGCGAACTCCACGCACTGCTGCTTTCTTCAATTACCCCCAGAGACAACATGCGATCTAACTCATCATACATCAGTTTCTGCACGACAGGTGAAACTGCGTAATGACGTTGTTTAATAGGTTGGGCCTTGCCTGTGTCGATGGCGTGCGACAGAATATTTGTTCTGCCCAAACCTATTTTATTAAAGGACGGAAACTGATGTATGACGAAATCTAGCTTCTGCTTATCTGCTGAAGACAATTGGTGGAAACATGAGTCCGCAACTTGAGTTTCAATAGCGGAACAATGTGGAACAATTTTAAATGCATCCCAGAAGTCTATGCCAAGATAGACTTGGTTGGTCAAACTAGGGCATAACAAGAAACGTATCATTCTAGTTTTATTATTGAACTGTACCAACGTACTAATATAGCCAAGTACGGACGCATTCTGACCTGAACCAGTTCGAACTGCAGTCTGCATGCAGTGTACATACAAACCCAGCTCATCGACTAGTTCAAGTGCTCCTGCACCCAGAATACTAACACTGGCCCCGCTATCTAGTAGACCTGTGAGTCTTCGCCCCTTAATATAGATAACCGCAAAAGGCTGATTGTCGCCAGGTGTGGATACGATCGACTCCACACAAGCTCGTTTCAAAAATGGCCTCTGGGTAAAGTACCGCCACGACCGTACGAACCGTCCTGCCGAACGCCTACGCCTCCTGAAGGTTTCCTCAAGTTCACAGTTAGTTGATGATAAAGAGGGTTGCGAATCTGTCGTATTTGATGAACTTGGTCGATTCGTTTCTTTATTTACGGTCGTCGTCTCAACTCCGGGTCCACGTTGGTAGCGGCCTCGGTCATAACTGGTCGGGTTGCCGGAGAAATGCCAGGAATGCGCGACTTCTCCGCTGGAACCGCATTCCTGCCGAAGTTTCCCGACTGGCATCTAGGACACTTGGGTTTTACTACTCCCTCTCTACCACAACCGAAACAGAAAACTCGCTGTACTGGCTCTTGACAGTCAATAAATCCATGCCCCAAATCTTTGCAGTTCCAACATACTCGGTAACTTGCTTGTCCATCAGCTCGTGGACTCCTAACTGGAACGGGGTTGGCACTAGTCTGCAATGCTTCAATTCTCGGTCTGGTGGGTGCCTCTGCTGCAGCTAATTCTTGGTACCAAATGGGATGTTGAGTTCGTACCGTTCTAAAGCCTGAGTAATCACGGTCTTCTGAATCCTCCTGTACACGTAGTTCATGTACCGCACGGAGTCGACGATTAGTGTCGCGATCTGCATTCCACCCCAAAAGTTTCCACTCAGCCTCCACTATGCAGCATCGTTTAACTAAATCCCTCGTGGACCTAAAATCAACTCCAGCTAAATGAGCTCTTAGTGCTGGCGCCATATTGCGAAATACTACACATTGAAAATCCAGATCAGACAGTGGCACAGTTAATTGTAATGAAATTCCTTCCAGTGCATCATAAAAATCCTGAAACACTTCCCCAGGTTTCTGAATTCGTGCAACCAACATTTGCCGAACATCTACATCTGAATGACACGAACTAAACCGTTCCAGAAACTCCTGACGCAAGTGGCCCCATAAAAGAGGGTAGTTCAACTCCCGAAATCGCCAGTACCAATCAGCGGCCGGCCCCTTTAACAATAAATGGAAGTCTGTTGCTAAAGTTTTAAACGCAACCTTATAATCTTCAGCCAGTGACAAGACTCTAAACATAAATTGTCTAGCAGGCAAACCAGAATTTGAACCATCGAAGGTAAGGTTCCATTTTGACATAGGCAAATTAGTCCCTATACTATTATTATTTACTGGAGGTTCCCGGAAGACTACCCTTGAAGGTTCCTGACTGCCTGGATCACCTATATGCTCCAACAAGTTCGATTGATTGATTGATCTCTTTTCTTGCTTTTGTCTCTTTTCTAAACGGTCAGTATTGACCTTTTGAGTGGCTTGAGCAACCGAAGGTGATAAACTCAGGCGTTCAAGTTGGTGTTGGAAGGGTGTATAGCTGGGGTCCCAGTTATTCGTTCTTCGACGCATTATCCCAGATTATAATTTGAAATTACTGATTCCAAATTCAAATTAATAAAAAAAATCACGAACTTCAATCAACCAAATTACTAAGTTCAGACCAAAAAACCAATGAACTTCTTTAAGAAGATTCGGTCAGAATTTGCGTGAGCTAATCTTAAATAAATAGCAAGAATATTGAGACCAACAATAGAGCTCAACAGAAGAAGCAAATATTAATTGGTATGTAAATATCCCAACTGAATGATCAAGATAATAAGTAGTTATAACGTATTACTTTTTAGAGAAACATCAACTTAGTGAAAATTTACCAGCGTTATTCACAAAGACTTATCTTTTCTCTCAACCAAAGCAAATCCTCAACCATATGCTTTCAGGTAAATACTGTATACTTCAAATTCTTTTTCAAATATTATGATTTGTTAGCACGATTATATGCAGAAATATTAGATAAATACGCAATGAATCAAACGATAAAACAAAAAATTACCTCGTTTATAATTACTTTAAGACCATACAAAAAAGTAATGATTCTCACGGATCCTCTTCGTGGTAGGAATTAAAGACTGGAAAGGAAATGGTATGAAATTTAACACGAAATGAATAAAGGGGAATAAGGAGTACTTAGGACTTTCAGATTCTTGTGGTTGACCCGAGACGACTAACCCTCCATTAGTCTCGCATCTCGTTCAAAAAGTTATACATTAACAACACCCTTACAGGTGGACAGAGATCGAGACCAGACTGGCCAGACATCACAGAAAGTATATGCTTTCAGGTGCATAAAAATTCAATTACCGCTCTTTCTTAAAACAATCCTATTCACAAGGAGATATCTTACAGAACCCTGAGCATGACTACAGCAGCCACAAAAATCTGGATCAAAATTATAGAGCCAAGCTCTGTTCAACAAATAAGGACAACCACAGTAGCACGAGTTGGGCGCCAATGCTGCATTGACGACCGCTCGACAACTGAAAAGATAAGAAACATGCCATTGATAAGATAAGAAAGAAAAATGATAAGAAAATTGCCATTGTCAGGATTAGAATTACAACCCCAACCCAAGAAATTCAAAGAGAGAGAGAAAAAAAATATGGCTGAGGCAACAGAATACTTAAATAAAACATTTGCCACCTCAGCCGAAAAGCACATTTGCCAAAAAAACATCAAAATTAAAACAGCTTTAAACATTTGCCATAAGCCTATTGTTTGGGCGCCATTTGTTGCAAGACGACTTCTCAGCCGAGCCGCCGTCAATGCAGCATTTTTAATTAAGGAATCGTTCAAGAATAGACCCTGCGTGCCTTGAAGTTGCCAACCAGCTCAGTCATGTCGTGGGCATTTGGGTCGAACGATTTCATCGTACTACGGCACGCTCACATAACAAACAAATAACCAACACACACTTAGAGGGAAGGACGGTGAAGATTCACCGTAAGAATCATTACTTTTAAATGATGAATTATTCAAACATAATAATATGGTGATATAAATGAATCTGTATTTTAATATAAATAATGAACATGCGTGAAGAAAGAAAATAAATACTATTAACAATACGAACTACTTCAATATTTCACCTCAACAACTGAATTATTACACTCGCTATCTTAGGCACGTTGATGCTATGGGTGGGCTTTCATTCACCCTATCCCGGCCGGGATCGGTTCACACCAATCTTTACAATGCAATTCATCAATTTATTATAATCCAGAGAACTCCACAGAACAGTATAAATTAATAAAAATAAAATTTCAAAAGTAAAATATGAAATGAAAAGAAAAACCGAAATAAAATTCAATAAATACCCACACCATTAATCATACTACTTATGTCTAAACTTTTTCTTTATATTTCAAACTTTTTGGTTCCAAAAAGAAGCAATCAATTAAACTACTAAGAACGAATTTTCACCAACACGCTACTCCAAAATCACCATCGTCATGAAAAATATTTAATGTACTTATCTGCACAGAGACTTGCATTGACTGCATTCACTTTCGTCCGCAATGAAACGGAAACACAATCGCCAATATTAACCATAAATTGCTGGTCCACTATGAATGATTTACGTAAACCGCCAGTTCAAATTCAGATTTCGTTGCTGTTTCTCATTCTTTTGTGGTTCTTTCAGCCGATACACCTTCGAACAGCCATTAGTTACTCCTCTTAGTGGATGTTGGATTTGACCGCCGAAGACGAAAAATCGCAAAATTTCCAGGATTATTTACAATACCAATTCAATTCCTGCTTCTTCTAGCTTTACGCTTCACAGTCAATTAATAATTATACTTATTATCAAAATCCAAAATTCAAAAATTTTTCAAACTGGCACTTAACAAATTTCCTATTCTACACTCTACCACAGTTTCTCGAAGAAGAATCCCCTTTTCTTTGTTCGAACTTTTCACTGAACCGCTAGAGCGGTTCCCTTCCAAATTTCCCGTCGAAACCAGTGGCCCACACTAATAGGGCATCACCAAGCCTGTTAGTACAAGCATGAGACGCCATGCTTGCTGACATAAATTGATGGGAAATTCCAAAGAGCTTTCGCTGAGCAACTGGATCTGTCAATAATGACAATCTGTCAGCGTAGTGCTTTGTTGTTTACCCACTATGGTTTGTATTTTGTTTGTATTTAATTTTCAAAATCTAATTGAAAATGGTTTCAGGGAGGTGAACATTTAATAGTCTGCAACAAAACATGATTTGCCTGCTCGCCGGCAGCGTCTTTGTGTTTTTTTTTTCAGGCGGCTTTTGGCGCGTGTCAAGAATAAATTTGACATGCATATATGCATATCTATATGAGTCACAGATAGTGTGCGATCAGGGATCGACTGAAAAAATTGACTAGGGGGAAGGATGCAGTGAGATGGAAGTCGGAAAATCCGATCAGGCCGAATATGGTTCGTTGATGATGGAGATTTTGTTGCAGTGATAAATTAGAGGAAGAAGGCCAGTTTGTGAAGAGTTTGGCCAATTAGACTTTGTGTCAAATGAGCGACGATTTATAGTTTAGGTAGATGAAAAAAATGAATTGAGTGATACATTTAATTTATAGATTGAGTGATACATTGTACATTTAATAGTCTACAACAAGGTTCACTTCAGATGGCACACAAGGTTGACTTCAGATGTCACACAAGGCACACAAGATTCACTTCAGATGGCACACAAGGCACACAAGATTCACTTCAGAATGCACAAAAGGCACACAAGGTTCACTTCAGAATGCACAAAAGGCACACAAGGTTCACTTCTAAGGGTTATTTATTGTTGTTATTATTAGTAATCCCGTGTCTGCGGTTTACTTCAATTTCAGTTAAGTAATTTTACACCATTTATAGACGGGAGAAAGTTAATAGGGAAATTGAGAAATCTGATTAATGTATTAATTCTTTCCGATATTTCCACTTTTAATCGAAATATTTGTTTCGGAGCGACTTATAAGATTTTTCGCGTCAAATTGTATACTATTGAATTATAGCGAAAAAAATTTCCACTTATAAGCTTTGTTTCCGGCTGCGCCAGTTAATAAAAGTATGTTTGTTTTTATTTTTAAAAACGACCTTTTATTTTCGTGGTTGAAAAACAACTGAACTGAAATGTGATGTATCTGTCAAAAAAAGATGCATCGCCTGCTTACTTTTATAATTTAATTTGTCTACAAGTATTATGAATGTTATTTATCAAGAGCTCATGCCATATGATGTTATGGGCTTGACCCAATTATTTACAATGAAAACAAGCTATAGGGTTTATTTCACAGTTAATTTCACATTAGATTTCATAATAGACAAATTCACAATATTTTATACACTTTCTGAATATTTCAAATGTAAACTTTATTTATGTACTTTTACTTTATCTCTTATTCTCAATTCTCACTCCGCCAAACGAAATTCGCGAGTTGTACCCGGATTAAAATCTGAATGAATTAATTTCAATTGGGTTGCTCCTTTTATACCCTAAGTCAGTTTACTCAATAGTCAATAGTCATTCATCACCTGTGCATTTTAATTGATAAGTTTTGATTTATATTATTCTACTTTTCTATTCTATGCATAGTTTCATCCCGAACATCAATTATTTATGTTTATATTTTCCCTAATGGAAGTGTGATCATCATCGTTAATGATCACTGTTGATACCATCCTAAGAAATCTGCAAATTTGTCACAGATTTGTTTATTCAGGTATTTGAACTTCATAATCGAATATGATCATTCTTGAAATCGATTTTGCCGCGAGTTTGTTTATACAGGTGGTCCAATGGAAGATCATTATTATCTAGATCAATTTCGGGCTTTGTGTTAATCGTTCGAAAGCTAATTGCTTGGCGATTTAGGTGGTGATGGATTGTTTATCTCGATGCAAGAAGATATACTTCACTACGTCAACTATTATTCGCGAGACTTAAGTGGTTTAATTGATCAAGTGTTTTATGTTTACAGAATGATTGCTTCATGACGGGGTATCGAGCACATGCATTGTAGTATAGTATAGTGACTCATCATATTACAATGTTGATGGTTCTACAAACCGTGACATGCCTTCGTTTCGAAACCTGGTGTGGAGGCATGCCTCTCATTACGATGTTTCGAAGCACGACATATATGAAAATATATGAGCGACGACCAAGTACAACTTATGAAGTTTCATTGATAAAAATGTTACCACTGAGGCAGATATGAATTTGCCTCATTTTCGTTTCTCTGCCTTCGTTTTTGGTGTGCCTCAAATCGATCTACAGCACGTTGGTAAGGATTGATGGCAACATTTTTCGATTTTTCATACTGAGGCAGTGCCCTAGGCAATACATCTCATGCGGCGTTATTTTTTTTTTACTTTTTGCATTGACGCGCTGCTCTAAACTCGAGTTTTGAATGTATGCATGTACACAAATAGCAGCGATAGATAAAAAAGTAGAGGAGACTCGTGAGGAACATAATAATTTTATGGTTTATTTCTGATCCAGCTTCAATTTTTGACGTTTCATTGTCCACTGTTGAATTGCTTCTTTTAATGTACGTAAACACATTTGAAGGAAGCACTTCTGATCTGCTTATCATGCTGCCATATTCTTTAGAATAAACTAATTTTTCGTCAGAAATGTTTAAAAAAAGGGTTGTTGGGGTTCATCACTCGATATATGTAATCTTTCGAAATTGGATCTTCAGTCTTGTGATATCTTAAAGTGCATTCATCGATAAAACAATTTTCCAAATTCCATGGAATTTTTCCTCCATCTGCTAAAAATCTTTCTTGTATTGTAATATGTTCTGTTTCTTTGTTTTCCTTTATCCTCCAAAGCCGCCTAACATTGTTGCATCCAATATATAGTCTTGCTGTAGCGCCGAAAAGGTTAATTACATAAGTTTTGAGAAGTATTGAAGTCTGTATTGCAATGCTGTTAAAATCTTCTTGAGGGTTTCTACCACCTGGTCTTAGTGATGATGTTTCAACTCCAGACTGTCCTACAAAATCCTTATCTTGATACCAGGAAGTATATTCTCCATAACCCTCTTGACAAAATACACTTTTGGAATCACTCATATTTATTCCTAATGTTTTACATAATTTATAATTTAGCACAACAGCTTTCAGAATGTTTTCGAGAGTCGTTCCAGCATAAACAGACATAGAATCATCACTTGATCGTAAAGTCATCACCAAATAGTCGTCTGATACAATAAAATTTGAAAGTAATAAACCAATTGTGGTTGAACGTGCATTTAACATTCCCATTAAGAAACCAGGGCTTGCTCTAATATAATTTTTGTCTTCCAGTTTATCTTTTATTTTGTTATACCATTCTGCAGTTTGTTTGTTGAGCTCTTCTATTTTGTAGTCCGACCAGTCTTTTCTGGTAAAAAGATCATCACTTTGAATCATGACCCCTGGTCCCAAATGTATTCTTTTGATCGCTAGGAGATAGAAAGTTAAGTCAAAAATTTTCTTCAAGGCCGGCCCATTCATCATTTGTTAAACATGGGATTCCAAGTTTGTTTCTTACTTCATTATTGAACCATGTATCATGTACTAATGCAAACATTTGAGGGCTTAAGCATTCATTCCATTTTGTAGCATCTTCAGTTCCTTGTAAACTGTATTGATTTGCAAATCTATTTATAGTTGTAGCACTTCTTAATTCTGATAAAATTTTCTTCTTTTTCTCCTCTCCTCCTATTGATATAGTACTTCCCTTCACAAGGTTTGCCAATTTTAAATGGATCTCTTTAACTATTTTTAAAAAGCATCTAAGAAAGACGTTTGGTGATGCAATTGCTCTTCGGTCTTTCTTACCTCTCTCACTGTGTTTAATGTATGAACAAAAACTACTGGTCCATTTTAGCATTTTCATATAAACCTCTTCATTCCCCGTTATGATTGACCTTTTCTTCACTATTATTTTCTTTAAGCCTCTAATTATTATTCTATGTTTTTTGTTGAATACTCTTTTTTTAGCCACCGTCTTGACTTTGTATTGGTAATAGTACAATTCGTCTTTATTTAGAAGCTTTATAAATAATATTATGAATTCAATCATGTTAGTGGGTGTCGTGCCACAATTGTCTTGAAATAGCCTCATTATTCTAGAGTAAGCTTTGGGATTCGTCACACTTTTACATGCTTCTGGGTCCCATGTTTGATTCCCTGTACTTAGTATGTCACAATTGACCGTTTTTATCCAGTCTATTATTTCTTCTGTGATTAGCATTATAGCAGCTTTGTTTGTTTCTAAGTACTTTTCTGCCATCAATCTAGTGAAATAAGGATTGTAATTTCCACTTATTTTACTGAAATGGAATTCTTTAAGATCCTCTACTGCCGAGTGTTCAATTGTGAATTTTCCGATTTTACGTTCTTTATCCCCTTTTCTATTGTTATATGAATATGCTCTCATCACTGTCTCTGCAACTTTAGGTGCTGGTGTTCCGTACCCAAAAGGTGGTGTGTTGGTGTATATAAAGAGCGTTGTTCATGTTTTTACAATGTTGATGGTTCTACAAACCGTGACATGCCTTCGTTTCGAAACCTGGTGTGGAGGCATGCCTCTCATTACGATGTTTCGAAACACGACATATATGAAAATATGTGAGCGACGACCAAGTACAACTTATGAAGTTTCATTGATAAAAATGTTACCACTGAGGCAGATATGAATTTGCCTCATTTTCGTTTCTCTGCCTTCGTTTTTGGTGTGCCTCAAATCGATCTACAGCACGTTGGTAAGGATTGATGGCAACATTTTTCGATTTTTCATACTGAGGCAGTGCCCTAGGCAATACATCTCATGCGGCGTTATTTTTTTTTTACTTTTTGCATTGACGCGCTGCTCTAAACTCGAGTTTTGAATGTATGCATGTACACAAATAGCAGCGATAGATAAAAAAGTAGAGGAGACTCGTGAGGAAAATAATAATTTTATGGTTTATTTCTGATCTAGCTTCAATTTTTGACGTTTCATTGTCCACTGTTGAATTGCTTCTTTTAATGTACGTAAACACATTTGAAGGAAGCACTTCTGATCTGCTTATCATGCTGCCATATTCTTTAGAATAAACTAATTTTTCGTCAGAAATGTTTAAAAAAAGGGTTGTTGGGGTTCATCACTCGATATATGTAATCTTTCGAAATTGGATCTTCAGTCTTGTGATATCTTAAAGTGCATTCATCGATAAAACAATTTTCCAAATTCCATGGAATTTTTCCTCCATCTGCTAAAAATCTTTCTTGTATTGTAATATGTTCTGTTTCTTTGTTTTCCTTTATCCTCCAAAGCCGCCTAACATTGTTGCATCCAATATATAGTCTTGCTGTAGCGCCGAAAAGGTTAATTACATAAGTTTTGAGAAGTATTGAAGTCTGTATTGCAATGCTGTTAAAATCTTCTTGAGGGTTTCTACCACCTGGTCTTAGTGATGATGTTTCAACTCCAGACTGTCCTACAAAATCCTTATCTTGATACCAGGAAGTATATTCTCCATAACCCTCTTGACAAAATACACTTTTGGAATCACTCATATTTATTCCTAATGTTTTACATAATTTATAATTTAGCACAACAGCTTTCAGAATGTTTTCGAGAGTCGTTCCAGCATAAACAGACATAGAATCATCACTTGATCGTAAAGTCATCACCAAATAGTCGTCTGATACAATAAAATTTGAAAGTAATAAACCAATTGTGGTTGAACATGCATTTAACATTCCCATTAAGAAACCAGGGCTTGCTCTAATATAATTTTTGTCTTCCAGTTTATCTTTTATTTTGTTATACCATTCTGCAGTTTGTTTGTTGAGCTCTTCTATTTTGTAGTCCGACCAGTCTTTTCTGGTAAAAAGATCATCACTTTGAATCATGACCCCTGGTCCCAAATGTATTCTTTTGATCGCTAGGAGATAGAAAGTTAAGTCAAAAATTTTCTTCAAGGCCGGCCCATTCATCATTTGTTAAACATGGGATTCCAAGTTTGTTTCTTACTTCATTATTGAACCATGTATCATGTACTAATGCAAACATTTGAGGGCTTAAGCATTCATTCCATTTTGTAGCATCTTCAGTTCCTTGTAAACTGTATTGATTTGCAAATCTATTTATAGTTGTAGCACTTCTTAATTCTGATAAAATTTTCTTCTTTTTCTCCTCTCCTCCTATTGATATAGTACTTCCCTTCACAAGGTTTGCCAATTTTAAATGGATCTCTTTAACTATTTTTAAAAAGCATCTAAGAAAGACGTTTGGTGATGCAATTGCTCTTCGGTCTTTCTTACCTCTCTCACTGTGTTTAATGTATGAACAAAAACTACTGGTCCATTTTAGCATTTTCATATAAACCTCTTCATTCCCCGTTATGATTGACCTTTTCTTCACTATTATTTTCTTTAAGCCTCTAATTATTATTCTATGTTTTTTGTTGAATACTCTTTTTTTAGCCACCGTCTTGACTTTGTATTGGTAATAGTACAATTCGTCTTTATTTAGAAGCTTTATAAATAATATTATGAATTCAATGATGTTAGTGGGTGTCGTGCCACAATTGTCTTGAAATAGCCTCATTATTCTAGAGTAAGCTTTGGGATTCGTCACACTTTTACATGCTTCTGGGTCCCATGTTTGATTCCCTGTACTTAGTATGTCACAATTGACCGTTTTTATCCAGTCTATTATTTCTTCTGTGATTAGCATTATAGCAGCTTTGTTTGTTTCTAAGTACTTTTCTGCCATCAATCTAGTGAAATAAGGATTGTAATTTCCACTTATTTTACTGAAATGGAATTCTTTAAGATCCTCTACTGCCGAGTGTTCAATTGTGAATTTTCCGATTTTACGTTCTTTATCCCCTTTTCTATTGTTATATGAATATGCTCTCATCACTGTCTCTGCAACTTTAGGTGCTGGTGTTCCGTACCCAAAAGGTGGTGTGTTGGTGTATATAAAGAGCGTTGTTCATGTTTTTACAATGTTGATGGTTCTACAAACCGTGACATGCCTTCGTTTCGAAACCTGGTGTGGAGGCATGCCTCTCATTACGATGTTTCGAAACACGACATATATGAAAATATGTGAGCGACGACCAAGTACAACTTATGAAGTTTCATTGATAAAAATGTTACCACTGAGGCAGATATGAATTTGCCTCATATTCGTTTCTCTGCCTTCGTTTTTGGTGTGCCTCAAATCGATCTACAGCACGTTGGTAAGGATTGATGGCAACATTTTTCGATTTTTCATACTGAGGCAGTGCCCTAGGCAATACATCTCATGCGGCGTTATTTTTTTTTTACTTTTTGCATTGACGCGCTGCTCTAAACTCGAGTTTTGAATGTATGCATGTACACAAATAGCAGCGATAGATAAAAAAGTAGAGGAGACTCGTGAGGAAAATAATAATTTTATGGTTTATTTCTGATCTAGCTTCAATTTTTGACGTTTCATTGTCCACTGTTGAATTGCTTCTTTTAATGTACGTAAACACATTTGAAGGAAGCACTTCTGATCTGCTTATCATGCTGCCATATTCTTTAGAATAAACTAATTTTTCGTCAGAAATGTTTAAAAAAGGGTTGTTGGGGTTCATCACTCGATATATGTAATCTTTCGAAATTGGATCTTCAGTCTTGTGATATCTTAAAGTGCATTCATCGATAAAACAATTTTCCAAATTCCATGGAATTTTTCCTCCATCTGCTAAAAATCTTTCTTGTATTGTAATATGTTCTGTTTCTTTGTTTTCCTTTATCCTCCAAAGCCGCCTAACATTGTTGCATCCAATATATAGTCTTGCTGTAGCGCCGAAAAGGTTAATTACATAAGTTTTGAGAAGTATTGAAGTCTGTATTGCAATGCTGTTAAAATCTTCTTGAGGGTTTCTACCACCTGGTCTTAGTGATGATGTTTCAACTCCAGACTGTCCTACAAAATCCTTATCTTGATACCAGGAAGTATATTCTCCATAACCCTCTTGACAAAATACACTTTTGGAATCACTCATATTTATTCCTAATGTTTTACATAATTTATAATTTAGCACAACAGCTTTCAGAATGTTTTCGAGAGTCGTTCCAGCATAAACAGACATAGAATCATCACTTGATCGTAAAGTCATCACCAAATAGTCGTCTGATACAATAAAATTTGAAAGTAATAAACCAATTGTGGTTGAACATGCATTTAACATTCCCATTAAGAAACCAGGGCTTGCTCTAATATAATTTTTGTCTTCCAGTTTATCTTTTATTTTGTTATACCATTCTGCAGTTTGTTTGTTGAGCTCTTCTATTTTGTAGTCCGACCAGTCTTTTCTGGTAAAAAGATCATCACTTTGAATCATGACCCCTGGTCCCAAATGTATTCTTTTGATCGCTAGGAGATAGAAAGTTAAGTCAAAAATTTTCTTCAAGGCCGGCCCATTCATCATTTGTTAAACATGGGATTCCAAGTTTGTTTCTTACTTCATTATTGAACCATGTATCATGTACTAATGCAAACATTTGAGGGCTTAAGCATTCATTCCATTTTGTAGCATCTTCAGTTCCTTGTAAACTGTATTGATTTGCAAATCTATTTATAGTTGTAGCACTTCTTAATTCTGATAAAATTTTCTTCTTTTTCTCCTCTCCTCCTATTGATATAGTACTTCCCTTCACAAGGTTTGCCAATTTTAAATGGATCTCTTTAACTATTTTTAAAAAGCATCTAAGAAAGACGTTTGGTGATGCAATTGCTCTTCGGTCTTTCTTACCTCTCTCACTGTGTTTAATGTATGAACAAAAACTACTGGTCCATTTTAGCATTTTCATATAAACCTCTTCATTCCCCGTTATGATTGACCTTTTCTTCACTATTATTTTCTTTAAGCCTCTAATTATTATTCTATGTTTTTTGTTGAATACTCTTTTTTTAGCCACCGTCTTGACTTTGTATTGGTAATAGTACAATTCGTCTTTATTTAGAAGCTTTATAAATAATATTATGAATTCAATCATGTTAGTGGGTGTCGTGCCACAATTGTCTTGAAATAGCCTCATTATTCTAGAGTAAGCTTTGGGATTCGTCACACTTTTACATGCTTCTGGGTCCCATGTTTGATTCCCTGTACTTAGTATGTCACAATTGACCGTTTTTATCCAGTCTATTATTTCTTCTGTGATTAGCATTATAGCAGCTTTGTTTGTTTCTAAGTACTTTTCTGCCATCAATCTAGTGAAATAAGGATTGTAATTTCCACTTATTTTACTGAAATGGAATTCTTTAAGATCCTCTACTGCCGAGTGTTCAATTGTGAATTTTCCGATTTTACGTTCTTTATCCCCTTTTCTATTGTTATATGAATATGCTCTCATCACTGTCTCTGCAACTTTAGGTGCTGGTGTTCCGTACCCAAAAGGTGGTGTGTTGGTGTATATAAAGAGCGTTGTTCATGTTTTTACAATGTTGATGGTTCTACAAACCGTGACATGCCTTCGTTTCGAAACCTGGTGTGGAGGCATGCCTCTCATTACGATGTTTCGAAACACGACATATATGAAAATATGTGAGCGACGACCAAGTACAACTTATGAAGTTTCATTGATAAAAATGTTACCACTGAGGCAGATATGAATTTGCCTCATTTTCGTTTCTCTGCCTTCGTTTTTGGTGTGCCTCAAATCGATCTACAGCACGTTGGTAAGGATTGATGGCAACATTTTTCGATTTTTCATACTGAGGCAGTGCCCTAGGCAATACATCTCATGCGGCGTTATTTTTTTTTTACTTTTTGCATTGACGCGCTGCTCTAAACTCGAGTTTTGAATGTATGCATGTACACAAATAGCAGCGATAGATAAAAAAGTAGAGGAGACTCGTGAGGAAAATAATAATTTTATGGTTTATTTCTGATCTAGCTTCAATTTTTGACGTTTCATTGTCCACTGTTGAATTGCTTCTTTTAATGTACGTAAACACATTTGAAGGAAGCACTTCTGATCTGCTTATCATGCTGCCATATTCTTTAGAATAAACTAATTTTTCGTCAGAAATGTTTAAAAAAGGGTTGTTGGGGTTCATCACTCGATATATGTAATCTTTCGAAATTGGATCTTCAGTCTTGTGATATCTTAAAGTGCATTCATCGATAAAACAATTTTCCAAATTCCATGGAATTTTTCCTCCATCTGCTAAAAATCTTTCTTGTATTGTAATATGTTCTGTTTCTTTGTTTTCCTTTATCCTCCAAAGCCGCCTAACATTGTTGCATCCAATATATAGTCTTGCTGTAGCGCCGAAAAGGTTAATTACATAAGTTTTGAGAAGTATTGAAGTCTGTATTGCAATGCTGTTAAAATCTTCTTGAGGGTTTCTACCACCTGGTCTTAGTGATGATGTTTCAACTCCAGACTGTCCTACAAAATCCTTATCTTGATACCAGGAAGTATATTCTCCATAACCCTCTTGACAAAATACACTTTTGGAATCACTCATATTTATTCCTAATGTTTTACATAATTTATAATTTAGCACAACAGCTTTCAGAATGTTTTCGAGAGTCGTTCCAGCATAAACAGACATAGAATCATCACTTGATCGTAAAGTCATCACCAAATAGTCGTCTGATACAATAAAATTTGAAGGTAATAAACCAATTGTGGTTGAACATGCATTTAACATTCCCATTAAGAAACCAGGGCTTGCTCTAATATAATTTTTGTCTTCCAGTTTATCTTTTATTTTGTTATACCATTCTGCAGTTTGTTTGTTGAGCTCTTCTATTTTGTAGTCCGACCAGTCTTTTCTGGTAAAAAGATCATCACTTTGAATCATGACCCCTGGTCCCAAATGTATTCTTTTGATCGCTAGGAGATAGAAAGTTAAGTCAAAAATTTTCTTCAAGGCCGGCCCATTCATCATTTGTTAAACATGGGATTCCAAGTTTGTTTCTTACTTCATTATTGAACCATGTATCATGTACTAATGCAAACATTTGAGGGCTTAAGCATTCATTCCATTTTGTAGCATCTTCAGTTCCTTGTAAACTGTATTGATTTGCAAATCTATTTATAGTTGTAGCACTTCTTAATTCTGATAAAATTTTCTTCTTTTTCTCCTCTCCTCCTATTGATATAGTACTTCCCTTCACAAGGTTTGCCAATTTTAAATGGATCTCTTTAACTATTTTTAAAAAGCATCTAAGAAAGACGTTTGGTGATGCAATTGCTCTTCGGTCTTTCTTACCTCTCTCACTGTGTTTAATGTATGAACAAAAACTACTGGTCCATTTTAGCATTTTCATATAAACCTCTTCATTCCCCGTTATGATTGACCTTTTCTTCACTATTATTTTCTTTAAGCCTCTAATTATTATTCTATGTTTTTTGTTGAATACTCTTTTTTTAGCCACCGTCTTGACTTTGTATTGGTAATAGTACAATTCGTCTTTATTTAGAAGCTTTATAAATAATATTATGAATTCAATCATGTTAGTGGGTGTCGTGCCACAATTGTCTTGAAATAGCCTCATTATTCTAGAGTAAGCTTTGGGATTCGTCACACTTTTACATGCTTCTGGGTCCCATGTTTGATTCCCTGTACTTAGTATGTCACAATTGACCGTTTTTATCCAGTCTATTATTTCTTCTGTGATTAGCATTATAGCAGCTTTGTTTGTTTCTAAGTACTTTTCTGCCATCAATCTAGTGAAATAAGGATTGTAATTTCCACTTATTTTACTGAAATGGAATTCTTTAAGATCCTCTACTGCCGAGTGTTCAATTGTGAATTTTCCGATTTTACGTTCTTTATCCCCTTTTCTATTGTTATATGAATATGCTCTCATCACTGTCTCTGCAACTTTAGGTGCTGGTGTTCCGTACCCAAAAGGTGGTGTGTTGGTGTATATAAAGAGCGTTGTTCATGTTTTTACAATGTTGATGGTTCTACAAACCGTGACATGCCTTCGTTTCGAAACCTGGTGTGGAGGCATGCCTCTCATTACGATGTTTCGAAACACGACATATATGAAAATATGTGAGCGACGACCAAGTACAACTTATGAAGTTTCATTGATAAAAATGTTACCACTGAGGCAGATATGAATTTGCCTCATTTTCGTTTCTCTGCCTTCGTTTTTGGTGTGCCTCAAATCGATCTACAGCACGTTGGTAAGGATTGATGGCAACATTTTTCGATTTTTCATACTGAGGCAGTGCCCTAGGCAATACATCTCATGCGGCGTTATTTTTTTTTTTACTTTTTGCATTGACGCGCTGCTCTAAACTCGAGTTTTGAATGTATGCATGTACACAAATAGCAGCGATAGATAAAAAAGTAGAGGAGACTCGTGAGGAACATAATAATTTTATGGTTTATTTCTGATCCAGCTTCAATTTTTGACGTTTCATTGTCCACTGTTGAATTGCTTCTTTTAATGTACGTAAACACATTTGAAGGAAGCACTTCTGATCTGCTTATCATGCTGCCATATTCTTTAGAATAAACTAATTTTTCGTCAGAAATGTTTAAAAAAGGGTTGTTGAAGTTCATCACTCGATATATGTAATCTTTCGAAATTGGATCTTCAGTCTTGTGATATCTTAAAGTGCATTCATCGATAAAACAATTTTCCAAATTCCATGGAATTTTTCCTCCATCTGCTAAAAATCTTTCTTGTATTTTAATATGTTCTGTTTCTTTGTTTTCCTTTATCCTCCAAAGCCGCCTAACATTGTTGCATCCAATATATAGTCTTGCTGTAGCGCCGAAAAGGTTAATTACATAAGTTTTGAGAAGTATTGAAGTCTGTATTGCAATGCTGTTAAAATCTTCTTGAGGGTTTCTACCACCTGGTCTTAGTGATGATGTTTCAACTCCAGACTGTCCTACAAAATCCTTATCTTGATACCAGGAAGTATATTCTCCATAACCCTCTTGACAAAATACACTTTTGGAATCACTCATATTTATTCCTAATGTTTTACATAATTTATAATTTAGCACAACAGCTTTCAGAATGTTTTCGAGAGTCGTTCCAGCATAAACAGACATAGAATCATCACTTGATCGTAAAGTCATCACCAAATAGTCGTCTGATACAATAAAATTTGAAAGTAATAAACCAATTGTGGTTGAACATGCATTTAACATTCCCATTAAGAAACCAGGGCTTGCTCTAATATAATTTTTGTCTTCCAGTTTATCTTTTATTTTGTTATACCATTCTGCAGTTTGTTTGTTGAGCTCTTCTATTTTGTAGTCCGACCAGTCTTTTCTGGTAAAAAGATCATCACTTTGAATCATGACCCCTGGTCCCAAATGTATTCTTTTGATCGCTAGGAGATAGAAAGTTAAGTCAAAAATTTTCTTCAAGGCCGGCCCATTCATCATTTGTTAAACATGGGATTCCAAGTTTGTTTCTTACTTCATTATTGAACCATGTATCATGTACTAATGCAAACATTTGAGGGCTTAAGCATTCATTCCATTTTGTAGCATCTTCAGTTCCTTGTAAACTGTATTGATTTGCAAATCTATTTATAGTTGTAGCACTTCTTAATTCTGATAAAATTTTCTTCTTTTTCTCCTCTCCTCCTATTGATATAGTACTTCCCTTCACAAGGTTTGCCAATTTTAAATGGATCTCTTTAACTATTTTTAAAAAGCATCTAAGAAAGACGTTTGGTGATGCAATTGCTCTTCGGTCTTTCTTACCTCTCTCACTGTGTTTAATGTATGAACAAAAACTACTGGTCCATTTTAGCATTTTCATATAAACCTCTTCATTCCCCGTTATGATTGACCTTTTCTTCACTATTATTTTCTTTAAGCCTCTAATTATTATTCTATGTTTTTTGTTGAATACTCTTTTTTTAGCCACCGTCTTGACTTTGTATTGGTAATAGTACAATTCGTCTTTATTTAGAAGCTTTATAAATAATATTATGAATTCAATCATGTTAGTGGGTGTCGTGCCACAATTGTCTTGAAATAGCCTCATTATTCTAGAGTAAGCTTTGGGATTCGTCACACTTTTACATGCTTCTGGGTCCCATGTTTGATTCCCTGTACTTAGTATGTCACAATTGACCGTTTTTATCCAGTCTATTATTTCTTCTGTGATTAGCATTATAGCAGCTTTGTTTGTTTCTAAGTACTTTTCTGCCATCAATCTAGTGAAATAAGGATTGTAATTTCCACTTATTTTACTGAAATGGAATTCTTTAAGATCCTCTACTGCCGAGTGTTCAATTGTGAATTTTCCGATTTTACGTTCTTTATCCCCTTTTCTATTGTTATATGAATATGCTCTCATCACTGTCTCTGCAACTTTAGGTGCTGGTGTTCCGTACCCAAAAGGTGGTGTGTTGGTGTATATAAAGAGCGTTGTTCATGTTTTTACAATGTTGATGGTTCTACAAACCGTGACATGCCTTCGTTTCGAAACCTGGTGTGGAGGCATGCCTCTCATTACGATGTTTCGAAACACGACATATATGAAAATATGTGAGCGACGACCAAGTACAACTTATGAAGTTTCATTGATAAAAATGTTACCACTGAGGCAGATATGAATTTGCCTCATTTTCGTTTCTCTGCCTTCGTTTTTGGTGTGCCTCAAATCGATCTACAGCACGTTGGTAAGGATTGATGGCAACATTTTTCGATTTTTCATACTGAGGCAGTGCCCTAGGCAATACATCTCATGCGGCGTTATTTTTTTTTTACTTTTTGCATTGACGCGCTGCTCTAAACTCGAGTTTTGAATGTATGCATGTACACAAATAGCAGCGATAGATAAAAAAGTAGAGGAGACTCGTGAGGAAAATAATAATTTTATGGTTTATTTCTGATCTAGCTTCAATTTTTGACGTTTCATTGTCCACTGTTGAATTGCTTCTTTTAATGTACGTAAACACATTTGAAGGAAGCACTTCTGATCTGCTTATCATGCTGCCATATTCTTTAGAATAAACTAATTTTTCGTCAGAAATGTTTAAAAAAAGGGTTGTTGGGGTTCATCACTCGATATATGTAATCTTTCGAAATTGGATCTTCAGTCTTGTGATATCTTAAAGTGCATTCATCGATAAAACAATTTTCCAAATTCCATGGAATTTTTCCTCCATCTGCTAAAAATCTTTCTTGTATTGTAATATGTTCTGTTTCTTTGTTTTCCTTTATCCTCCAAAGCCGCCTAACATTGTTGCATCCAATATATAGTCTTGCTGTAGCGCCGAAAAGGTTAATTACATAAGTTTTGAGAAGTATTGAAGTCTGTATTGCAATGCTGTTAAAATCTTCTTGAGGGTTTCTACCACCTGGTCTTAGTGATGATGTTTCAACTCCAGACTGTCCTACAAAATCCTTATCTTGATACCAGGAAGTATATTCTCCATAACCCTCTTGACAAAATACACTTTTGGAATCACTCATATTTATTCCTAATGTTTTACATAATTTATAATTTAGCACAACAGCTTTCAGAATGTTTTCGAGAGTCGTTCCAGCATAAACAGACATAGAATCATCACTTGATCGTAAAGTCATCACCAAATAGTCGTCTGATACAATAAAATTTGAAAGTAATAAACCAATTGTGGTTGAACATGCATTTAACATTCCCATTAAGAAACCAGGGCTTGCTCTAATATAATTTTTGTCTTCCAGTTTATCTTTTATTTTGTTATACCATTCTGCAGTTTGTTTGTTGAGCTCTTCTATTTTGTAGTCCGACCAGTCTTTTCTGGTAAAAAGATCATCACTTTGAATCATGACCCCTGGTCCCAAATGTATTCTTTTGATCGCTAGGAGATAGAAAGTTAAGTCAAAAATTTTCTTCAAGGCCGGCCCATTCATCATTTGTTAAACATGGGATTCCAAGTTTGTTTCTTACTTCATTATTGAACCATGTATCATGTACTAATGCAAACATTTGAGGGCTTAAGCATTCATTCCATTTTGTAGCATCTTCAGTTCCTTGTAAACTGTATTGATTTGCAAATCTATTTATAGTTGTAGCACTTCTTAATTCTGATAAAATTTTCTTCTTTTTCTCCTCTCCTCCTATTGATATAGTACTTCCCTTCACAAGGTTTGCCAATTTTAAATGGATCTCTTTAACTATTTTTAAAAAGCATCTAAGAAAGACGTTTGGTGATGCAATTGCTCTTCGGTCTTTCTTACCTCTCTCACTGTGTTTAATGTATGAACAAAAACTACTGGTCCATTTTAGCATTTTCATATAAACCTCTTCATTCCCCGTTATGATTGACCTTTTCTTCACTATTATTTTCTTTAAGCCTCTAATTATTATTCTATGTTTTTTGTTGAATACTCTTTTTTTAGCCACCGTCTTGACTTTGTATTGGTAATAGTACAATTCGTCTTTATTTAGAAGCTTTATAAATAATATTATGAATTCAATCATGTTAGTGGGTGTCGTGCCACAATTGTCTTGAAATAGCCTCATTATTCTAGAGTAAGCTTTGGGATTCGTCACACTTTTACATGCTTCTGGGTCCCATGTTTGATTCCCTGTACTTAGTATGTCACAATTGACCGTTTTTATCCAGTCTATTATTTCTTCTGTGATTAGCATTATAGCAGCTTTGTTTGTTTCTAAGTACTTTTCTGCCATCAATCTAGTGAAATAAGGATTGTAATTTCCACTTATTTTACTGAAATGGAATTCTTTAAGATCCTCTACTGCCGAGTGTTCAATTGTGAATTTTCCGATTTTACGTTCTTTATCCCCTTTTCTATTGTTATATGAATATGCTCTCATCACTGTCTCTGCAACTTTAGGTGCTGGTGTTCCGTACCCAAAAGGTGGTGTGTTGGTGTATATAAAGAGCGTTGTTCATGTTTTTACAATGTTGATGGTTCTACAAACCGTGACATGCCTTCGTTTCGAAACCTGGTGTGGAGGCATGCCTCTCATTACGATGTTTCGAAACACGACATATATGAAAATATGTGAGCGACGACCAAGTACAACTTATGAAGTTTCATTGATAAAAATGTTACCACTGAGGCAGATATGAATTTGCCTCATTTTCGTTTCTCTGCCTTCGTTTTTGGTGTGCCTCAAATCGATCTACAGCACGTTGGTAAGGATTGATGGCAACATTTTTCGATTTTTCATACTGAGGCAGTGCCCTAGGCAATACATCTCATGCGGCGTTATTTTTTTTTTACTTTTTGCATTGACGCGCTGCTCTAAACTCGAGTTTTGAATGTATGCATGTACACAAATAGCAGCGATAGATAAAAAAGTAGAGGAGACTCGTGAGGAAAATAATAATTTTATGGTTTATTTCTGATCTAGCTTCAATTTTTGACGTTTCATTGTCCACTGTTGAATTGCTTCTTTTAATGTACGTAAACACATTTGAAGGAAGCACTTCTGATCTGCTTATCATGCTGCCATATTCTTTAGAATAAACTAATTTTTCGTCAGAAATGTTTAAAAAAAGGGTTGTTGGGGTTCATCACTCGATATATGTAATCTTTCGAAATTGGATCTTCAGTCTTGTGATATCTTAAAGTGCATTCATCGATAAAACAATTTTCCAAATTCCATGGAATTTTTCCTCCATCTGCTAAAAATCTTTCTTGTATTGTAATATGTTCTGTTTCTTTGTTTTCCTTTATCCTCCAAAGCCGCCTAACATTGTTGCATCCAATATATAGTCTTGCTGTAGCGCCGAAAAGGTTAATTACATAAGTTTTGAGAAGTATTGAAGTCTGTATTGCAATGCTGTTAAAATCTTCTTGAGGGTTTCTACCACCTGGTCTTAGTGATGATGTTTCAACTCCAGACTGTCCTACAAAATCCTTATCTTGATACCAGGAAGTATATTCTCCATAACCCTCTTGACAAAATACACTTTTGGAATCACTCATATTTATTCCTAATGTTTTACATAATTTATAATTTAGCACAACAGCTTTCAGAATGTTTTCGAGAGTCGTTCCAGCATAAACAGACATAGAATCATCACTTGATCGTAAAGTCATCACCAAATAGTCGTCTGATACAATAAAATTTGAAGGTAATAAACCAATTGTGGTTGAACATGCATTTAACATTCCCATTAAGAAACCAGGGCTTGCTCTAATATAATTTTTGTCTTCCAGTTTATCTTTTATTTTGTTATACCATTCTGCAGTTTGTTTGTTGAGCTCTTCTATTTTGTAGTCCGACCAGTCTTTTCTGGTAAAAAGATCATCACTTTGAATCATGACCCCTGGTCCCAAATGTATTCTTTTGATCGCTAGGAGATAGAAAGTTAAGTCAAAAATTTTCTTCAAGGCCGGCCCATTCATCATTTGTTAAACATGGGATTCCAAGTTTGTTTCTTACTTCATTATTGAACCATGTATCATGTACTAATGCAAACATTTGAGGGCTTAAGCATTCATTCCATTTTGTAGCATCTTCAGTTCCTTGTAAACTGTATTGATTTGCAAATCTATTTATAGTTGTAGCACTTCTTAATTCTGATAAAATTTTCTTCTTTTTCTCCTCTCCTCCTATTGATATAGTACTTCCCTTCACAAGGTTTGCCAATTTTAAATGGATCTCTTTAACTATTTTTAAAAAGCATCTAAGAAAGACGTTTGGTGATGCAATTGCTCTTCGGTCTTTCTTACCTCTCTCACTGTGTTTAATGTATGAACAAAAACTACTGGTCCATTTTAGCATTTTCATATAAACCTCTTCATTCCCCGTTATGATTGACCTTTTCTTCACTATTATTTTCTTTAAGCCTCTAATTATTATTCTATGTTTTTTGTTGAATACTCTTTTTTTAGCCACCGTCTTGACTTTGTATTGGTAATAGTACAATTCGTCTTTATTTAGAAGCTTTATAAATAATATTATGAATTCAATCATGTTAGTGGGTGTCGTGCCACAATTGTCTTGAAATAGCCTCATTATTCTAGAGTAAGCTTTGGGATTCGTCACACTTTTACATGCTTCTGGGTCCCATGTTTGATTCCCTGTACTTAGTATGTCACAATTGACCGTTTTTATCCAGTCTATTATTTCTTCTGTGATTAGCATTATAGCAGCTTTGTTTGTTTCTAAGTACTTTTCTGCCATCAATCTAGTGAAATAAGGATTGTAATTTCCACTTATTTTACTGAAATGGAATTCTTTAAGATCCTCTACTGCCGAGTGTTCAATTGTGAATTTTCCGATTTTACGTTCTTTATCCCCTTTTCTATTGTTATATGAATATGCTCTCATCACTGTCTCTGCAACTTTAGGTGCTGGTGTTCCGTACCCAAAAGGTGGTGTGTTGGTGTATATAAAGAGCGTTGTTCATGTTTTTACAATGTTGATGGTTCTACAAACCGTGACATGCCTTCGTTTCGAAACCTGGTGTGGAGGCATGCCTCTCATTACGATGTTTCGAAACACGACATATATGAAAATATGTGAGCGACGACCAAGTACAACTTATGAAGTTTCATTGATAAAAATGTTACCACTGAGGCAGATATGAATTTGCCTCATTTTCGTTTCTCTGCCTTCGTTTTTGGTGTGCCTCAAATCGATCTACAGCACGTTGGTAAGGATTGATGGCAACATTTTTCGATTTTTCATACTGAGGCAGTGCCCTAGGCAATACATCTCATGCGGCGTTATTTTTTTTTTTACTTTTTGCATTGACGCGCTGCTCTAAACTCGAGTTTTGAATGTATGCATGTACACAAATAGCAGCGATAGATAAAAAAGTAGAGGAGACTCGTGAGGAACATAATAATTTTATGGTTTATTTCTGATCCAGCTTCAATTTTTGACGTTTCATTGTCCACTGTTGAATTGCTTCTTTTAATGTACGTAAACACATTTGAAGGAAGCACTTCTGATCTGCTTATCATGCTGCCATATTCTTTAGAATAAACTAATTTTTCGTCAGAAATGTTTAAAAAAGGGTTGTTGAAGTTCATCACTCGATATATGTAATCTTTCGAAATTGGATCTTCAGTCTTGTGATATCTTAAAGTGCATTCATCGATAAAACAATTTTCCAAATTCCATGGAATTTTTCCTCCATCTGCTAAAAATCTTTCTTGTATTTTAATATGTTCTGTTTCTTTGTTTTCCTTTATCCTCCAAAGCCGCCTAACATTGTTGCATCCAATATATAGTCTTGCTGTAGCGCCGAAAAGGTTAATTACATAAGTTTTGAGAAGTATTGAAGTCTGTATTGCAATGCTGTTAAAATCTTCTTGAGGGTTTCTACCACCTGGTCTTAGTGATGATGTTTCAACTCCAGACTGTCCTACAAAATCCTTATCTTGATACCAGGAAGTATATTCTCCATAACCCTCTTGACAATATACACTTTTGGAATCACTCATATTTATTCCTAATGTTTTACATAATTTATAATTTAGCACAACAGCTTTCAGAATGTTTTCGAGAGTCGTTCCAGCATAAACAGACATAGAATCATCACTTGATCGTAAAGTCATCACCAAATAGTCGTCTGATACAATAAAATTTGAAAGTAATAAACCAATTGTGGTTGAACATGCATTTAACATTCCCATTAAGAAACCAGGGCTTGCTCTAATATAATTTTTGTCTTCCAGTTTATCTTTTATTTTGTTATACCATTCTGCAGTTTGTTTGTTGAGCTCTTCTATTTTGTAGTCCGACCAGTCTTTTCTGGTAAAAAGATCATCACTTTGAATCATGACCCCTGGTCCCAAATGTATTCTTTTGATCGCTAGGAGATAGAAAGTTAAGTCAAAAATTTTCTTCAAGGCCGGCCCATTCATCATTTGTTAAACATGGGATTCCAAGTTTGTTTCTTACTTCATTATTGAACCATGTATCATGTACTAATGCAAACATTTGAGGGCTTAAGCATTCATTCCATTTTGTAGCATCTTCAGTTCCTTGTAAACTGTATTGATTTGCAAATCTATTTATAGTTGTAGCACTTCTTAATTCTGATAAAATTTTCTTCTTTTTCTCCTCTCCTCCTATTGATATAGTACTTCCCTTCACAAGGTTTGCCAATTTTAAATGGATCTCTTTAACTATTTTTAAAAAGCATCTAAGAAAGACGTTTGGTGATGCAATTGCTCTTCGGTCTTTCTTACCTCTCTCACTGTGTTTAATGTATGAACAAAAACTACTGGTCCATTTTAGCATTTTCATATAAACCTCTTCATTCCCCGTTATGATTGACCTTTTCTTCACTATTATTTTCTTTAAGCCTCTAATTATTATTCTATGTTTTTTGTTGAATACTCTTTTTTTAGCCACCGTCTTGACTTTGTATTGGTAATAGTACAATTCGTCTTTATTTAGAAGCTTTATAAATAATATTATGAATTCAATCATGTTAGTGGGTGTCGTGCCACAATTGTCTTGAAATAGCCTCATTATTCTAGAGTAAGCTTTGGGATTCGTCACACTTTTACATGCTTCTGGGTCCCATGTTTGATTCCCTGTACTTAGTATGTCACAATTGACCGTTTTTATCCAGTCTATTATTTCTTCTGTGATTAGCATTATAGCAGCTTTGTTTGTTTCTAAGTACTTTTCTGCCATCAATCTAGTGAAATAAGGATTGTAATTTCCACTTATTTTACTGAAATGGAATTCTTTAAGATCCTCTACTGCCGAGTGTTCAATTGTGAATTTTCCGATTTTACGTTCTTTATCCCCTTTTCTATTGTTATATGAATATGCTCTCATCACTGTCTCTGCAACTTTAGGTGCTGGTGTTCCGTACCCAAAAGGTGGTGTGTTGGTGTATATAAAGAGCGTTGTTCATGTTTTTACAATGTTGATGGTTCTACAAACCGTGACATGCCTTCGTTTCGAAACCTGGTGTGGAGGCATGCCTCTCATTACGATGTTTCGAAACACGACATATATGAAAATATGTGAGCGACGACCAAGTACAACTTATGAAGTTTCATTGATAAAAATGTTACCACTGAGGCAGATATGAATTTGCCTCATATTCGTTTCTCTGCCTTCGTTTTTGGTGTGCCTCAAATCGATCTACAGCACGTTGGTAAGGATTGATGGCAACATTTTTCGATTTTTCATACTGAGGCAGTGCCCTAGGCAATACATCTCATGCGGCGTTATTTTTTTTTTACTTTTTGCATTGACGCGCTGCTCTAAACTCGAGTTTTGAATGTATGCATGTACACAAATAGCAGCGATAGATAAAAAAGTAGAGGAGACTCGTGAGGAAAATAATAATTTTATGGTTTATTTCTGATCTAGCTTCAATTTTTGACGTTTCATTGTCCACTGTTGAATTGCTTCTTTTAATGTACGTAAACACATTTGAAGGAAGCACTTCTGATCTGCTTATCATGCTGCCATATTCTTTAGAATAAACTAATTTTTCGTCAGAAATGTTTAAAAAAAGGGTTGTTGGGGTTCATCACTCGATATATGTAATCTTTCGAAATTGGATCTTCAGTCTTGTGATATCTTAAAGTGCATTCATCGATAAAACAATTTTCCAAATTCCATGGAATTTTTCCTCCATCTGCTAAAAATCTTTCTTGTATTGTAATATGTTCTGTTTCTTTGTTTTCCTTTATCCTCCAAAGCCGCCTAACATTGTTGCATCCAATATATAGTCTTGCTGTAGCGCCGAAAAGGTTAATTACATAAGTTTTGAGAAGTATTGAAGTCTGTATTGCAATGCTGTTAAAATCTTCTTGAGGGTTTCTACCACCTGGTCTTAGTGATGATGTTTCAACTCCAGACTGTCCTACAAAATCCTTATCTTGATACCAGGAAGTATATTCTCCATAACCCTCTTGACAAAATACACTTTTGGAATCACTCATATTTATTCCTAATGTTTTACATAATTTATAATTTAGCACAACAGCTTTCAGAATGTTTTCGAGAGTCGTTCCAGCATAAACAGACATAGAATCATCACTTGATCGTAAAGTCATCACCAAATAGTCGTCTGATACAATAAAATTTGAAAGTAATAAACCAATTGTGGTTGAACATGCATTTAACATTCCCATTAAGAAACCAGGGCTTGCTCTAATATAATTTTTGTCTTCCAGTTTATCTTTTATTTTGTTATACCATTCTGCAGTTTGTTTGTTGAGCTCTTCTATTTTGTAGTCCGACCAGTCTTTTCTGGTAAAAAGATCATCACTTTGAATCATGACCCCTGGTCCCAAATGTATTCTTTTGATCGCTAGGAGATAGAAAGTTAAGTCAAAAATTTTCTTCAAGGCCGGCCCATTCATCATTTGTTAAACATGGGATTCCAAGTTTGTTTCTTACTTCATTATTGAACCATGTATCATGTACTAATGCAAACATTTGAGGGCTTAAGCATTCATTCCATTTTGTAGCATCTTCAGTTCCTTGTAAACTGTATTGATTTGCAAATCTATTTATAGTTGTAGCACTTCTTAATTCTGATAAAATTTTCTTCTTTTTCTCCTCTCCTCCTATTGATATAGTACTTCCCTTCACAAGGTTTGCCAATTTTAAATGGATCTCTTTAACTATTTTTAAAAAGCATCTAAGAAAGACGTTTGGTGATGCAATTGCTCTTCGGTCTTTCTTACCTCTCTCACTGTGTTTAATGTATGAACAAAAACTACTGGTCCATTTTAGCATTTTCATATAAACCTCTTCATTCCCCGTTATGATTGACCTTTTCTTCACTATTATTTTCTTTAAGCCTCTAATTATTATTCTATGTTTTTTGTTGAATACTCTTTTTTTAGCCACCGTCTTGACTTTGTATTGGTAATAGTACAATTCGTCTTTATTTAGAAGCTTTATAAATAATATTATGAATTCAATGATGTTAGTGGGTGTCGTGCCACAATTGTCTTGAAATAGCCTCATTATTCTAGAGTAAGCTTTGGGATTCGTCACACTTTTACATGCTTCTGGGTCCCATGTTTGATTCCCTGTACTTAGTATGTCACAATTGACCGTTTTTATCCAGTCTATTATTTCTTCTGTGATTAGCATTATAGCAGCTTTGTTTGTTTCTAAGTACTTTTCTGCCATCAATCTAGTGAAATAAGGATTGTAATTTCCACTTATTTTACTGAAATGGAATTCTTTAAGATCCTCTACTGCCGAGTGTTCAATTGTGAATTTTCCGATTTTACGTTCTTTATCCCCTTTTCTATTGTTATATGAATATGCTCTCATCACTGTCTCTGCAACTTTAGGTGCTGGTGTTCCGTACCCAAAAGGTGGTGTGTTGGTGTATATAAAGAGCGTTGTTCATGTTTTTACAATGTTGATGGTTCTACAAACCGTGACATGCCTTCGTTTCGAAACCTGGTGTGGAGGCATGCCTCTCATTACGATGTTTCGAAACACGACATATATGAAAATATGTGAGCGACGACCAAGTACAACTTATGAAGTTTCATTGATAAAAATGTTACCACTGAGGCAGATATGAATTTGCCTCATATTCGTTTCTCTGCCTTCGTTTTTGGTGTGCCTCAAATCGATCTACAGCACGTTGGTAAGGATTGATGGCAACATTTTTCGATTTTTCATACTGAGGCAGTGCCCTAGGCAATACATCTCATGCGGCGTTATTTTTTTTTTACTTTTTGCATTGACGCGCTGCTCTAAACTCGAGTTTTGAATGTATGCATGTACACAAATAGCAGCGATAGATAAAAAAGTAGAGGAGACTCGTGAGGAAAATAATAATTTTATGGTTTATTTCTGATCTAGCTTCAATTTTTGACGTTTCATTGTCCACTGTTGAATTGCTTCTTTTAATGTACGTAAACACATTTGAAGGAAGCACTTCTGATCTGCTTATCATGCTGCCATATTCTTTAGAATAAACTAATTTTTCGTCAGAAATGTTTAAAAAAGGGTTGTTGGGGTTCATCACTCGATATATGTAATCTTTCGAAATTGGATCTTCAGTCTTGTGATATCTTAAAGTGCATTCATCGATAAAACAATTTTCCAAATTCCATGGAATTTTTCCTCCATCTGCTAAAAATCTTTCTTGTATTGTAATATGTTCTGTTTCTTTGTTTTCCTTTATCCTCCAAAGCCGCCTAACATTGTTGCATCCAATATATAGTCTTGCTGTAGCGCCGAAAAGGTTAATTACATAAGTTTTGAGAAGTATTGAAGTCTGTATTGCAATGCTGTTAAAATCTTCTTGAGGGTTTCTACCACCTGGTCTTAGTGATGATGTTTCAACTCCAGACTGTCCTACAAAATCCTTATCTTGATACCAGGAAGTATATTCTCCATAACCCTCTTGACAAAATACACTTTTGGAATCACTCATATTTATTCCTAATGTTTTACATAATTTATAATTTAGCACAACAGCTTTCAGAATGTTTTCGAGAGTCGTTCCAGCATAAACAGACATAGAATCATCACTTGATCGTAAAGTCATCACCAAATAGTCGTCTGATACAATAAAATTTGAAAGTAATAAACCAATTGTGGTTGAACATGCATTTAACATTCCCATTAAGAAACCAGGGCTTGCTCTAATATAATTTTTGTCTTCCAGTTTATCTTTTATTTTGTTATACCATTCTGCAGTTTGTTTGTTGAGCTCTTCTATTTTGTAGTCCGACCAGTCTTTTCTGGTAAAAAGATCATCACTTTGAATCATGACCCCTGGTCCCAAATGTATTCTTTTGATCGCTAGGAGATAGAAAGTTAAGTCAAAAATTTTCTTCAAGGCCGGCCCATTCATCATTTGTTAAACATGGGATTCCAAGTTTGTTTCTTACTTCATTATTGAACCATGTATCATGTACTAATGCAAACATTTGAGGGCTTAAGCATTCATTCCATTTTGTAGCATCTTCAGTTCCTTGTAAACTGTATTGATTTGCAAATCTATTTATAGTTGTAGCACTTCTTAATTCTGATAAAATTTTCTTCTTTTTCTCCTCTCCTCCTATTGATATAGTACTTCCCTTCACAAGGTTTGCCAATTTTAAATGGATCTCTTTAACTATTTTTAAAAAGCATCTAAGAAAGACGTTTGGTGATGCAATTGCTCTTCGGTCTTTCTTACCTCTCTCACTGTGTTTAATGTATGAACAAAAACTACTGGTCCATTTTAGCATTTTCATATAAACCTCTTCATTCCCCGTTATGATTGACCTTTTCTTCACTATTATTTTCTTTAAGCCTCTAATTATTATTCTATGTTTTTTGTTGAATACTCTTTTTTTAGCCACCGTCTTGACTTTGTATTGGTAATAGTACAATTCGTCTTTATTTAGAAGCTTTATAAATAATATTATGAATTCAATCATGTTAGTGGGTGTCGTGCCACAATTGTCTTGAAATAGCCTCATTATTCTAGAGTAAGCTTTGGGATTCGTCACACTTTTACATGCTTCTGGGTCCCATGTTTGATTCCCTGTACTTAGTATGTCACAATTGACCGTTTTTATCCAGTCTATTATTTCTTCTGTGATTAGCATTATAGCAGCTTTGTTTGTTTCTAAGTACTTTTCTGCCATCAATCTAGTGAAATAAGGATTGTAATTTCCACTTATTTTACTGAAATGGAATTCTTTAAGATCCTCTACTGCCGAGTGTTCAATTGTGAATTTTCCGATTTTACGTTCTTTATCCCCTTTTCTATTGTTATATGAATATGCTCTCATCACTGTCTCTGCAACTTTAGGTGCTGGTGTTCCGTACCCAAAAGGTGGTGTGTTGGTGTATATAAAGAGCGTTGTTCATGTTTTTACAATGTTGATGGTTCTACAAACCGTGACATGCCTTCGTTTCGAAACCTGGTGTGGAGGCATGCCTCTCATTACGATGTTTCGAAACACGACATATATGAAAATATGTGAGCGACGACCAAGTACAACTTATGAAGTTTCATTGATAAAAATGTTACCACTGAGGCAGATATGAATTTGCCTCATTTTCGTTTCTCTGCCTTCGTTTTTGGTGTGCCTCAAATCGATCTACAGCACGTTGGTAAGGATTGATGGCAACATTTTTCGATTTTTCATACTGAGGCAGTGCCCTAGGCAATACATCTCATGCGGCGTTATTTTTTTTTTACTTTTTGCATTGACGCGCTGCTCTAAACTCGAGTTTTGAATGTATGCATGTACACAAATAGCAGCGATAGATAAAAAAGTAGAGGAGACTCGTGAGGAAAATAATAATTTTATGGTTTATTTCTGATCTAGCTTCAATTTTTGACGTTTCATTGTCCACTGTTGAATTGCTTCTTTTAATGTACGTAAACACATTTGAAGGAAGCACTTCTGATCTGCTTATCATGCTGCCATATTCTTTAGAATAAACTAATTTTTCGTCAGAAATGTTTAAAAAAGGGTTGTTGGGGTTCATCACTCGATATATGTAATCTTTCGAAATTGGATCTTCAGTCTTGTGATATCTTAAAGTGCATTCATCGATAAAACAATTTTCCAAATTCCATGGAATTTTTCCTCCATCTGCTAAAAATCTTTCTTGTATTGTAATATGTTCTGTTTCTTTGTTTTCCTTTATCCTCCAAAGCCGCCTAACATTGTTGCATCCAATATATAGTCTTGCTGTAGCGCCGAAAAGGTTAATTACATAAGTTTTGAGAAGTATTGAAGTCTGTATTGCAATGCTGTTAAAATCTTCTTGAGGGTTTCTACCACCTGGTCTTAGTGATGATGTTTCAACTCCAGACTGTCCTACAAAATCCTTATCTTGATACCAGGAAGTATATTCTCCATAACCCTCTTGACAAAATACACTTTTGGAATCACTCATATTTATTCCTAATGTTTTACATAATTTATAATTTAGCACAACAGCTTTCAGAATGTTTTCGAGAGTCGTTCCAGCATAAACAGACATAGAATCATCACTTGATCGTAAAGTCATCACCAAATAGTCGTCTGATACAATAAAATTTGAAGGTAATAAACCAATTGTGGTTGAACATGCATTTAACATTCCCATTAAGAAACCAGGGCTTGCTCTAATATAATTTTTGTCTTCCAGTTTATCTTTTATTTTGTTATACCATTCTGCAGTTTGTTTGTTGAGCTCTTCTATTTTGTAGTCCGACCAGTCTTTTCTGGTAAAAAGATCATCACTTTGAATCATGACCCCTGGTCCCAAATGTATTCTTTTGATCGCTAGGAGATAGAAAGTTAAGTCAAAAATTTTCTTCAAGGCCGGCCCATTCATCATTTGTTAAACATGGGATTCCAAGTTTGTTTCTTACTTCATTATTGAACCATGTATCATGTACTAATGCAAACATTTGAGGGCTTAAGCATTCATTCCATTTTGTAGCATCTTCAGTTCCTTGTAAACTGTATTGATTTGCAAATCTATTTATAGTTGTAGCACTTCTTAATTCTGATAAAATTTTCTTCTTTTTCTCCTCTCCTCCTATTGATATAGTACTTCCCTTCACAAGGTTTGCCAATTTTAAATGGATCTCTTTAACTATTTTTAAAAAGCATCTAAGAAAGACGTTTGGTGATGCAATTGCTCTTCGGTCTTTCTTACCTCTCTCACTGTGTTTAATGTATGAACAAAAACTACTGGTCCATTTTAGCATTTTCATATAAACCTCTTCATTCCCCGTTATGATTGACCTTTTCTTCACTATTATTTTCTTTAAGCCTCTAATTATTATTCTATGTTTTTTGTTGAATACTCTTTTTTTAGCCACCGTCTTGACTTTGTATTGGTAATAGTACAATTCGTCTTTATTTAGAAGCTTTATAAATAATATTATGAATTCAATCATGTTAGTGGGTGTCGTGCCACAATTGTCTTGAAATAGCCTCATTATTCTAGAGTAAGCTTTGGGATTCGTCACACTTTTACATGCTTCTGGGTCCCATGTTTGATTCCCTGTACTTAGTATGTCACAATTGACCGTTTTTATCCAGTCTATTATTTCTTCTGTGATTAGCATTATAGCAGCTTTGTTTGTTTCTAAGTACTTTTCTGCCATCAATCTAGTGAAATAAGGATTGTAATTTCCACTTATTTTACTGAAATGGAATTCTTTAAGATCCTCTACTGCCGAGTGTTCAATTGTGAATTTTCCGATTTTACGTTCTTTATCCCCTTTTCTATTGTTATATGAATATGCTCTCATCACTGTCTCTGCAACTTTAGGTGCTGGTGTTCCGTACCCAAAAGGTGGTGTGTTGGTGTATATAAAGAGCGTTGTTCATGTTTTTACAATGTTGATGGTTCTACAAACCGTGACATGCCTTCGTTTCGAAACCTGGTGTGGAGGCATGCCTCTCATTACGATGTTTCGAAACACGACATATATGAAAATATGTGAGCGACGACCAAGTACAACTTATGAAGTTTCATTGATAAAAATGTTACCACTGAGGCAGATATGAATTTGCCTCATTTTCGTTTCTCTGCCTTCGTTTTTGGTGTGCCTCAAATCGATCTACAGCACGTTGGTAAGGATTGATGGCAACATTTTTCGATTTTTCATACTGAGGCAGTGCCCTAGGCAATACATCTCATGCGGCGTTATTTTTTTTTTTACTTTTTGCATTGACGCGCTGCTCTAAACTCGAGTTTTGAATGTATGCATGTACACAAATAGCAGCGATAGATAAAAAAGTAGAGGAGACTCGTGAGGAACATAATAATTTTATGGTTTATTTCTGATCCAGCTTCAATTTTTGACGTTTCATTGTCCACTGTTGAATTGCTTCTTTTAATGTACGTAAACACATTTGAAGGAAGCACTTCTGATCTGCTTATCATGCTGCCATATTCTTTAGAATAAACTAATTTTTCGTCAGAAATGTTTAAAAAAGGGTTGTTGAAGTTCATCACTCGATATATGTAATCTTTCGAAATTGGATCTTCAGTCTTGTGATATCTTAAAGTGCATTCATCGATAAAACAATTTTCCAAATTCCATGGAATTTTTCCTCCATCTGCTAAAAATCTTTCTTGTATTTTAATATGTTCTGTTTCTTTGTTTTCCTTTATCCTCCAAAGCCGCCTAACATTGTTGCATCCAATATATAGTCTTGCTGTAGCGCCGAAAAGGTTAATTACATAAGTTTTGAGAAGTATTGAAGTCTGTATTGCAATGCTGTTAAAATCTTCTTGAGGGTTTCTACCACCTGGTCTTAGTGATGATGTTTCAACTCCAGACTGTCCTACAAAATCCTTATCTTGATACCAGGAAGTATATTCTCCATAACCCTCTTGACAAAATACACTTTTGGAATCACTCATATTTATTCCTAATGTTTTACATAATTTATAATTTAGCACAACAGCTTTCAGAATGTTTTCGAGAGTCGTTCCAGCATAA
Source organism: Nemotelus nigrinus (assembly GCA_947369275.1). Taxonomy (NCBI): domain Eukaryota; kingdom Metazoa; phylum Arthropoda; class Insecta; order Diptera; family Stratiomyidae; genus Nemotelus; species Nemotelus nigrinus. The sequence continues at coordinate 171,633,256 of OX376372.1, forward strand.
ACAGACATAGAATCATCACTTGATCGTAAAGTCATCACCAAATAGTCGTCTGATACAATAAAATTTGAAAGTAATAAACCAATTGTGGTTGAACATGCATTTAACATTCCCATTAAGAAACCAGGGCTTGCTCTAATATAATTTTTGTCTTCCAGTTTATCTTTTATTTTGTTATACCATTCTGCAGTTTGTTTGTTGAGCTCTTCTATTTTGTAGTCCGACCAGTCTTTTCTGGTAAAAAGATCATCACTTTGAATCATGACCCCTGGTCCCAAATGTATTCTTTTGATCGCTAGGAGATAGAAAGTTAAGTCAAAAATTTTCTTCAAGGCCGGCCCATTCATCATTTGTTAAACATGGGATTCCAAGTTTGTTTCTTACTTCATTATTGAACCATGTATCATGTACTAATGCAAACATTTGAGGGCTTAAGCATTCATTCCATTTTGTAGCATCTTCAGTTCCTTGTAAACTGTATTGATTTGCAAATCTATTTATAGTTGTAGCACTTCTTAATTCTGATAAAATTTTCTTCTTTTTCTCCTCTCCTCCTATTGATATAGTACTTCCCTTCACAAGGTTTGCCAATTTTAAATGGATCTCTTTAACTATTTTTAAAAAGCATCTAAGAAAGACGTTTGGTGATGCAATTGCTCTTCGGTCTTTCTTACCTCTCTCACTGTGTTTAATGTATGAACAAAAACTACTGGTCCATTTTAGCATTTTCATATAAACCTCTTCATTCCCCGTTATGATTGACCTTTTCTTCACTATTATTTTCTTTAAGCCTCTAATTATTATTCTATGTTTTTTGTTGAATACTCTTTTTTTAGCCACCGTCTTGACTTTGTATTGGTAATAGTACAATTCGTCTTTATTTAGAAGCTTTATAAATAATATTATGAATTCAATCATGTTAGTGGGTGTCGTGCCACAATTGTCTTGAAATAGCCTCATTATTCTAGAGTAAGCTTTGGGATTCGTCACACTTTTACATGCTTCTGGGTCCCATGTTTGATTCCCTGTACTTAGTATGTCACAATTGACCGTTTTTATCCAGTCTATTATTTCTTCTGTGATTAGCATTATAGCAGCTTTGTTTGTTTCTAAGTACTTTTCTGCCATCAATCTAGTGAAATAAGGATTGTAATTTCCACTTATTTTACTGAAATGGAATTCTTTAAGATCCTCTACTGCCGAGTGTTCAATTGTGAATTTTCCGATTTTACGTTCTTTATCCCCTTTTCTATTGTTATATGAATATGCTCTCATCACTGTCTCTGCAACTTTAGGTGCTGGTGTTCCGTACCCAAAAGGTGGTGTGTTGGTGTATATAAAGAGCGTTGTTCATGTTTTTACAATGTTGATGGTTCTACAAACCGTGACATGCCTTCGTTTCGAAACCTGGTGTGGAGGCATGCCTCTCATTACGATGTTTCGAAACACGACATATATGAAAATATGTGAGCGACGACCAAGTACAACTTATGAAGTTTCATTGATAAAAATGTTACCACTGAGGCAGATATGAATTTGCCTCATTTTCGTTTCTCTGCCTTCGTTTTTGGTGTGCCTCAAATCGATCTACAGCACGTTGGTAAGGATTGATGGCAACATTTTTCGATTTTTCATACTGAGGCAGTGCCCTAGGCAATACATCTCATGCGGCGTTATTTTTTTTTACTTTTTGCATTGACGCGCTGCTCTAAACTCGAGTTTTGAATGTATGCATGTACACAAATAGCAGCGATAGATAAAAAAGTAGAGGAGACTCGTGAGGAAAATAATAATTTTATGGTTTATTTCTGATCTAGCTTCAATTTTTGACGTTTCATTGTCCACTGTTGAATTGCTTCTTTTAATGTACGTAAACACATTTGAAGGAAGCACTTCTGATCTGCTTATCATGCTGCCATATTCTTTAGAATAAACTAATTTTTCGTCAGAAATGTTTAAAAAAGGGTTGTTGGGGCTCATCACTCGATATATGTAATCTTTCGAAATTGGATCTTCAGTCTTGTGATATCTTAAAGTGCATTCATCGATAAAACAATTTTCCAAATTCCATGGAATTTTTCCTCCATCTGCTAAAAATCTTTCTTGTATTGTAATATGTTCTGTTTCTTTGTTTTCCTTTATCCTCCAAAGCCGCCTAACATTGTTGCATCCAATATATAGTCTTGCTGTAGCGCCGAAAAGGTTAATTACATAAGTTTTGAGAAGTATTGAAGTCTGTATTGCAATGCTGTTAAAATCTTCTTGAGGGTTTCTACCACCTGGTCTTAGTGATGATGTTTCAACTCCAGACTGTCCTACAAAATCCTTATCTTGATACCAGGAAGTATATTCTCCATAACCCTCTTGACAAAATACACTTTTGGAATCACTCATATTTATTCCTAATGTTTTACATAATTTATAATTTAGCACAACAGCTTTCAGAATGTTTTCGAGAGTCGTTCCAGCATAAACAGACATAGAATCATCACTTGATCGTAAAGTCATCACCAAATAGTCGTCTGATACAATAAAATTTGAAAGTAATAAACCAATTGTGGTTGAACATGCATTTAACATTCCCATTAAGAAACCAGGGCTTGCTCTAATATAATTTTTGTCTTCCAGTTTATCTTTTATTTTGTTATACCATTCTGCAGTTTGTTTGTTGAGCTCTTCTATTTTGTAGTCCGACCAGTCTTTTCTGGTAAAAAGATCATCACTTTGAATCATGACCCCTGGTCCCAAATGTATTCTTTTGATCGCTAGGAGATAGAAAGTTAAGTCAAAAATTTTCTTCAAGGCCGGCCCATTCATCATTTGTTAAACATGGGATTCCAAGTTTGTTTCTTACTTCATTATTGAACCATGTATCATGTACTAATGCAAACATTTGAGGGCTTAAGCATTCATTCCATTTTGTAGCATCTTCAGTTCCTTGTAAACTGTATTGATTTGCAAATCTATTTATAGTTGTAGCACTTCTTAATTCTGATAAAATTTTCTTCTTTTTCTCCTCTCCTCCTATTGATATAGTACTTCCCTTCACAAGGTTTGCCAATTTTAAATGGATCTCTTTAACTATTTTTAAAAAGCATCTAAGAAAGACGTTTGGTGATGCAATTGCTCTTCGGTCTTTCTTACCTCTCTCACTGTGTTTAATGTATGAACAAAAACTACTGGTCCATTTTAGCATTTTCATATAAACCTCTTCATTCCCCGTTATGATTGACCTTTTCTTCACTATTATTTTCTTTAAGCCTCTAATTATTATTCTATGTTTTTTGTTGAATACTCTTTTTTTAGCCACCGTCTTGACTTTGTATTGGTAATAGTACAATTCGTCTTTATTTAGAAGCTTTATAAATAATATTATGAATTCAATCATGTTAGTGGGTGTCGTGCCACAATTGTCTTGAAATAGCCTCATTATTCTAGAGTAAGCTTTGGGATTCGTCACACTTTTACATGCTTCTGGGTCCCATGTTTGATTCCCTGTACTTAGTATGTCACAATTGACCGTTTTTATCCAGTCTATTATTTCTTCTGTGATTAGCATTATAGCAGCTTTGTTTGTTTCTAAGTACTTTTCTGCCATCAATCTAGTGAAATAAGGATTGTAATTTCCACTTATTTTACTGAAATGGAATTCTTTAAGATCCTCTACTGCCGAGTGTTCAATTGTGAATTTTCCGATTTTACGTTCTTTATCCCCTTTTCTATTGTTATATGAATATGCTCTCATCACTGTCTCTGCAACTTTAGGTGCTGGTGTTCCGTACCCAAAAGGTGGTGTGTTGGTGTATATAAAGAGCGTTGTTCATGTTTTTACAATATTGATGGTTCTACAAACCGTGACATGCCTTCGTTTCGAAACCTGGTGTGGAGGCATGCCTCTCATTACGATGTTTCGAAACACGACATATATGAAAATATGTGAGCGACGACCAAGTACAACTTATGAAGTTTCATTGATAAAAATGTTACCACTGAGGCAGATATGAATTTGCCTCATTTTCGTTTCTCTGCCTTCGTTTTTGGTGTGCCTCAAATCGATCTACAGCACGTTGGTAAGGATTGATGGCAACATTTTTCGATTTTTCATACTGAGGCAGTGCCCTAGGCAATACATCTCATGCGGCGTTATTTTTTTTTTACTTTTTGCATTGACGCGCTGCTCTAAACTCGAGTTTTGAATGTATGCATGTACACAAATAGCAGCGATAGATAAAAAAGTAGAGGAGACTCGTGAGGAAAATAATAATTTTATGGTTTATTTCTGATGTAGCTTCAATTTTTGACGTTTCATTGTCCACTGTTGAATTGCTTCTTTTAATGTACGTAAACACATTTGAAGGAAGCACTTCTGATCTGCTTATCATGCTGCCATATTCTTTAGAATAAACTAATTTTTCGTCAGAAATGTTTAAAAAAGGGTTGTTGGGGTTCATCACTCGATATATGTAATCTTTCGAAATTGGATCTTCAGTCTTGTGATATCTTAAAGTGCATTCATCGATAAAACAATTTTCCAAATTCCATGGAATTTTTCCTCCATCTGCTAAAAATCTTTCTTGTATTGTAATATGTTCTGTTTCTTTGTTTTCCTTTATCCTCCAAAGCCGCCTAACATTGTTGCATCCAATATATAGTCTTGCTGTAGCGCCGAAAAGGTTAATTACATAAGTTTTGAGAAGTATTGAAGTCTGTATTGCAATGCTGTTAAAATCTTCTTGAGGGTTTCTACCACCTGGTCTTAGTGATGATGTTTCAACTCCAGACTGTCCTACAAAATCCTTATCTTGATACCAGGAAGTATATTCTCCATAACCCTCTTGACAAAATACACTTTTGGAATCACTCATATTTATTCCTAATGTTTTACATAATTTATAATTTAGCACAACAGCTTTCAGAATGTTTTCGAGAGTCGTTCCAGCATAAACAGACATAGAATCATCACTTGATCGTAAAGTCATCACCAAATAGTCGTCTGATACAATAAAATTTGAAAGTAATAAACCAATTGTGGTTGAACATGCATTTAACATTCCCATTAAGAAACCAGGGCTTGCTCTAATATAATTTTTGTCTTCCAGTTTATCTTTTATTTTGTTATACCATTCTGCAGTTTGTTTGTTGAGCTCTTCTATTTTGTAGTCCGACCAGTCTTTTCTGGTAAAAAGATCATCACTTTGAATCATGACCCCTGGTCCCAAATGTATTCTTTTGATCGCTAGGAGATAGAAAGTTAAGTCAAAAATTTTCTTCAAGGCCGGCCCATTCATCATTTGTTAAACATGGGATTCCAAGTTTGTTTCTTACTTCATTATTGAACCATGTATCATGTACTAATGCAAACATTTGAGGGCTTAAGCATTCATTCCATTTTGTAGCATCTTCAGTTCCTTGTAAACTGTATTGATTTGCAAATCTATTTATAGTTGTAGCACTTCTTAATTCTGATAAAATTTTCTTCTTTTTCTCCTCTCCTCCTATTGATATAGTACTTCCCTTCACAAGGTTTGCCAATTTTAAATGGATCTCTTTAACTATTTTTAAAAAGCATCTAAGAAAGACGTTTGGTGATGCAATTGCTCTTCGGTCTTTCTTACCTCTCTCACTGTGTTTAATGTATGAACAAAAACTACTGGTCCATTTTAGCATTTTCATATAAACCTCTTCATTCCCCGTTATGATTGACCTTTTCTTCACTATTATTTTCTTTAAGCCTCTAATTATTATTCTATGTTTTTTGTTGAATACTCTTTTTTTAGCCACCGTCTTGACTTTGTATTGGTAATAGTACAATTCGTCTTTATTTAGAAGCTTTATAAATAATATTATGAATTCAATCATGTTAGTGGGTGTCGTGCCACAATTGTCTTGAAATAGCCTCATTATTCTAGAGTAAGCTTTGGGATTCGTCACACTGTTACATGCTTCTGGGTCCCATGTTTGATTCCCTGTACTTAGTATGTCACAATTGACCGTTTTTATCCAGTCTATTATTTCTTCTGTGATTAGCATTATAGCAGCTTTGTTTGTTTCTAAGTACTTTTCTGCCATCAATCTAGTGAAATAAGGATTGTAATTTCCACTTATTTTACTGAAATGGAATTCTTTAAGATCCTCTACTGCCGAATGTTCAATTGTGAATTTTCCGATTTTACGTTCTTTATCCCCTTTTCTATTGTTATATGAATATGCTCTCATCACTGTCTCTGCAACTTTAGGTGCTGGTGTTCCGTACCCAAAAGGTGGTGTGTTGGTGTATATAAAGAGCGTTGTTCATGTTTTTACAATGTTGATGGTTCTACAAACCGTGACATGCCTTCGTTTCGAAACCTGGTGTGGAGGCATGCCTCTCATTACGATGTTTCGAAACACGACATATATGAAAATATGTGAGCGACGACCAAGTACAACTTATGAAGTTTCATTGATAAAAATGTTACCACTGAGGCAGATATGAATTTGCCTCATTTTCGTTTCTCTGCCTTCGTTTTTGGTGTGCCTCAAATCGATCTACAGCACGTTGGTAAGGATTGATGGCAACATTTTTCGATTTTTCATACTGAGGCAGTGCCCTAGGCAATACATCTCATGCGGCGTTATTTTTTTTTTTACTTTTTGCATTGACGCGCTGCTCTAAACTCGAGTTTTGAATGTATGCATGTACACAAATAGCAGCGATAGATAAAAAAGTAGAGGAGACTCGTGAGGAACATAATAATTTTATGGTTTATTTCTGATCCAGCTTCAATTTTTGACGTTTCATTGTCCACTGTTGAATTGCTTCTTTTAATGTACGTAAACACATTTGAAGGAAGCACTTCTGATCTGCTTATCATGCTGCCATATTCTTTAGAATAAACTAATTTTTCGTCAGAAATGTTTAAAAAAGGGTTGTTGGAGTTCATCACTCGATATATGTAATCTTTCGAAATTGGATCTTCAGTCTTGTGATATCTTAAAGTGCATTCATCGATAAAACAATTTTCCAAATTCCATGGAATTTTTCCTCCATCTGCTAAAAATCTTTCTTGTATTTTAATATGTTCTGTTTCTTTGTTTTCCTTTATCCTCCAAAGCCGCCTAACATTGTTGCATCCAATATATAGTCTTGCTGTAGCGCCGAAAAGGTTAATTACATAAGTTTTGAGAAGTATTGAAGTCTGTATTGCAATGCTGTTAAAATCTTCTTGAGGGTTTCTACCACCTGGTCTTAGTGATGATGTTTCAACTCCAGACTGTCCTACAAAATCCTTATCTTGATACCAGGAAGTATATTCTCCATAACCCTCTTGACAAAATACACTTTTGGAATCACTCATATTTATTCCTAATGTTTTACATAATTTATAATTTAGCACAACAGCTTTCAGAATGTTTTCGAGAGTCGTTCCAGCATAAACAGACATAGAATCATCACTTGATCGTAAAGTCATCACCAAATAGTCGTCTGATACAATAAAATTTGAAAGTAATAAACCAATTGTGGTTGAACATGCATTTAACATTCCCATTAAGAAACCAGGGCTTGCTCTAATATAATTTTTGTCTTCCAGTTTATCTTTTATTTTGTTATACCATTCTGCAGTTTGTTTGTTGAGCTCTTCTATTTTGTAGTCCGACCAGTCTTTTCTGGTAAAAAGATCATCACTTTGAATCATGACCCCTGGTCCCAAATGTATTCTTTTGATCGCTAGGAGATAGAAAGTTAAGTCAAAAATTTTCTTCAAGGCCGGCCCATTCATCATTTGTTAAACATGGGATTCCAAGTTTGTTTCTTACTTCATTATTGATCCATGTATCATGTACTAATGCAAACATTTGAGGGCTTAAGCATTCATTCCATTTTGTAGCATCTTCAGTTCCTTTTAAACTGTATTGATTTGCAAATCTATTTATAGTTGTAGCACTTCTTAATTCTGATAAAATTTTCTTCTTTTTCTCCTCTCCTCCTATTGATATAGTACTTCCCTTCACAAGGTTTGCCAATTTTAAATGGATCTCTTTAACTATTTTTAAAAAGCATCTAAGAAAGACGTTTGGTGATGCAATTGCTCTTCGGTCTTTCTTACCTCTCTCACTGTGTTTAATGTATGACAAAAACTACTGGTCCATTTTAGCATTTTCATATAAACCTCTTCATTCCCCGTTATGATTGACCTTTTCTTCACTATTATTTTCTTTAAGCCTCTAATTATTATTCTATGTTTTTTGTTGAATACTCTTTTTTTAGCCACCGTCTTGATTTTGTATTGGTAATAGTACAATTCGTCTTTATTTAGAAGCTTTATAAATAATATTATAAATTCAATCATGTTAGTGGGTGTCGTGCCACAATTGTCTTGAAATAGCCTCATTATTCTAGAGTAAGCTTTGGGATTCGTCACACTTTTACATGCTTCTGGGTCTCATGTTTGATTCCCTGTACTTAGTTAGTCACAATTGAAGCATACTCAGTCAGTTGGTGCAGAAGGAGTTTGAGGACATGGGGGAGGGTATTGGCTGTACAGACAGAGTTGAACATGTCATCCGGACTTCGGCACTACCGATAAAACAGCGATATTACCCTGTTTCGCCTGCGGTTCAGCAACATATTGATTCAGAGCTGAACGAAATGCTAACCCAAGGTATAGTCGAGCCATCCTCTAGTCCCTGGGCTTCGCCCATAATCCTAGTCAAGAAGAAAGATGGCAAGTATCGTTTATGCGTAGACTACCGCAAACTGAATGCAGTCACGGAGCATGATGCCTATCCATTGCCATATGTGTCGGCTACGCTGGATAAATTACGGGATGCAAAGTACCTGTCATCGCTTGATGTTAAGTCCGCGTACTGGCAGGTGCCCATGGCAGAACAGTCCCGGAAATACACAGCCTTCACGGTACCACATCGTGGTTTGTTTCAATTTCGGCGGATGCCTTTCGGGCTTCAGAATGCACCGGCGACATGGCAACGTCTGATAGACCAAGTCCTAGGTCCAGAATTGGAACTGTACGTATTCACATATCTTGACGATATCACAGTGGTAACGCAAGACTTCGGGAAACATGTGGAAATTTTGAAGGAGGTATTTAGTCGCTTAAAGGAAGCCGGCCTTAAAGTCTCCAAGGAGAAGTGTGAATTCTGCCGCCCACAACTAAAGTACTTGGGTTACGTTGTGGATGAGAAAGGCCTGAATGTGGATCCCGACAAGGTGAAGTGTGTGATGGAGATCCCTGCGCCTACCAATGTGAAGGGGGTACGCCAGTTTATGGGAATGGTCTCGTGGTACAGGAGGTTTATACCAGACTTTGCCACGATGACGGCACCACTGACGAATCTTCTCAAGAAAAATCAGAAGTTCGAGTGGACCCAAGACTGCGAGACGGCCTTTACACAGGCAAAGGTAAAATTGTCGACCGCACCCATCCTCACTTGCCCGGATTACAATCTGCCTTTCGTGATTCAGACGGACGCATCGGACTTGCGCTTGGGGGCGGTGCTGTCGCAGAAGTACGCCGATGGTGAGAGGGTAATATGTTATTTGAGTCGGTCCTTGTCGAAAGCGGAAAGACGGTATTCAACTACTGAGAAGGAGTGTCTGGCGGTAATTTGGGCAGTGGAGAAATTGCGGCCATACGTGGAAGGAGCCAAGTTTTCGGTAATCCCGGATCATTACTCACTAGTGTGGTTGAATAACCTCAAGGATCCGATGGGACGTCTGGCCAGGTGGGCTGTGCGACTTCAACAATACCCGTTCGAAATCATTCATAGGAGGGGAAAGGAGCATCTGGTGCCTGATGCACTGTCTCGACTGTTGCCAAAGAATCAAGTGGCCGTGGTAGAAACACAAGAAGACCGTTGGTATCTAGGATTGAAGGAGAAAATAGCTAAGGTTCCAGCGCAGTACGCGGATTGGAGAGTAACGAATGGACAGATATGGAAACATCTGCCAGGACGTTACCCGGAATTGGAGGGAGCCGAGGCGTGGAAGAGGGTAGTAACTAAAACGGAGAGAAAAGAAATTTTACAGAGGTGTCATGATGATCCCAGGGCGGGACACATGGGGATTAGTCGCACGTTGGGTACGGTAGCAGCTCAATATTATTGGCCAAAGATGTCGACGGATGTGGCGATCTATGTTCGTAGATGTAAAACCTGTCAAGCTAATAAGGTGGAGAGGAAAGCTCCAGCAGGGCTCATGTCCTCTCGACAAGGGGAACCACAGCAGCCTTGGGAGATGGTTTGCGTGGATTTGGTGGGGCCATTCCCACGTTCTAGCCACGGGCATACGTTTATTCTGACCGTCCTAGATTATGTCTCCAAATTTACCTTGTTGTTTCCTTTACGGCAGGCGACGGCTGCGGCGGTAACTAAAGCAGTGGCGTGGCGTGACAATTTACCGAAGGGAAGCAATTGGTTGATGTCCATGGCTGACGTCCATGGTTGATTACGCTTTCCGCAAATTCGTTACGTGTAATAGAACCCCTGTATAAAAGCACCCAGGAATTACTAACGGGGACGTGAGAGTAGACATTATGTATTCTTATGAAAATAAAAGTTCACAGTCCTTCACACAATAAGAAACCATATGAATATTTATCAGTAAAATAATAACATTCCTAGAACTAGAAATATAATATTTTTGAAAGTGGCCAAACTTCGAAGAATTGAAAAGATTTAAAAATCTGAAACTTTTTAAGGATGAAAACCTTGACTTTATTTTAACGATTATGCTACCAATTATTTCGACATAAGCACTTGTAAAGAATGATACAACATTCTCATTTATTCAATTATGCACCTTCCTGTTTAACGACGTTTTGGTGTTTCACAAATCAACCATAAATCGTTCCCAATTACCGTGAAACTATTTCTTGAAGCTTGTTTTTGATCTTCAAATTTTGCCATTTTGTGAATATGATACAGTATATTACATTGTTAGGACTGAAGTATATCGATCAGTATGTTATTTTTTTTACATTAAACATTCAACAGAAAAATAAACTAAGAATCTTTAAGTAAAATAAAAAGCCCACTCTCATTATTAACGATCTCTCCACCTCAAATAGCACTATCATTTTCCGTTATATATTCCACGAGTTATTTTAATTGCTCTTTATTATAGAAAAATTGTTAAAAAAAACCAACCATTAAAAGTCCACCGTTTCGGAGCTAATTTCTGAAGCATTTTTTGACGAATAAATACAAAGCAAATAAAATTATTGTCGTTGTTGAAAAACTAGTAATAGATTTGGTAAATTCTGCATTCGCGTATACTATTGCACGATTTAGATAAAATCAAATTTAGTTGATGTTCGAAGAAATGAATATATTTTGCGTTTTTATCCATTTGTTTTATACATGTTTGCAAACCAGTTGTTTTGGCAGATATTATAGAGGCTCCTCAAGGCTTTGAATTTTCGGACAACATGCAATACAAAGTTAAATGAACGGGACGCATTTTGGTTATCAGAAACATCAGTGAGATTTATGAAAGTATCTTTATCTGCACCGAAAGAAGTAATGTAACCGAAGGTTGTTGAAAGTTGTGATCGATATGATATATCGGTTGTTTTATCTAATATTATTGCTATGAATTTGCTTTTCTGAATTGCATTACAATGATATCGTTTTGAAACTAATGAGATCATTTTGAATATAATTCGATGTGCCGGAAAAAACCTTTGCTTGGTCCAAGTGAGCTGGCAATTATCGGTTATGTACTGTCAAAATATTTATTGTCTTTAGGTGATTTACCCCTATTGTAAGAATACACATTTTCATTATGACTATGTAATTGTTCTTCTTGACATCCTAAATGACACACAATGTTCATTATCTTCATTGTTTCTCAATTTCTCCTAACTGTGAGCAATATCACTGAATATTTATATTGACTACTCAGCAATTCTTCAAATCACCGGAAACAAACTTGAAAAGTAAAAGGACTATTTGTACCAAGCCTGTTCACAGCTTTAGCATTATTTAAATAACAAAATCCGATATTTCGCCAAATGTCTGAAACGCTCGAAAATAGTACACATAACCAGCAAAATTATTTTTGTTTAAGATTACAACCGATAATCCGTTCCGAGTTTTTCATTAATTAATTTTCTGATCAAACTACCGAGTAGATACATCTCTTTGATATAGAGACAATTAACGAATTCGATTTCGATCGATCCTGGTTGATGATGTTTTTTTTCAGCAAATTACCGAGATCCAATTATATAAAAATTAGATAAGTTGACGAATTCTAAAATATTGACCCACAGAACAAGTGAACACATTCACCTATTTCAACCTTTCTCTATTTCAAATATCAATCAAAAGTATCATGCAATTTTACACAGTAATTTTACACATTTAATTCGACACAATTCTAGTCTACAGCTTTACCTATTACTACATTGAAATATTATTACCAAATCCTATAGGCTATAAGTGATTAAAATCCGCCACCAATTGAAAACACCTTCATAAAAGTTTCCATACAAAATAGAACACACAAAAAATAATGTCATAATATAAATCATAAATAAAACGACTTATCGAATCCAGAACATCTGGCAATGCTTGCCACATCTCGTAATTCAAATTCGCTCACAGCAAGCATTTTTCATTCACAAAAAAATCTGTACAAGCAAAGCAAAATGATAACAATAACAATTTACCCTGCTACTAGTGAGGGGAACGCAGGAATAAGTTCCACAGTAGTCATGCGTTCACAACTCCGCTCTGAGTCTCAATCTTGAGAAGATAATTTCCCCTTGGAAGCAACATCTTCATTGCTTCCAAACATACCGTATAGACACATTTTTTTTAATGACGTCACAGTCTAGTCTATATGGGGTCAAATAAATGCTCGTAGACGCAATTTTTATATTGCTTCCAAGTCGTGGTTGTTCGTTCATTATTTTGATTCTGTGGTGTTACCAGATCAACTATGTGAGATGTTCACAATTTGATTTGAGAATTTTTTTTTATAAATGTTTATAAGCGATTATTTCACGATTTCGAAGTGAAAACTATTAATTTAAAACTCATGTCAGCCAAATGTAAGGGAAGCAATGCTTCCCTTGCTTCCATGAACGCCACGCCACTGAACTAAAGTCCTGGAGGATCTAGTATTCTTACTATTTGGGGCACCTAAGTGGTTAGTATGTGACAATGGTGTTCAGTTCCGGGGAAAGCAACTGCAACAAATGGTCACCAACTATGGGACTCAAATCAAGTATACCGCGCTGTGTCACCCACAAGCCAACCCAGCCGAACGAAGGAACCAAGACATAAAGCGGATGCTACGATCTTACGTTGCGGAGAACCATCGGGCATGGGACCAGAATCTGGCAAAGATCGCATGCGCGCTCCGTACTTACAAACATCAATTGACGCAAATCACTCCATATTTCTGTAACTTCGGCAGGGAGATGGTGACGTACCATGACGGCCAAGAACGGCCAGGAGAGGGGTAGGCGGCAGTAGAACCCGAGGCTAGGGCCCAAAAGCTTGCCAGAGTACGCATGGATGTGTTGGAGCGCATGAAACACGCAACTACGCGGAGTGCTCATAGATACAATTTGCGTAGGCGTGAAGTAACGTTCGCGGAAGGAAAGGCCGTGTGGCGGAAAAACTATACCCTCTCGGACGCAACAAAATTCTATTCGGCAAAGTTAGCGCCGGAATATGTGGGGCCCTTTTGGGTCAAGAAACGGGTATCAAGGGGGATCTACCTACTGGAAGATGGAGAAGGCCAGAATGCCGGATCATGGCACGTCAAGGATTTAAAAGAATATGTTAATTAAGAGGTCTTGAGGAAGAATCAGTTAGGATTCGGGATGAGACGAAGTACCTAATCCTTAAAACCTAAGCTTACAATCTAATTCTTAGGATCTAGATGTTAATTCTAAGTATGAATATTTACACTTAAACAACTACGCCTGGAAATCTTAACTTAAGTTATTAGTTATAAGTAATTACACCTAATTTTCTAAGTCTTAAACTCTAAATCGCCACTGTCTCGTTTCTCTTCTCGCTGCTTGTTGCCGATATCGCTCGAAAATTCCTTTTCTGTTCGGGGGGCGCTGGCAGTCCCGGATCACTAACGTCCCGCTGCCTACCTATCCTGGGATATAGGCACCCGATATTGACGTCACGTCGAGGAACCTAAAAGAAACCGTGAAAGTGCGATTTAGTAGGCGAATTTATGAAATAGCAATAGGTTGGAGAGACTCAATCAGATGGAATTAAGGATAGCTAGATGGGAATCAGCGGGATTAGAGAGCTCTAAGTAAAAGGAAAAGAAAATTAGCCATAACCACATAGATTTAGGTAGAATTTAGAAAAGTTATAGTGTCTTAGGTAGCATTAGATAGAAGCACTGAGTGTTAGGTGAAGCGGGGTAGAAACATAGTGCATTAGTAAGAATGAATTAAAAGTTAGATTAGGTCAATATTAGTTATTAGCGAACAGTATCCATGAAATTATGAACCAAAACAAAAATTTGTTGAAAGAATAATTAAAACACGTTCAGATAGAAGGCAACTTAATAGTCAAATTTGAATCTCGAACAAACTCAATTTAACAAAGTAAAGCGAGCCAGATACAGCATATGAAAATAGAAAAGGATTAGCAACGTCAAATGAAAATAGATAAGAGAGAACGAGATCCATCATATGAAAATAGAATAGAATCTTGGATTAGTAGGAGTTAGAAGTTAAAGTTAGGGTGGTTGTAGAAACATGCATAGAATTTTGGATTAGACACTAAACCAACATAATTTTATTTGAATTAGTAGTTAGAAGTTAGAGTTAATGTTGTTTTTAAACAGGCATATTCCAAGTAGAATAGGATTACAGATTATACACTACACTGATGGAATTTTAGTTGAATTCGGAGTTAGGAGCTAGAACTAGTGTTGCTTTATAAGCAGGCATACTCAAAGTAGAATAGGGTCTCGGAATATACATTCAGCAAATGGAAACTGTAGTGGAACTGGGGGTTATGAAATAGAACTAGTGTCGTTTTACCAACACACATACACGAATTAGAATATGGGCTAGAAGTAGGTACACCACAGATGAAATGTTAAATTGAATTGCGAATTAGGAAATGAAGTTACAAAAAGTAGGATAGGAACTAGGGTTAGGACTTACGATTATAATCAGGAAATATATAAACGCACGCAATACCTTGCACAGGGCGATGTCGAGGCTTTAGGACACTAATTCCGCGCCGCGTCAGGCAGACCATCAAGATCGACTACGAGGTAGAACGTATGGCATGTTTGATTTAAAGCTATGTCGTACCTGCGAGATTATATACTCGTTGTTATATTTACCGGAACAGTCGCGAAAACAATATCGGTGACGGATTTCCGGGGAAATCCTTTTCGGGTAAGGGGGGAGTTGTTACGTGGTAACAAGGGGGGCGCGTTCACTTTGGAAAAAAAAAAAAAAAAAAAATACAGCCTTCCCCGGGGAAGGCTGAGCAACCGCGGGATAACCACCACTCCACTAAGTAGAGTGCTTGTAGCCACCACTCATAGGGAAGGTACGGTCGTAGCATCCGACCCGTGTAGTGTACCCGCCGGATGCTTACGACATAGAATGGTTAATAACAAATCATAGTTTGTAAGTAAGAAAACTGCGGTGCCACTAACTTTCTGGGCCAACCGGCGTTGAAGATATTATCATTGGGTCCATGGCACAGAATTCGTCACAGTTGGGCGTCCTGGGTTTGACGTAACCAGTCGGATGCTGCATCTCGTCCATCACTCCGCCAATACCTTGGTGGTAGTCACGATGCCTACCTCATTGGCTCATATCCCGCAGCAACGTCAGGCCAATAGAGGATCGGGAACAAGCATCTGGAAATAGGCCACACAAAGAACCACATTCTGGATGAAACATATCACAAATACTTATCTGATGGGATCACTGACTCGGCCAACAGCTACCGCCAATCTCACCGAGGCCGAATGGCCAGCAGGCGTTGGAGCTGCCGTGTAGCTTCATAGGCCATCGCCACCGCTATTCAAGGCAGGCCCGCTGCATCCACCGGCTCCGCGAACATGCTCCCGAACACCATTTAAACTTATATTTTGCGAACTACACGGCTATCACAAACTCACGTCTCACGAAATCGATATACAAATTGACAGTCGAGAACATCAATAAACAGTGGAAACCGACATAACCAAACGTCAACACAACGACCACGGTAAATTATCGGATTGGTGGGAATCCTCGAACGGCCCGTGTGGAAAGGAGGACATTCACCCGGTCACATTGTAAAAGGAGAAAGTAAGGGACTCGAGTGAGAAAGTAGAAAGCAGCGGTACCCGATGAAGGAAAAATGTTCCATTCTGTGTGCGACAGTGGTAACGAGCAGATCGATAAATTCTGGAAAAACTATCAGGTACGGAAATTCTAAATTCTGTGTGCGACAGTGGTAACGAGCAGATCGATAAATTCTGGAAAAACTATCAGGTACGGAAATTCTAAGTTCTGTGTGCGACAGTGGTAACGAGCAGATCGATAAATTCTGGAAAAACTATCAGGTACGGAAATTCTAAATTCTGTGTGCGACAGTGGTAACGAGCAGATCGATAAATTCTGGAAAAACTATCAGGTACGGAAATTCTAAATTCTGTGTGCGACAGTGGTAACGAGCAGATCGATAAATTCTGGAAAAACTATCAGGTACGGAAATTCTAAATTCTGCGTGCGACACTGGTAACGAGCAGATCGATAAATTCTGGAAAAACTATCAGTTGATTGGAAAAATCATCGGAAAACCATCAGGCACCTTGAGGAACATCCTTGGTGTGACGGTGGAGGAGAAAAAAAGGACTTCCGAGGAAAAAAAGTTGACAAATTCGAAATTGGGTTCCGGCGGGATTCGAACCCGTGAACCCCGTGACGTCCGAGACAGGCGGCGAGACGACCAATTGGGCATAAAGCCGCTTATCTCGTACCGGCCCTGTAGTGCAGAGGCTAGCACGTCTGGCCGGGAACCGGGCGGTCTGGAGTTCAGAACTCCATCCGTGCTGATGAGATTGGGAGCCTAGGAAGATTCTGTGTGCGACGGTGGAGGCGAGCAATAAACATATATGGTCGTGAAGAAACGCTCCCATCACTGAACTGGGACTCGGCTGGAGTCGGGGTTGGTATATTTTTGACCAGGTTTTGGTCCGACGAATCGAAGGAAGAAGGTTAGTTCCTGTTTTTTTGAATATTTGGAAGATTATATTTAGATTTAAGTAGTTCAGCTCAGAAACAAGATAAACATTTCAAAACATTTTTCGCATAACCAATAGCTTTAGAATTATATTCTTGTGTATACAAAAATTGTGACAGTGGAGTGGTGGAATTCGTTATTTAAAATAAGCTAACGTAGCGTAGGTGTTAGAGTTGGAAATTGTTTCGGTGTTAGTAATATCGCGAAATCGCGTTGAGAAAATAAAGAATTTGTCATCTATTTACGAGATCGTATTTTTCAAAATTTTTCAAAAAGTGGTATCAAACGTTTCGCGGTTTGATGGTTCGGCGTCGGTGAAATAGAGGGGCTGTGCTACACGCAACAGCGATCCCCATTCCCAGATTTTCTGACCTCAGTGAGCCGTAAGCTCACTCGGCTGCTCGTGGTCCATTTTTGGGGTGAGTGAGTGGCGCCCAGTCTCCTGAGCAAACCCGGGACCCAAACGGACCAGGCCGAAGGTCAATACCCCCTCAATTAGGCGGGGTGGGTAACACAGCTTATTGAGAAGTAGGAATTCCAAGAGCAGTCAGAGACCTTGTGTGCGTAGTTACGCTATTGTATAGTTTGCGAAGATCAGTCACATCGTTTCTGGAACTTATGTGTGGAAGAGACATTAGTTGTTGCTTTGTGTAATCCACTAGTTTGCTGTTATTCTCATACTGCTCTAGCAAAAGAGATATGGCAGCCGCATAATTTGCATCGGTGGGAGTAAAACCACCAATACAATCTGCCGCTTTCCCTGTAATATGGCTCTGCAAGTAGTTAAACTTTTCGGTACCGCTAAGATACAAATTTTCCTGCACTGCGGTCCTGAAAATTTCCCAAAATGGTAACCATTCCTTGAAATCCCCAGAAAATGTTTTAAGCGCCAGTTTCGGCAATTTCGCTGAGCTGGCTTTACCGGTGGGATTTCCTGCACTTGCCGAATTGATGTTGTCGTGTTGGAAGCCATGGAGTTTCTTTAGACGCTGCTTTAATCGGGCCAATATACCAGCAGCTTTATCCTCGTATCCAAGGAAAACCTCCAACTCTTTCTGCGAGTCTTCTGGCTTAATATTGCCCCGTATATCTGCGTTTATCTTGTTTAAACCATCGCGAGCCACGGCTATTCGCTTGATATATGACATTAACTCCTCCTCAACATTATCCAAATCGTCCATTTTTTCCTCGCACACTTTAGAGTCTGAGCTCGTAATATAATCGCGGGCCGAATCCGTCAATTTCGTTATTTGACCCCGATACACAGTACGAGTCATAGTATCCATCGGAGCTAAGTGCGATCGATTTGGTCACTTCCCGGTTTTCGGCACCAAAATGTGAAAATTAAACGCAAAGTTTTCACTAATGTTGTTTTGATTAAATAGCTTACGCATGGAGCGACAAATTCAGACTAATGTTCATTCAATTTAACGATACAATTATAGAAATAATAGCTTCGGCTATGTATATGTATAAGTGCAGGTAATTCAAGAATAACTTTCAACAATGCAATTGGAGAGATTCCAGAGAGATTCAAATCTTTCTGCTATTGCTTTCCACTGTTACATAATGTTGTCGAATAAATATGCAGCGATTAATGTAAACTTACAGTACATTTGCAAAACTCCATAAAATTACGACACAATGTTTTTACTGGTATGAAACTAAAGAATTTGCTTATGTTCTTTTGTTTTTTCACTGAAAATACGCTTCGTGGATTCAATATTTTCTGTGTTCACGAAATAAAACAGTTCGTTTACTACAACTAAACACATTTTTATTCAAAACAATGACTGTTACAACTAAATCGCGTACATACTTTATTTATCGTTCTAATAACAATATCACTCAGGTTACATTTGACTCGCTTTAAATTAATTCGCCAGGAAACACTCAGTTGGCTTTTCTCATCAGATTCGCTTTGCATGGCTCGCTTTATAAGACTAACTCAGTCGAAACATCTCACCGGGGATATTTATACTTCGGTTGAATATTTCCAGAGTGGTCGAATGTGATTCCATTTGTCTCACCAAATGAGAATCTGTTTGTGTCTTGGCCCCTAGGAGTTTCTTATTGGCGTCTACAACGGGATTTTCCATGGGATTTGATATGAGAGTTTTTGTGTGCAAATGATTCGGGAAGATATTGGTCTATGTTTTCCATTATTTCTGGCACTGATTCGCAAAAAATAAAGTAAAACGGCGAGGACAAATAAAAGATGGAAAGACCTTTGTGCTATTTTCCCCTCAAAACGTAAATGAATCCAAAAGTTGTTCAAGAGTAAAGGCAAAAGTACTGAAATACCTGCTAGAATATATTAAATCATAGATGCACCTGTCGAAAATATACTTCTTCAACACGAAAAGAAAAAATTGAGTAATTCGAAGAGAATATAACTGAGGGTGTAGCATTTTGTTGCGAAACAGGCTGTTACGGAACAGCCTTGCCGCCACCACGCGCACATACACCTACAAATATTGCGTATGCAATGTTGCATTCGCATCCGAAAACAGGCTATGTATATGCGTTTGATTTTCGAATGCTGCATTACATAAGAGTTAATGCAAACTTACTTTATGTTCGCAAATCTCTATAAAATTACGATAAAAAATTTTTTTTGGTTATCAAATTAAAAATTTGTTAATAGTCTTTTGTTTTCCCCGCTGGAACACGCTTCGTGGATTCGATATTCTCTGCGTTCACGAAATAAAACAGTTCGTTTACTACGGTTAAGCAGTTGCTAAACAATTTCTGTTTCAACCAAATCGCGTACATACTTTATTTATGGTGCTAGTAACAATATCACTCGCGTTACAATTGACTCGCTTTTAAATTAACCCGCCAGGGAACACTGAATTCGCTTTTCTCACCAGATTCGCTTCGCAAGACTCGTTTTATAAGACTAACTTAGCCGAAACATCTCACCGTGGATATTTATACTTCGGTTGGATATTTCCAGAGTAGTCGATTGTGATTCTATTTGTCTTTTCCTATGAGTGTCTTGGCCCTTAGGAGTTTCTTATTGACGTCTGCAACGGGATTTTTCATGGGATTTACCCATTCCATGAGAGTTTTGTGTGCAACTAATTCGAGAAGATATTTGTCGATATTTCCGGTTATTTCTGGCACTGATTTGCATATGATTTATATATGAGTATATTTTATATTTTTGAATGATGAAAAATGGCCTGCAAAGACGAAAGATGGAAACGTCTGCGTGCTTTTTCACTCGAAATATGGATTGCTACAAAAGTTGTTCATGAGCAAAGTCAAAGAAAGTGTTGTATCTGTTAGAATATATTAAGCCTAGAGGTAAACGTTCAGGACATTTACCCCTTTCACCACAGGTAGAAGGAATTGAGTAATTCGAAGAGAATATTACTGAAGATGTAGCATTTTGTTGCGAAACAGCCTCGTCGCCAGCTCGAATTTCACACGCCTACAAATTTAGCTTATGCAATGCGTAAATGCAACGATTTTATCGTTGCATGTTTGATTGCACTGCGTCGGGCTCACTGGCCTGAGCGGCACTCAGTGAG
This sequence comes from Nemotelus nigrinus, assembly GCA_947369275.1. Taxonomy (NCBI): domain Eukaryota; kingdom Metazoa; phylum Arthropoda; class Insecta; order Diptera; family Stratiomyidae; genus Nemotelus; species Nemotelus nigrinus. The sequence goes on from OX376372.1 coordinate 171,654,030, forward strand.
CGCAGCTGATTTACAACAATACTTGCATCAGCTGCGTTATTAGGCCAGCGAAACAAGAAATGTGTTGAGTTCTGGCTGCGTATGCTGTACAGCATATAAGCACAGCTGAACGGATGATCTCGTTAACGGCATGTTGTCGGAACCGGTACCTGGCGGCAATTTTCATGCAAGTCGGGCATATACCATGGGTATAAAGTAAAATCCGCTGTTTTTAGTAGGGAAAACACATTTTTTCAATAGAGATAATGGACAAATTTATTCACAATACTGGCCACTGCTGGCTATACATTTTTCCCATCTCCCGTGCAATTTGTGAATACCATAAAAAAAAAAATCTTTTTCTTTCGAGGCAAACCAGTCATCGAGCCATTTTCGGATGTCTTCGAAAGAGTCAAAGTCCTGCTCAGCAAGCATGTGGCCCATCGACGAAAACAAGTGATAGTCGGAACGGGCCAGGTCTGGTGAATAAGCGGGATGGAATGGCACCTTCCAGTTGAGTCTCGCCTAGTAGCATTGGATAATTCGTGACCTGTGCTATGGGGCGTTGTTGTGAAGCAAAACGATCCTTTCGTGTCTTTGCTGATGCTCCGGCTTTTTTTCTTGCAGAGCATAATGCAATTTAATCAATTGTTGGTGGTAGCCATGAGCATTGACAGTTTCGTCAGGTTTTAATTGCTCATAGTAGGCGACACCCTGCTGATCCCACCAAACGCTTAGCATTGTCTTCCACCGAAGCGGTTTGATCTAGAGGAAGGTGTTGATAGTTGCCCAGGATATACTTATGATTTGTAGCGTTTCAGACTCTCGAAATATATCCACTTTTTATCCCCAGTGACAATCCGATGCAGGAAAGACTTTTTTTTGTCTGCCGAGCAAGATTTCGCATATGTTTTGCCGTCGCTTTAATTCATGGGGCACCCATTTTCTGTTTTTATGAACCTTTCCCATGGATCGTAGGCACAGAGAAGTGGCTGCTTGAGTATCACCTAATGGCTCGGCAAAATTTTTTCCGGTTGAGTATCGTCCCCATTCAAAAGTGCTTGCAATTAATGGTCCTCGATTTTCCTGGGCCGATTTTTACGGTTCTTGTCGCTCAGGTCGAAAATGCCGTCTTTGAACCGATGAAACCAATCTTTGCACGTTGTTTCTGATATGGCGCTGTTGCCATAGGCCTCTACAAGCATTTGATGCGATTGAAGTTAAATTAAAATATGGCAAATACTAAGCAAACTGATCGAAAATCAATTAGTGGCAAGGCGCTGTGCAAACCATTGCCAACAATAACCGCACGTTAAAGTGCTCCAGCTACTGGTGGTGTTAGAAAGCCGCATGGTTATCGGCTTGGTACAGTTACTCTTCGTTAAATTCGTCGTTACCGAAAGAGAACAGAGCTCTTGATTCGTTTACTGCCGTTCTAATGGTTAGTTTGTCATTTCGCGCAAGATTTCAAAACTGATTTGTGGTTCCAGAGATCAGCTGTTATGGTATTGCAGGAAGCTAACCAGGCGTATTTAGTTGGATTGTTCGAAGATACAAATCTGTGCGCAATTCATGCCAAGTGTGTGACAATCGTGTCATAGGATATTCAAATTGCGTTCCGAAGGTAAACAGTCACCTATTTCTCCTTCTTTTATCTGAACTCAGTACATCCGTTTTTTGTAAACGCGAGTTAAATTGATCTGAAGGATTATCTTTATTGCATAGGCCTGTTTTTATTGGTTAAGTTCGTAGAGGGGAATAAAGTTTAAAGTTGTTGGCTCTGCATTTTTCATATAAAACCTCTAAGTTTTGCAGGCATGTCAGTAGTATGGATATGCCGGTTCTAATCCACTTTGTATGGAAAATGTTTGCGGTCAGGGAATTCCGGTCGGGCACGCTCCCTTTGTGGTTTGAGTATTGTGTTTATGCTGCGTGGATGACGACAGTTGTGTATAATGACGTTCATTGATCTACGGTTTGATTCATACGTAAAATGTATAATCTTCAAAACATTACGAATACGTTCATTTTCAAACGAAACTGTATGGTTTTCATATCAACGATACATTTTTTTGTGTTATAAATATATTTTCTTCATATGAAATTTAATGTGTGGTTTTTGGTGCGTGCTGCATATGAAGAGGGATCGTAGCGTCTTATCAACAATGCTTTGTGGTTTTAGCGTTTCGAGTTTGTTTACATTTGATACGTTTGTTTACATTCGACTTTGTTTACATTTGTGGGGGAAGCCCTTTGCTGGATGACGTCACGCGTCGACATGTTTGAATATCAAATGGTTTTTGAAATTTTACCCTGTGATATTCGAATGACGAAGAATTTGTTAACCTGTGGTTTTGAATGATAAGAAGCAACATATGAATGTGTGATCGTATGAAAACGGCTTATCAGCAATGGAATTTCATGTGGCGGTTTTAAGTTTGTTCGGTAGAGAATATTATAGTCAAATTAAGTGATTACGGTTTTTTGGGATGTGGTTACCTAGTGTTTTGCAGCAATTGTGTTTTTGGGAATTGTAACGAATCAGCTTTGGAATATTTTCTTAATTTGTGGTTTTCTAGTATTTGAGAATATTTTTTTTGTGATATATTTGGAATATTGTAGGAAATTAGGTGGTTACGTATAGGAAGTTTTGTGACAATTTTGGTTTTCTATTGTTTTAGGATGCGAGAAGTGTGAGAAAACTTTTCTATGGTAATTAGTTTCTAAAAATGATTTGATAAGAATATATATGCGGTTACGATTTTTCATATAAAAGTAGAATCTTGAATTAGGTTTAGTTCAGTTGAAGTTTCACCATGGAACATAATACGAGGTGTGGCAATTAAGTTCCGGGAATTCGTCAATAAAACACGAAAAAATTAAGTTTTAATCAAAAGTTTACTATCGACCTTCACAATAGTCTCCCTCTAACTCTACACAACGTTTCCAACGTTGCTCCCATGATTGGAAGCACCGTTGGTAATCCTCCGACGTTAGAACGTTCACCACCCTTGTTACGGCTTCCTTGACCTCCTGTACGCCACCATGGTGAATTCTCTTGAGGTACGACTTCATCTTGGGGAATAAGAAAAAGTCGCAGGGGGCTATATCAGGGCTATAGGGTGGCTGCGGCAACGTTGGAATGGCTTTGTTTGCCAAAAACTCACGCACAACTAATGAGGAATGGGCCGGCGCGTTGTCGTGGTGCAAGATCCAGCCGGTTTCGGCGAGTTCGGGCCGCACACGCAAAATGCGTTTCCGCAGTCGCTCCAGGACGCAAACATAGAAAAGTCCAGTCACTGTTTTGCCTTCCGGAAGATATTCCTTATGAACAACGCCACGAATATCGAAAAAAATGATAAACATTGCCTTCAGTCGTGACTTCGACATCCTGGCTTTCGTTGGCCGCTCTCCACCCTTTTCCACCCATTGTTGACTTTGTCTGCGGGTCTCAGGGTCATATTCAAATATCCAGCTTTCATCTCCAGTGACTACTCGACTCATCCAATTTTTGCCCTCGTTCTCAATACGAGACAACAAATCTTCGCAGATCGATTTTCGCATGTTTTTTTGTTCATCGGTGAGATTTTTCGGCACCATCTTCGCGCAAATCTTTCGCATGTTACAATTCTCGTTTAAAATTTTTCGAACGGTTTCTTTGTTGATGTTCAATTTGTCAGACAATGTACGAATGGTTTGGCGACGGTCAGACGTGATCAGCTTGCGTAGGCGGTCGACATTCGCGTCAGTACGAGACGTCACAGGGGCTCCTTCACGCAAATCGTCATCTACTGATTCACGCCCCTATTTAAACCGCTTTGCCCACTCAAACACCCGAGTTTTCGACATGCAGTCATCTCCATCCAGTTTTCGAAGGATTTCCGAAGGTTTATCGCCTAATTTCACCAGAAATTGGATCACGACTCGTTGCTTGTAAAGTAAATCACTCATTTTCGTGACGCGACTTAAAAAAGCACTTTCAAAAAACACGCATAAAACACAAACTGAACGTGCGATCGACTTCCAACTTTGACTGGAACTGAAGAAAGGTCACTGCCTTCTAGACATGTATATACAAAATACGCAGTGTTACCAGTTTTCGAATTATAACTAAATTCCCGGAACTTAATTGCCACACCTCGTAATATAAATACAGTAACAGACGAGGAGGAGGAGGAACTCCTTCCACCACCGAGATATACAGCTCTACCACCGAGATATACAGCTCAAGTTGTTACCGTTAACCGTCGAAAAGTATCACAAGAAAACCTATGGGTTCCCTACTGAACCCAAAGGAGCAATTTCGGGGGCTGACTCACCGGAGATGGGGTGGTTCGGGCGCCACTCGCTTCGAACCCCGAAATCGCTTCGTGGACGTCGCTCTGAAGCGAGAAGTAGACGACGTTATGCCCTTTTACACTTAGCGACCGTTTTAACGAAAAAAAAAAAACACACCGGTCTCAAAACAAAATGTATCTAAGATACCTTTTCCTTCTATCGGATTTATAACCCGTTCTACTCCGAAACTGAATCAAAACTCTCTCGTTTCCATCAATACACTGTTATTGCAAATACCATTATTCGCCTCTACGTTAAACAATCGTACACTTTATCGAAATAAAAAAATAGCGCTTTTAAATATCTTACTTGCTACTTAACCTAAGTGTGCACACTACCTGGATCTTACAGCAAATCGTCCTCACTTGAGTCTCCTCCACAATCTCGACGCGATCAATTCTGCCGTTCGTGACTCCAGGCGCTTCGCAATCAAAGTCGTTGAGTTGTATCTGGATTCGCTCGTTCTAATCAATTACAATATGCGGCCGTCCCCTGCCTAAGCGATGTTGCTTTTTTTCTTAGATGCTATTCTCCAAAAACTCCCGGCGCCAAATAGATCTGCTACTCGTCTTTTGGTTTTTCTCCTTGTTCGCACTCGTCCCAGATACCAGATGAAATATAAGAAAGAAAAGATGGATTCAAATCACCGCTTCTGAATGCACGTCCAATCACTCACCCTGATCGTAATAAAAGAGGGTCTTTTTTCGTCATCTCGCCCGCAGGAAAACTATCTGGCGGCAGCGGGATTTTCAGAATCCGTTGGGCGTATTCACCTTTGCAATTTCACGCGCCAGAGTGCTGAATTGGCTATTCACCACACGGCCCACAACTCAACTCAACACTGTCACAACTGTCCGATGACAATTTGTTGACGTTTCTAACGTAAACGTCACTTCAAGTGCGAAAGATGTACGCGATGTGTTTAGTAGTTTTTCCAAAAGTGTCGAGGCTTCCAGGGATCCATACACTTTCGGAAGTGTCCGTAATACCACACAGGTAAGTTTTCTCAAGTTGAATTCTATGTGCTGACCATCCCATTTTGCGTTTTATTCGCAAAAGTTCCTCATCAAAGTTGTTGAAGTTCCCTAGATTTCGGCCGGTGTTGTGTGAATGACTGGACTCATAATACGAAGTTCAAACGAAATTTCGCTAAGATCGGACGCATAGAAAATGAATTTCCGTCAAACTCGATTCTGTGGCAGCAATGCTAAAATGCATTCAGCTGCAATTTAAGTTTTATGATTCGAATTTTTCTGGGTGACGATGGCTGCGAGATCTGTGTTGATGGCACTCGATTTCGATCGTCGGGCGCCGGCGTTTCCCCTGGCATGTGCATTTGTGGTACGTATATGAATTTGATAATGCGGTGTGCATCATTTACAACCAAATTACGTTTTGCGCGAAAAGTGATGTCTTCATTTAGATTTCGACTAAGTTATAAATGTATTTTTCGTTGCTGATATTCTAGTAAAAACTAGGTCAGCTGTTGACACAGGTCAGTGATGTTGTAAGCTGACGTCGAAAGTGCGCGTTGCTCCGCCGTGCGTTCGGGTGCGATGCTGGCACTGCTCTCTGCCTTCGTTTGACTTCGCGAACTCCAACTTACAACTAAATTGTCTTATCGCTATACATACTGACATTAAATTAAATAGAAAATTTTTATCTTAAACTCTCCTTACATTGCAATATGTTGGTTTATTATGCTTCGTGTAAAATTCTGAGAGCCGTGATTCGCGAACCATCTCCATCGTACTCCCTCTGGGAGGACGGTGGAGGATTTTTTTTTTTCTTTTCGATTTTAAAAGACAAACTGTGAACCGTGACACCCCCCTCGCTTCAGAGAATTTCGTCGAAATTCTCGACTATTTCTTTCCCGATTCAACCGCGATTCCGACTCTAAATGAGAAATCGATACTCGGAAACCGATTTAGCTGACTACTCTTCCAGTTCGGTCGCGTTCGTTCACGAAAACATCGGTATCTCCCGGGTACTTGTATTCTGATTTTTATGGACCTAGAACCACACCACACTCATTCCGCCTCGCATTCAATCCTACTTTTTCCGCCCGTGCCCCTTTCTTCCTACCCTAACCTGTTCTCGCTTGATTTCTTGATGTATGTGTTTGTTTAAACTGGTGTTGGTCTCCGTTCATCTGCTATCCAAGATTCTAATGCAAACTGATCTCGATTTTAGGAACATGAACGATTCATCGACTGAAGATCAAACCGGAACGAAAAACAAGAAAAAAAACCACACTCACAGAAAATCTGAAAGAGATGACCGACACGGGATTCCCCTCAGACTTACGGTATTTGCTCTTCTATTTATTAATTTCTTTTTATATATCCCTCTAGCAGCAATTTAGGACTAACCCCTCGAAAACTAGCTTTAAACTAACCCCTCGAAACCCAACTGTAACCTTATACTTGATTTACTTTTAACTACCCTTCACCATATGTTTTCTAACATCCGATTTCTTCAATCCATCCACATTATCCTCATCCCTGTATTACTAACCTAGGCTAAATCTACTCTAAACTTACTGACTACAACTACCGACTAACATTAGTACCCTATACATTACGGCTGAGCTAACTCCCTAAACGCATGTAAGACTATTCTACCTCCACCTAACTTACACCCAATTACGGTATCCTACCATGGCTCATCCTATTCTTTATTATTTTAGCTGACATTACGAACCAACACCACCTGACCTGTCTCCAAAAGCTGGTAAAAATGAAGGAAAAAGGGGGAAAAAAAAAAATAGCTACCATAAATGAATATAATGATACGTAGCCTTACAACAAAAAAAAACGCAAGTCCCCACGATCGCTTGGTAAGCTTTATAATTTGCGCTTGTTTATATTATTTATTTAACCGCTTACTACAATTTTAATCTAAACTAACACTAATCTTCCCTAAACCTATTTTCACTGCCTTAACTCTCACGTAATTCAATGCTCACTTCACAGTTCTAATATACTAATCGTATTAACGTCTGAGGCGTTGCTCGACGTTCAGCTTTCGCTCTGCTAGCTATCCTCACCTTCAATGTACGGTTTGAGGTCCTTCGCGTGCCATAACCCCGCAGGTTTCCCCTTTACATCCAACAACTCGAAAGTCCACGCTGAGGTTTTCTTGTTAATCTTGAAAGGACCGATAAATGCGGGAGCCAATTTCGCTGCGAAATTTTTAGTAGCATCAGACAGAACATAATTTTTCTTCCACACGGAATCCCCGACCTGGAAGGTATCATCTCTTCGGCGTAAGTCGTAACGTCCCTTGCTCGACTTTGCTGCATTTCGCATTCTTAGCACAACTTCCTTGCGGATCGCCTCCAAGGCCTCCGCGTTTTTCGTTGGAGAGAAATCCGTCTGCCCACCCCTTGGGGGCTCCAACTCTTCCCTGAAGGTTACCATCTCCCTCCCGAAATTCAAAAAGTAAGGAGAGTAACCCGTTACTTCGTGCCGATAAATGCGCAGGGCGCACGCAATTTTTGCCAAGTATAGGTCCCATGAGCGGTGATTGTCGGCAACGTAGCATCGTAACATACATTTTATGTCCTGGTTACGACGCTCAGCTGGATTAGCCTGAGGATGGTAGAGGGCCGTATAGCTCACCCGCGCTCCATATTCTTCCACCGCTTTCCGAAATTGTTTGCCTGCGAACTGCACTCCATTATCGCATACTATAACCTTCGGTACTCCATAGATCAGTAGTACATTCTCCTCTACTAAACGGAAAACCGCCGATGCTGTAGCAGTTCGCATCGGTAGTATGATTGAGTACTTCGTCACGTAATCCAAAATTGTCAGAATATATGAGTAGCCGCGCGTTGACTTGGGTAGCGGCCCTATCAAGTCCATGCAAATCATTTCCCATGGTGACTTCGCCTCGCCAGCCCTACTGGCCATCAAACCCCTCGGTGCTTTCCGCTCCACCTTGCACGACTGACACACCTTGCAGGATCTCACATACTTGCGGATATCTGCCCGCATTTGCGGCCAATAAAAACTTTGCGTGATTCGACCCACCGTTCGGGCAAACCCCATGTGTCCCGCCTTCGGATCATCGTGACACCTTTTGAGGATATCTCCACGCTCTGATTTCGGCACAACCCTCTTCCAACCGTTCGCGATTTCCCCATTTTGCTCGCGACCAGGCAGGTGTTTCCACAGCGTGTCCCCTACGACCTTCCAGCCCTCGTACTTGTCGGGGTTCTCCCTCACCTTCCCTATCATACCCGAATACCAACGCTCTGAAACTTGAGAGGTATCTACACTATCAACGTTGACTACGGCTCGTGAAAGTGCGTCCGGCACCAAATGTTCTTTTCCTTTCCGATGGATCACTTGGAAGTCAAACTGTTGTAACCTCACTGCCCATCTAGCCAATCTGCCCGTAGGGTCCTTGAGGTTATTCAGCCAGACCAGAGAATGGTGGTCAGTAATAACATAGAAGTGTGTCCCCTCTATGTAGGGCCGAAATTTCTCGACCGCCCATAGCACTGCCAAGCATTCTCGTTCGGTCACAGAATATTTCCTTTCCTGATTCGACAATGCCCTGCTCAGATAGCATATGACCTTCTCACCGGTAGCATGAGCTTGGCTCAACACTGCTCCGATGCCTACGTCCGATGCATCCGTTTGCACCTTGAACGGCAGATCGAAGTCCGGGCATGCCAATACCGGCGCCGTCGTAAGCTTGCGCTTGCACATTTCGAACGCCTTCTCGCACTCTTTGGACCATACGAACTTGCGACCCTTCTTCAACAAGTCGCTTAATGGAGCCACCATCGTCGCATGATCAGGGATGAAACGACGGTACCAGGATACCATCCCGAGGAGTTGGCGAACCTGTTTTACGGAATTTGGACGAGGAAATACGTTCACCGCTGACACCTTCTCAGGATCTACCCTGAGGCCCTCTACGTCGATAACGTAGCCCAAATACTTTAGTTGTGCCCTGCAGAACTGGCACTTTTCTTTAGAGAGTCGTAAACCCTCCTCCTTCAGTCTCAAGAAAACTTCTTGGAGGATCTCTATATGTTTTTCAAACGATTCTGTCACAATGATTATGTCATCGAGGTAGGTGAATACGAAAGGTTCTAACGTCGGACCGAGAACGGTATCGATGAGACGCTGCCATGTTGCTCCAGAGCTGTGCAGCCCAAAGGGCATTCGCAGAAAATGAAAAAGTCCTCTTCCGGGCACGGTGAACGCCGTAAATTGACGCGAACCCTCTGCCATCGGGACCTGCCAATATGCCGACTTGACATCTAGAGTTGATAAATACTTGGCATTTCTCAACTTGTCCAAAGTATTCGAGATGTATGGAAGAGGATACGCATCTTTTTCCGATACCGCGTTGACCTTACGAAAATCTACGCAAAACCTATACGAGCCGTCTTTTTTGCGTACTAGTAGGATAGGAGATGACCACGGACTGGACGAGGGCTCAACCACCCCCATCTGTATCATGTCATCCAACTCCTTATTAATCTGCCGCTGTACTGCCGGTGAGACCGGGTAGTATCGTTGTTTAATAGGGGTCGCCGACGTTTTGATAACATGTTCAACGGATTTAGCCCGACCCAGCCCTTCTCCCATCAAACCGAATTGCTCCCCCAACAACCTCGACAACGTCTCGGCCTCCTCAACAGACAAAAAATCTCGGCCTCGAAGTGCCCCTCCAGTAACCAGCTCTGCAGACGCAATGGACGTCCATTGCCTGCCCTTCATATCGAGCACCACCCCAAAACACTTCCAGAAGTCTATCCCTAAGACCACTTCTTGGGGAATCGACGGTACCACCAATGATTCCAAATCATGCTCCCGACCGTTCAATGAAAACTTCACTTGCACAGCCCCCAATACCGAGCACATCATGCCATTCGCCAGCCGAACTTCACCAATTCCATTCTCGTTCAACTTTACACCTTTCGCTTTCAACCGAGACCATCCTCTCCCTCCGATAATCGTCCTACTCGCTCCCGAGTCTAACAGTCCCTCCATGACGCAATCCTCTATCTCCACCTGCAGGTGCGGACGGCTGTCTTGACTGGTACTGACGAGAGCATAATCCACTTTCGGTTGTAGATCTTCCTGGCGCGGCCTCTTCATGGTGCTCGCTCGACCGCCTAGCGAACACGACGCCCGTTTCCCGCAACCGGAGGATTCGGCCGTGACCGATTTTCCCGGTTATTAGCTCCCGACTGGCAATTCGGGCATGCCGACCGCATTACCCCTTGGCGACCGCATCCGAAACATCTTCGCGGCTCCGGGCATTCCCTTGACATACAGTCATACAAAAAAGTATTCGTACAGCGGATTTTTTTCTATAATTTTATATTCATTTCAAAATATAAGGAATAATTATCAAAATAAAAACTTTCACAATTAGAAAATATCACATAAAATATAATACAGTCTTAATTGTAGTTTTAAAAAATTTGGAATTCGTTGGTTATAGTTGGATGATAAGCATAATACCGAGAGTCGTCTGGAAAATGGATACAAAAAACTATTCGTACACCTGGCATATGGATATTTTTATTTGGTAAACTTTTTATAAAATATCTGTATAATTGCCGTAATTAGTACTTCGTCGGATTGCCTTTGGATTGTAGAATTGCATTTAAGCGTCTTGGCATGGATTCAACTAAATTCCTTGTCACATCTGCTGTGATTGAACGCCAAGCCTTCACAATCTCTTCTTTTAAAGTGGTTCGGTTAGTTATTTTAGCTAACTTTATTTTTTTTTTCCTTGCACAATCAATGCAAATCATTGCGTGAAATCAGCGTTATCTTTGGGAGACCACGCTCAGCCGTTCAAAGCATCATTAATAGATATTGCGTCACGAGAAGTCTTACGAATCAACCAAGATCAGGACGACCAACATTATTAACGGCCAAAGATGAACGCAGTATATGTAGAAAAGTGAGACAAAATCCGAAAATAACAGCTTCAGCGATTGCAGCAGAGGTAGAGGAAACAAATAAAATAGACGTGTCTGCAGAAACAATCAGAAATGTTGTCCATCGTGCTGGTTACAACTCTCGAATAGCTAGAAGAAAATATTACAAAAGCGAAAAAAATAGGAAGGATCGATTAGAATTCGCTAAAACGATGCGAAATCATGGAATAGACTTCTGGGAAAAAGTTATATTTGCTGATGAAAGTAAATTTAACATTTTTCAATCAGATGGCTTTTGTAGAGTGTGGCGGAAGCCAAATACCGAACTCGATGTACAAAATTTGTGTCCCACTGTTAAACATGGAGGTGGGTCCATATTAGTATGGGCTTGTATGAGCGCTTTTGGAGTAGGTGAAGTACACATTATTGACGGTATTGTGAACCAGGATGTGTATATAGACATTCTCAAGCAACATCGCCATACAAGTGCTGAAAAAATGGGAATCAAAAATGATTTTATATTTGTCCATGATAACGACCCGAAGCATTCAGCTCTAAAAACGAGACTTCGGCTGCAATATAATACGCCAAAACGGCTTCAAACTCCACTTCAATCGCCTGATGTGAATGCCATCGAGCATTTGTGGGATGTGGTCGAGAAAAAAATTAAGTTAGCAAAAATAACTAACTAAAATAACTAAAAGAAGAGATTGTGAAGGCTTGGCGTTCAATCACAGCAGATGTGACAAGAAATTTAGTTGAATCCATGCCAAGACGCTTAAATGCAATTTCACAATCCAAAGACAATCTGACGAAGTACTAATTACGGTAATTATACAGATATTTTATAAAAAGTTTACCAAATAAAAATATCCATATGCCAGGTGTACGAATAGTTTTTTGTATCCATTTTTCAGACGACTCTCGGTATTATGCTTATCATCCAACTATAACCAACGAATTCCAAATTTTTTAAAACTACAATTAAGACAGTATTATATTTTATGTGATATTTTCTAATTGTGAAAGTTTTTATTTTGATAATTATTCCTTATATTTTGAAATGAATATAAAATTATAGAAAAAAATCCGCTGTACGAATACTTTTTTGTATGACTGTATGTCCGTCTCGCTTGCAGTTCCAACATTGGATGCGCGTTCCACTCGACATAGAGGCGACTCGATCAACGCCTTCCGCTCCCACGTACGCCAAATCCGGCTCCAAACAGCGCCTAGTCCGCGTAGTGGGCGGCACGAATGCCGCTACCGATGCTCTGGTAGCCTCTAGGGTACGACCCATCCTCACCAAGTCCGCAATTGATGTAACTTGCTTAAGAGACAATTGCTGCTGGTAGAACGGAGCTATGTTTCGCCGCAACGTGCGCAGCTTTTCTTCCTCTGAGCAACTCGACCTCAGTCGGCTGCCACATATGCTCCAACAGACTCGTTTTCGCCTTGTGTGCGCCTGCGAATTTCGTCCCATAGACGATCCTCATAATCTGAGGGCAGAAATTCCGCTTTGAGCTCAGTAACCAGCTCATCCCAAGACGACACCAAGTTGCGATTTGCGCGAAACCATATTAGAGCCTTGGCCTCGAAAAGATCTACTGCCGACGTAAACAATTGTTGCTTTGACAGGCCTCGAGCCTGACGCAGTTCCTCAACGCGCTCCAAAAAGGCGTTGACGGAGCCGCTCGCATCTCCGCTAAACCTAAGCCCCCATTTGGCCACCTCCGCCGGATTCACCACCTTCGTCTGCTGTACCGTGGATGCCTCCGGCGTTCTACTACTTTGCTCAGTCTCATCTTCGCTGGGATCTTCGACCTTCTCCGCTAATGTTCCCATCGCCAGAATGAGTCTGTTCCGGAGCTTCTTCGTGCTCGCTTTCTGTTCCAAGGTAATGGCCCTCACGTTCCCCAGCCTGCGGAACCCGAACTCAATCCTCACTTTGGCCTTCAGGAACTCTAAGGATGCTTTGCTGCCCATCACCTTTTCCACCAGCTCCTCGGCCTCCGTTACCTTTGCCTCTAGTTCCCGGCAGTCCGTCTCGAAGTCAAACGGATAGTCTGTTTCTACAAATGACGTGTCCGACTCCGCCTCGGCCTTCAGCGTCGCCCTCAATGCCTTCCTCATATTGTCTACCGTATCAGCATCGAATCCCCGGATGGCTAGCTCATAAATAAGCTCATCCTTACTTAATCGGTCCACCAGGATCTTCATTTTCACTAAATCCAAACACCACCCCCGTACCAAAAAAAACACCCACCAGGCTAATAGCGTAGCTCTTGCAAAAAAAGATTGTTTCGATGATTAAAAGTATAAGAAAATAACACTATGCAGGTAACCGAATTACCGCAAAACCTATTTCAGCCTATGTCCTAATAAAATTTAAAACAATCCACCAAATAAAATAGAACCTAGAAAGAAATTTTAACTAGAACCCTTGCAGCTACCGAAAGTACTCCTTTATTACAAAAACGCAGTTCCCGCTATACTGTAGGACCAAACCGACTCGCAATTTTCTCCTTCACCAAAATTCGCCTCGGATATCCGTACTTCTATGTATTATCTAAAACCGACACACGCTACACACTCGTATAAGAATCCAAGAAACACAATCACTCTCACTCATTCATTCATCAGAATTCAAGTATCTATATGTCTATATCTTTAAATATGCAATGTAACAGTTCCCTTTTATTATATACCCGAAGGAAAACCGTGCAGTAAATTCAATTGCACTCACTTACGTAAATTAGATATTTGCGCATAACTTGCAATTGTAAAAGTAAATAATTCACGCTTAATTCAAGTTCAAATTAAAAAAAAACCGAATAGATACACGATTAGTTCAATTTCAAGTCTAATACCAAAGTTTTCGCGATAGTATTCCAACGATTTCGCACCTCTACACGGTGAAAAATATTCGGATAAAATTGATCTTCACAATGGTGTACTATTATGTATCCTAATATTCGTATAGATTATATATGTTGACGTTGAATAAAATTGTTCTATCCTATTTTAGAATAACTTTTGTACGAGTTTCGTATAAACGGGTGGTTTATACCAAGATCGGATAATATTTATCATAAATTCATATTAAAAATTCATAAAAAATTAAACGAATTATTTAGAATTACTTTTGCGTCGCAAGTCGTAAAGTTCGTATTTAAAGTTTGTAAGTGAACTGTATTGGACGCAAAAATTTACTCGGGAGTGTTTTAGTGAAACGGATTGTTTAGAATTACTTTTGCGTCGCAAGTCGTGCAATTAGCATTTCGAGTTTGTAAGTGAAGTTAATTGGAAGTGTTTATAAAAGTGTTTATTAAAGTTATTTGTGAAAATTATTTGGTAGCCATAAGGAACAACTTTAATCACTCCAGGAATATTGTAAAACTTTGATTTTGGTGAATAAAGTATATATGAATAAAATCTATCGAGTTTTTTTTTTCAAATAATAAAACAAATAATCGTTATCCATCTCACAGTAGATAATTGAATTTAATGCTCGAAAGTTTTACTTGGTGTACTATGTCAAGTGTTTTCACAACCAGAGATTTTCCTACAGCCCCTAACAGCCCCCTAATACCCCCCCCCCCCCCCCGGAAAGTGCATACACAGCCCCCCCCCCTCTAACACGGACAATTTTCCTACACAAAGCGAACTTTGTGTCCTTTGTTCCATAGGGACACCCCTCCTAAAATTCTGAACACACCCCCCATGAAAAATTCCTGAGAAAACCCCTGTTCACAACACCTACTTTTATCTTTGAATGCATAAATATTCAATTGTTTTCATTCTTTTTTCATCATGATGGATAATTGTTCCCAATATATATATATTCATAATAAAAAGGAGGGAAAAAACCAGAATAAGATTTTGGGTTTTTGAAAATGGGTTAAATTTATCGTGTGACCTCGAAATTAGAATAATATATTTCTTATTCTAAATGGTGTATATTTAATAAGAATGTGGTGTATTCATTTATATGCGATTCGGATACCGTTTATAAGAGCGTCTTATTCAATTTATATGAATAATTGGTATTGATTTTATCTTATCAGATAAAATTTATCTTATCAGATTAAATTGTTTGATCTTAAACAAACTTATTGGATTGATACTAACTTTCGTTTGGACCTATATACATTCCAAAATTTATCAAATTTATCCGAAAATTTCTAACCGTGTAGATACGATTTTACTTCGACACGTGCCTTCCCACAATTTGGGACTTGGTAAACGAAAAATTTTCCGAGCACCGTTGTATACCGATTTCCCCGTTATTCACCGTTATGGCCCCACGTTGGGCGCCAATTTGTTACCGTTAACCGTCGAAAAGTATCACAAGAAAACCTATGGGTTCCCTACTGAACCCAAAGGAGCAATTTCGGGGGCTGACTCACCGGAGATGGGGTGGTTCGGGCGCCACTCGCTTCGAACCCCGAAATCGCTTCGTGGACGTCGCTCTGAAGCGAGAAGTAGACGACGTTATGCCCTTTTACACTTAGCGACCGTTTTAACGAAAAAAAAAAAACACACCGGTCTCAAAACAAAATGTATCTAAGATACCTTTTCCTTCTATCGGATTTATAACCCGTTCTACTCCGAAACTGAATCAAAACTCTCTCGTTTCCATCAATACACTGTTATTGCAAATACCATTATTCGCCTCTACGTTAAACAATCGTACACTTTATCGAAATAAAAAAATAGCGCTTTTAAATATCTTACTTGCTACTTAACCTAAGTGTGCACACTACCTGGATCTTACAGCAAATCGTCCTCACTTGAGTCTCCTCCACAATCTCGACGCGATCAATTCTGCCGTTCGTGACTCCAGGCGCTTCGCAATCAAAGTCGTTGAGTTGTATCTGGATTCGCTCGTTCTAATCAATTACAATATGCGGCCGTCCCCTGCCTAAGCGATGTTGCTTTTTTTCTTAGATGCTATTCTCCAAAAACTCCCGGCGCCAAATAGATCTGCTACTCGTCTTTTGGTTTTTCTCCTTGTTCGCACTCGTCCCAGATACCAGATGAAATATAAGAAAGAAAAGATGGATTCAAATCACCGCTTCTGAATGCACGTCCAATCACTCACCCTGATCGTAATAAAAGAGGGTCTTTTTTCGTCATCTCGCCCGCAGGAAAACTATCTGGCGGCAGCGGGATTTTCAGAATCCGTTGGGCGTATTCACCTTTGCAATTTCACGCGCCAGAGTGCTGAATTGGCTATTCACCACACGGCCCACAACTCAACTCAACACTGTCACAACTGTCCGATGACAATTTGTTGACGTTTCTAACGTAAACGTCACTTCAAGTGCGAAAGATGTACGCGATGTGTTTAGTAGTTTTTCCAAAAGTGTCGAGGCTTCCAGGGATCCATACACTTTCGGAAGTGTCCGTAATACCACACAGGTAAGTTTTCTCAAGTTGAATTCTATGTGCTGACCATCCCATTTTGCGTTTTATTCGCAAAAGTTCCTCATCAAAGTTGTTGAAGTTCCCTAGATTTCGGCCGGTGTTGTGTGAATGACTGGACTCATAATACGAAGTTCAAACGAAATTTCGCTAAGATCGGACGCATAGAAAATGAATTTCCGTCAAACTCGATTCTGTGGCAGCAATGCTAAAATGCATTCAGCTGCAATTTAAGTTTTATGATTCGAATTTTTCTGGGTGACGATGGCTGCGAGATCTGTGTTGATGGCACTCGATTTCGATCGTCGGGCGCCGGCGTTTCCCCTGGCATGTGCATTTGTGGTACGTATATGAATTTGATAATGCGGTGTGCATCATTTACAACCAAATTACGTTTTGCGCGAAAAGTGATGTCTTCATTTAGATTTCGACTAAGTTATAAATGTATTTTTCGTTGCTGATATTCTAGTAAAAACTAGGTCAGCTGTTGACACAGGTCAGTGATGTTGTAAGCTGACGTCGAAAGTGCGCGTTGCTCCGCCGTGCGTTCGGGTGCGATGCTGGCACTGCTCTCTGCCTTCGTTTGACTTCGCGAACTCCAACTTACAACTAAATTGTCTTATCGCTATACATACTGACATTAAATTAAATAGAAAATTTTTATCTTAAACTCTCCTTACATTGCAATATGTTGGTTTATTATGCTTCGTGTAAAATTCTGAGAGCCGTGATTCGCGAACCATCTCCATCGTACTCCCTCTGGGAGGACGGTGGAGGATTTTTTTTTTTCTTTTCGATTTTAAAAGACAAACTGTGAACCGTGACAAAGTAAGTATTGCAAAAAAAAAAAAACCATTTTTCTTCAAATTTTTATTTATTTTTTTACATTTTACAGACGCCGCCGAATGATAGGACGCCGCTGAATGATAGGACACCGACGAGGGCACAACACATCGAGCGAGAGCTGCTACTGTTAACGCTGATCAAAGAGCATTACAGAGCTCAAGCGGAGTTCCTCCAACTTATGGAAGTGCTACTAAATTACAGATAAAGTGCAATAAAAGAGATTTTTTTCCAAAAATTGTTTTTTTATTTTTTCTTGAAGATTGCATAGCTTTTACAGCAGGCATAATCCAGCGGACGTAGCGTCATACCACTGTTCGCTCGAACAAGTATTGTTAAATTCTTCGAAATGGTTTTGTCGCATACCATCAGCGCAAAATGTTGTAATGTGGACAGGGGTTTTCTCAGGAATTTTTCATGGTGCTCAGAATTTTAGGAGGGGTGTCCCTTTGGAACAAAGGAGACAAAGGTCCCTTTGTGTAGGAAAATTGTCCGTGTTAGGGGGGGTGTATGCACTTTCCAGGGGGATGTTAGTGGGGTGTCGGAAAATCTCTGAATGTGGGCACTTGATATTCGCGTTCTTCATTCATATTTTTGGAAAGTATAGAGGCCCTGCGCATAGCTCATGCAAATATGTGTTGGTATATATATTTTCTAATTGGAATCGTAGTTTTAGCCAGTTTCAGTCGATCAAGTTAAATTAACTGCAGCTCACGTGAGCTGCTGTCATGACACAAGTGTGTTTCCAAGTGTTAGCTCTATCTCGCAAAATCTCACTAATTAGCGAAGTTTTGATGACGTCACGCGTCGACATGTTTGAACATGAATTCGTTCTATGGCGGTTGGAGAGTGATTGATTGGTAATGTTCGCTATCAGTAAATTCTTTGCGGATGTCTGTATATAAATAGTAAACAAGACCAAGAGTAATCATTCTTTCAAGCGATCTCGGTGCGGAAAACATGTTTTGGATTGAAGTAATTCAAGATAAAACTGTATATTGTATCTGTGAACATGTATGGTTATCTTTTCGAATTATCAATATAACCGTGACTGGAGGATTTTTCGAGTTGCACATGACTCCTGAGGGTGGTCCAAAAACATAAGTGTTAAGACTAAGAAATGGCGAACCTATTCCCAAGCATTTCAACGTTGATTTCAATTTCGAACCATTTCAACACGTTCAAATTGCAGTATATGGTGAGTATTCATTCTTTCTCTTTGTAAGATAATGATGTTACTGTTCTATTCAAGGAGGTGACATCGTTCTAATGGGATCAACAATCAGTGGCTTTAAAAACTCCCGAGCACTCAATAAATTCCCATCCGGGTGCACCTTCAATCATTACGATGACTGCACCTTCAATCATTACGATGATCATGTTCTTTTTCCTTATACAACGAAAGTGTAATAAAAGAGATTTTTTCAATTAATTATTTTTTTTATTTTTTCTTAATATAAGTTTGCGCAGCTTTTACAGCAATATAGTCATAAGTTGTTCGAAAAGGTTTTGTTGACAGCCATCGAGAATTTGAGATGATGCGGTCCAACGAGCATTGTTTTCTACCATAGAAGCGACATCTGGGTATGAATTCCAAATCCGGAAGCTGAATCCTATCCTTTAAAAAGTAGAAGTCTTCATGATTAAAATTCTTGGAACTCGCCCAGGCAGCTAGCGCAAAATGTTGTAATGTGGGCACTTGATATTCACGTTCTTCAGTCATATTTTTTAATATCGCGTTTGACGTTGCACTTAATTTTCAAAACTTCAACTGCAGTAAACCTAATTCAAGATTCTACTTTAATACGAAAAATTGTAACCGCAAATTTTAGAATCATGTTGAAATGCAGCGGAAGTATTCAACCGCAAGTTTTACTAATTAACGAAATTGTGGTTTAGGAAACTATTTCATGTTATCATTTGCAAGTGATCGTGGGAATGTAAATATTTAACTTGATAATAAATTCGTATAAATAGCCTTTTTCTACACTCCCTATTAAAAATAGTTGAAATAAAACAAAATGTTTATTCATAAAAAAGTATTTTTATTTAATGAATGGATTTGATTTCAAAATATAATTTTTCAGAAGGAATACATTTTGTTGTGCACAACATCCACTATGCAAAGTACATTGTGGTGTTTCAGGATATTGTTTTTTCAGTGCTCTCCGATTAGGACAATTGTAGTCATCCAATTTGATTATAGTGGCAATGTTCCCCAACAAGTCAGCGAGCCAGTTTTTCTTCTCTAATCCTTTGACAAATATTATGACATCTTTCATATTTAAAAGCAAATATTCTTTTAGCTTCGAGAACGTCGTATGGCCACATTCCCAATCCAAACCATGATAATTTTCGTATAACCACTCCGCTTGAAATTGAAGCTCTTTTGAAAGTGTTGCAAATCTGAAGGGAGCTTTGAGTAGAAAATGTCGATGAGAATGCTCGTACACATTTACGACAGCCAACTCCTTGACGATGAAAGCATTGTTGGGTCCTCTAAATCCTTGCATGTCGATGGCGAAAGTTTTCGTTGCCATAATGGAAGAGCATAAACGTGATACTGAATAAACATTTATATTTTTCATAGTTTTTATACAAGTTTCTCAACTGAGCTCGTGAGAGGATTGTATTCTAATACGCGATCATGAAGGAGTAAGCAGTAGGCTGTAGTTGAAGCAGGTACATCTACAGATGTTTTGATATCTAGTCGGATGTCAACTGAGCCGGATTTCATGGAATCATTTTGACGTGAACAATCAATTACTACAATTGGTGCAGATTTCTTGTATTCGATTCGTGAGAGTAGTAGTTGTGGTTGAACACCGTAATAAGATTGTTGAAAACTGCTGTACATATCATAAAGCAGAGCAAATCGATCACGCGTGAATTTGATATTCATATCATCATAGGGATACGATTCAGAGTTCAAATGTAATTTGACATTGGATAAATCACAATGATCGAATTTGCTAGCATCCTTATCTTTGTGATTTTTTCGATTTGTTTGCAATGCTAAAATAATATAACGAGGCTTTTCGAGCTGACTGGTGGTTTTTACACTCCAAACATATTCTGTTGTTGTTGGTAAGACCGGATATTCGTATAGTTCCCAACTTCGAAAGCTTACTTGAACTGGTTGTGCTCCTTCAATATATTTCAGCATTTTCAGCTTTTCAGAGCCATCTGGTGTGACGTGTGGCACCAAAAGTTTTCTTAGCGGAACGCAAAAGTTAAAGTAACCACTTGACGGGGTGATGAGCTCGTTTGGCGACCAGCCTGCATTATAAAGCATTTTACTTTCGTTTTCACTAAGGGATATATAGTTTTTCAATGTCGATGTTGTTCCAACATTTTTGTTTCGGTCAATTTCGATTCCATTGAGTTCATATCTGATCTCGTCAAATAGGAATGCGATAGTATTATTCGTTAGTTGGGCGGTTGTTGAGCTTGTTCTATCCGCCTTAGTTAGAGCGCCTTCAATATAGATGAAACTCTGGCTGGGTAAAATGCACAAATCCTGTTGTTGTAGAGGAATTCTTATTTCATCACTGCAGTTGAATGATGATAAAAATGGAGAATAGCTGTGGTATTCAATTTTAGAAATACTATTGTCGAAGTTGACTTTACGCGCAACGTTCAGAAGCTCATTCATTTTCTGTTCACTTTGAATCCTAATTGTTTCAAGAACTGCTTATTTTGTAGCGTCAATCGTGATCTGGCTCGTTTGGTTTTCCTGTTGCAACTGATTGCGTTGGGCGGGTATTTATCGTTATATAGCAGCATTCTGGGGCTTCAAATGAAGTCTTATAGTTATTGTTTCTCCCTTGAAATTGATTATGTCACCGTCTTGATCAATCAGTTTAAGAGTCAACGTAACCTTGACCATCGTAAGAGTCAACGTAACCTTGACTACATCGTAACCTTGACCAATGCATTTTTCCATTTTGAGGCTCAACTCTTTACAACGTTTCTGGAGAGCTTCAGTTAGTTTTTCAGAAGCCTGGTTGTAAATCGGTACAAATCCTACAAAATCTTCACAAATAATCAGTTTTCGCAAGTCTTCGTCGAAGTCGAGGTATCTGAGACACACTGACATTTGTTCAATTCCTGATATATCCATGGTTTCATCCCCGAGCAAGGTGAAGCATGGTGCATTATCAACTTTCTGAATAATTTTCCTGATGATAATGTCGGAACATATTTGAATTATTTCATTCTGAATATCTGGACTCATGTATTGGGCATTTTCCGAAAGATTGATAACGTGTTTTTCCAAACTAACATCCCCGGAATCTATTCGAAATCGCAAAAGAGCTCGGAATTTTCCATCATTCAGTTGTGGTCTTATCAACGACAAAGGTCCACTATCGTGATCGCCTCTCAAGGGTAATTCCTGCTCAGCACAAAAAAGAATTGTTTTTATTATTGGTATGATAGCTGCTCTATTTTCTTTTTTCTCTTTGGCTTGCTGCATATCCAGTAGAGATATAATATCTTATCGTTTTCCTGAAGCTACCTCAAGGAAATTTTTGGCATACTCGGCACAAGTCTTGTGGTATTCTTTGTTTGCATGCTTTCCAAAATCTTCCCTCGCATTTTTCCAATTTCTATAGCAGCTGGTGACAAGTTGTCCTGGAATTTCGCGGTTTGCTTTGCCAACTCCTTCATGAAAAAACAGCCAGCATGGTTTGCTGTACACGCATCTTCTCGTTGAGAATAAGCGAGGAAAGGAAAGTCTTTCATCCAAGTTTCTCGAAAACTTCTTTTGCGCCCATGTTTTTTAGTAGTTGGATAGAGAAACCCTTTCGAGATTATCGGTGAAGTTAAAACGAGCTTTTTTGTGTAATCATCCAAGGAGGATCTATCCATATTGCCAATGTCGAGTTTTGGATCGACAACATTTGTCTCTGGAGAAGCATGAGTAGACGTGTCAGACTAATCGGGAATTTGAGAATGCAGATTGTCGTCTGCAATAAATAAGGAAAATTTTCTAGGCATAAAAATGAAACAAGTTTTTGGAGGGTAACATAAAATCATTTAGAATAGAATCTTTGCAAAAAAATGTAAATATGAATTTTTTTTCAAATTTGGGTTTAGTAATAAAATCAAAATGTCTTCAAATCTTTCGTTTTTTATCGGTAATTTTTTATAATTATTCAAAAAATATTGCAATTCAGAAACTAGTAGTGACTGGTTGAAGCGTTTCAACCAATGAAATTGAAACTCCTTTTTCTAACACAGAGATACATAATATTTCAGAATATTCTGGGTTAAATAATACAATAAGGCACGACACAATACTTATAATTCAGTTATTTCTTGCGCTTTTTATGTGTTTTTTGACTCTACGCGTATTTTTCAATATTTTGAAATTTGGATACAGACTAGTGACGTCATAAACATGAACGCACGTTTTAGGGGTATTCAAAAAGTAATTTTATTCGAATTTGTTATTCTAGTGACACGACTATTTTCTGCGTAAGCATAATTTTTCACAATGTTTTTTTGCACGTAGATAACATTACTTAGCTATTTTCGTGGTCATTTGCATTTTCGTATATTTTTGAAAAATATTTTAAAATATTCTTTAAGATTATTTTTAGAATATTTCTTATATCATTGACTTAATAGGATACTACTTGGACTTGAAGATATTCTAGGAATATTTTTAGGAATATTCCTGGGACATCCTAGGGATAATAAATGTAAATAAGGTTAATATACAAATCATTCATCAATCTATGCTTTATGTTACTTACCAGAAACTTTTGACGTAGAAGTTGCGTCGGATATTAATCGTTGTAAATCATCGTCATCTGTAATATTTCGATTGAAATTATAATTTTGAATATGATAGCTGAGTTGAATGACATTTTTTAATATTAAAAAATTGTTTTAGAATTTGTGTTAATGTAGATATACATTAGTTATCATTTAATTGTTACTATAACGATTTTGTTACTTACTAGAAACTTGAGTAGTTGTAGGAGTTTCATCAGATATTGGTTCATCCAATACGTTACGCTGTGAATCATCGTCATCTGTAATATTTAAATGACAATTAAAATTGTTTATATAACTGTCTAGAAAATATTGTCACCGATGTGACAATGAGGAAAAACTCAAACAAAAATGTTCTAGTTTTTTTAGGTGTTATTTAAATCTATTTGAATTAATATGAAATTCGCGAAAATCTTTATATCAGAAAAATGTTTGTCAAGTAGAGAGAGAACGACTAGTTTTATCAAGCTGTACACATATTTATTTGTAGCACTTAAAAAACTACGAAAAAAAATAATCAGAGTTGATGTTTGAGGTTATTCAAACTCTTTCATAACTCCGGCTATTAGTAAGGTCAAAATGCACACTACTTACCTTTCAATTCATTCTTTTTTGATTTCTTGAGAAATCCAACAATACTTGGTTGGCCTTGTGCACGTTTCATGTCAATTTCGATTCTCGTAAACAATAGTGTTGAAAAGGGGTTAATTTACGCCTGTAACAGTTGCTTATCGAAACTGCAACTGAGTGTGAGTTCGTGACGTGTGTATTGGGTGATAGTCGAAACGAGATATCTGATATAGCACTTTCGAGTGGAAGATTTTTTTCTGATCCAGATCGATATATCTCGAATTGGATCATGAAAAATTGCGCTAGTCACTATACAGTGATTTATTTTATTATCTAGCACTGAACACAACACAAAACTATTTCGACGATATTTTCACAGAACCGACCGACGCCACACAGGAAATGCCATTTTTTTTGTGCAGTACGTAGCAACTGAAAGTCAATCGGGTGACTAACGCGGGTATAACAGGGAGAATGGTATGGAATCTAACGCATGATGCAAGGAAAAGTGGGATATGTCTAGATAATCTTTTGCGCTAGCGTTCGGGAAGGACGTTATATTCAGGGATTTAGTTATGATAAGCATATTAATAAGTTTCAATGTTGGCGGGATCTGTTTCTTCGGTGGGATGCAGTACTTAAGTTAGCCAGTAAAAGGTACATGAGTGACACGTAGTGAATTGGGCTGGTAGCAAGTTTCTTTGGTGGTGGAAAAATATTATTAAGCGTTTTATCAAGTATGTTGTCAAACTCAAAAGGGTGCGCTTGGACCATTTTTTAGGCAGTCAATTATAGTCCAGTAAACAGCGGTAAAAAAATGAAAAACTGTGGAATTTTGGGAATCAAGGTCGATTTTGCTGAAAATTTGGATTTAAGCTCTACTAACCCTCTTCTTCAAAATCTACCCTGTGCCGAACCGGGCTTTTTATTTTTAGGGGTTAAAACTACCCCTTATTGCAAAAAATTAAAAAAAATTGATTTTAGGATATATTTGGTTAAAATGAAGTTTAAAATATTTATTTTCTAGACTACTCGACACTCTCAAACGAATTTTTAATTAATCAGACATATGTAACCCCCGTAAAACATACCCTAAGGGATAGTAACTTTGAAAACTAGTATTAAAAATGTTTTATATAATCTTAAATGATTGAAAACTGTGTCATTAAATTTGAATTATTGTCAGAATGAAATTATTGTTTTGAAAAATACTTCAACCCTTATAAACCACCCCCTGCAAGTATGATATATTAAAAAACATTAATTTTTTTTATTTTTTTGAATTAGATATAATTGTAAACTGCATTCATTGAATTTATTCATTGAATAATTTATTACCGGATATTAGCGGATCTTATGTTTATAAAAATTAGTACAGATATTACATTATATTTATAAAAATTAGTAATTGTCGCTGTCGTCGTCTTCTTCGTCTCTTGTTCTCTCATTCTGCTGTTCATCGTCACTCTCGCTATTTTCATTTTCGTCCTTATCCAAAATGAGTGCTCTGTTTAAGCATGAATCTTCACTGCAGCCTCTGCACGTAGCATTGCAGAACAGTCCTACTCGTCGACAACCGCACGCTGAGCCACACCCCTTTTTACAACTACAAAATCTACAAAATATCATTTGTAAAAGTTCTTCAGGCGCAGGTTGATTAGGGTTTTTGACTGGATGTAACATTCCTTCAAGTTTAACCCAACCCCAATCAAGAGGGTTAATATTTTTGTTACCAATCCATATCTGGACTTGTAAATATACTCTCTTTATATGCTCATTTAAAGCACCGACTGTGGGCACAAGAGATGACAATTTGACAGCTTTTTTTTTAGTTGTTAAGTTAAGAAATGAATTGTATCTAATTTGCTGCAGGTATTCGGACAAATCTGTTAGATGTTTCAATTTATTTAAATTAGTGTCTTTACTAAGTCCGAATAACATTACGGTACAGTATCTACCTGCTTCTAATATTTCTTCACGAGTTGATGAAGTATTATGAAAAATCTTCACCTTTTCTCTTACGTCAGCTCGTTTTTCTAAAACATCGATAATTTTTTTTTTGCCTTTATTGAAGAAGGCAGACGATGAGTCATAACCGGTGAAAGCGTGAGAAAATAGTATTAAATCTGCACTGTTTGGATATTCAATTTCTAAACTTTTAGAAGAATATACCAGTGAAGTGGAATTTTGTTTACCTAGCTTCAAGTAATAAATTTCTTCTTCCAGCTTTGCTCTTGCGGTCAAAATTATCAAGATATCTATATCCTCTGCTACATTAACTTTTTTTAAATTTGGATCATCTTTGACAGCAGTTTCAACAATCAATACGTCGGCTTCTCCTCTCTCTTGGTAACATTAGATTGATTTTTTTTTGTAATTCTTGCATAAGATATGATATGAAGCGATTTTTATTTTTATAATTTGATAAAAACTTTTCTTGTTTAATTGTTAATTTCGAATCGTTTGTAAAATGAAACTCTTTTGAGGCTACCTTCAATGACCGACGACTTCTTTCGGATGATTTATTATCACTTTCATCGTACGAATCAAAAATAACCGTAACGTGATCACCAAAATGTCTTTTTAAATAAGAAACATACTCCTGGAAAACTTGTTCATATTTACAGTCTGTTGGCCATTTGATTTTATAAAGAAGCATGCCTCCATCAATATAATATTTACAAGATTCTTTAGTCAAAACAACGTCAAAAGTTTGAAATACAGAATACAATGCAGATTTAGTACACTTTCTCATCCCGACTTCATCAAATAAACTAAGAGGATATGGCGCCAATTCGAATTTCAAATATGAATGTAATTCTTCATCACTTTTCTTCATAACGCTTATTCTTTGAAAGTGTAGCAGTGGATCAATGGGAACAAATGTATCACCAATTTTCAATTTACTGTATACTCCGAGTAATGGAATGACCTTGTCTTTTTTGGACAATTTAATATCTGCAAAATTGACATCAGTAACTTTTTTCATCGCTTCAATTCCAATTCTTAAAGCGTCATAACAATTGATATCATCGCTGCCAATCAATCCTGTAGCAATGTTTTGTAAATGCTCAACGTCTTCAAAAGGATTGTTGTCTTGTAGAAATTGCTTAATAGTTGATACATCTTTTTTATCCTTCTGAATTGTGGCTTCTCTTGCGTCGACGTGTTGGTGACTTTTAACAAATTCGACATTACAAAATTCTTCTAAGTCTTCTATCATGTCTTTTGTAAATAGAATGCCTTTAATCCACTTGAAGATTACACTACTTGTTGCTCCTCGTTTAAACGGACTTCCTTCTACACTCATATATTTCATTAAAGTCTGCTCAATTGTTTGGTCCGAAAATATTCCAGAAAAATAAGCGTTTGATCTTCGTGAAGTAAAGAATCCGCCATTCGTAAACTTCTGATATTCATCTGGATCCATTGTTGTCTTCAAATTTTTCATGTCTTGAACATACAATCGTGTAGATTTCGCGTAATTGAAGTGACCTGCTGCATGGAAAAACGGAATTGTGAGCTCTACACATTCAAGGTGGGAATTCCAGTCCCCCATTCGTTCGGCAGCTAGAATCTTTTTTAAAAGAGAAACTATATTAAAGTACAGAACCCACAGCTTACTAGTTTTTCCTCTTTTTTCAATATTGACAATTTTTTCTTCAAATAACTGATTTAATTTTTCAAAATTTTCATTTGACTGAAT
Source organism: Nemotelus nigrinus (assembly GCA_947369275.1). Classification (NCBI taxonomy): domain Eukaryota; kingdom Metazoa; phylum Arthropoda; class Insecta; order Diptera; family Stratiomyidae; genus Nemotelus; species Nemotelus nigrinus. The sequence continues at coordinate 171,681,596 of OX376372.1, forward strand.
TCTGTCAATATCCATATCGAAAGAAAACATTTCTTCATCGTCTAGCAGTAGTTGAAATTCAGCATTTTCTCTTTTCAGCTCTTCAAATATTAGCATCGATATCGCCTGCTGCAGAATGAAATGCGCTCGCACTGCACGTGCATAAGAATGACCATCCAACATTTTATCTACGGATCCATCGGCGTAAATTAAAGAAAATATTTCTTTAATTCCACTGGCTGCCATAATATAACCTATGCAACCCAAAAAAGACATAACTAAATGAAATCCTCCTAATCGAACAACCATCATGACGTCGAAAAAGTTCATAGCAGCTATAATATCCCGAGCTTTTATATATAAAGGCTGATCAAAAGTTATGAAGCAGGTTTACATGCCTTCTTTCGATACTATTTCACTAGCACACTTCAAAATTGTATATAAAGTGCTATAATCACTCGGTGATGCGTTGACGAACGGCAAAGAGATTATTACTGATACTGAATATTCAATTCGCGAATTCGTTATCAATGACATAAATCCATTCCAGCCGACGAAATCATTATCTCTGATATATTTGAAATACATCCACAAAATATTTAGTTTATCGACAAAAGTTTTTTTGTAATGATGATACTTTTTCCAAATCTGCTACTTTTATTTCTTTCAAACCATTTCCAGGCTTTTTGGTGTACAATGATACGTGTATTTTGTTATCTTCAACTAATTCCGTGGCTCTGGGGATTTCCGAAAGTGGTAAACGTGATATTGGAGATATTTTTTCCAAACAAACAGCTGGAGTAATAATTTCAATAGTTCCTAAAAAAATGGAACGTGTTTCGACCATCGATTGTGCCAATATTACAGTCACAATTATCAGCGACAATTTGAAAAAATGGATTTACGAGAGATTGCTTTGCTTGAAGTGCAGCACTAATTTCATAACGTTTAATTTCAGAATAACTACACGAAAATCCAAGTTGGTATGATGTATCCATAATTCGTTTCGATCCAAATTTCCTATAGAGTGTGTAGCAAAAAAAATTTTATGAATTTGGAAACCGGGAGAATTTTAACTCTTCACTATTCCCAGTCAGCTCCCCTCATTCGTACCGAAGTATGAATGAGAGACCGACAAGGAATAGCGAAGAGGTTGATGGCGAACCATCAAGGAGGCAAAAAAAAAAATTATTAATTGCCCCTGGAGCAGGGTGCCCTAGAATTGGCCGTAAAGGCCCCTAGACCGCTTATAGCGGAGCACCCTTTTATCCAACCCCGACGGATGCTGGTGTGCCGCTTTGCTAGCTCTACGCGGCTGGGGTGGGTCATTACAGAAATGGGGTGGATATGCTCCGAGAAAGAAAAGACTGCTACTTGTATATCATCCGTCATACAAAGTAGTAACCGCAAAGTGAAAATTTTACGAAAGGGATTTAAGGCCTAAGTTCGTAAAGAACCGCCATACAAAACTCTCAGGCATGAGCTGTTACCAGACTCAGCCGAGACGTGTCAACACACGTAAGGGAACCTGAAAAACGTTACGTTACAAAAGGGAAGAATAAATTGCCTTGATTTTGTGCGGACCCGAGGCAAGGCACACAACCTCAGACCCCTGATATAATTGGGGCCTTTACCCCCGATATAGGTGGGGTAACGCCACCCACTGACTTCGACATTCAAATGCGTCGAAATACCACTCCTATATAAACATTTAGGCCAGCCGGTCCATTATGCCATCATAAAATATACCTAACAAGCTTCCATTGGGTCGAGGCCCAATAACAAGACCATATGTTTTAATTTTACCACATCATTTTATTTAAAAAAATATATAATTTTTTTTTTTTCCCCCCAATTATTGAATAATCCTGTCAACATTCTAGTTTTTGTTTACTTTTATAAGTAAGTAAGGCCTTTTACATTCATTAATTATAACTATCTTCGGTTCTCTTCTATAAATTTTTTTTTTTTTTTTCTTTATTCAACAATATGAAACATGAATGCTTCTTTCAGTTTCAAGTACAAACGAACAAATTTCGTGGTATGTATCCATAACTACGAAAAAAAAAATTGTTGCTATGAAACAAACAGTTCTGCTAATATAACTGAATTATAAAGCCATGCAATGTTATTAAATTTTAATCCAAGAACAAGAATATATCCATTGCTTTGATGAATTGGATATATATAAAAAATTTTAACCAAATAATTTCTCTCTACATGCCTTTCTTGCATAATATAGAGTATTGTCTTTAACCTTCCTTGTTTGTTTACATACACTCTATGCACACAATTCGAACTTAACACTAATGTTTTTTTTGTTTTTGTTTATTCCACGAAAGCTGTGGGAAATTTTGATCTTAATTTCTGTTAGTATATATGTTTTTGTTTTTCTTCTTCTTAGTTAAGAGAAAATTTTTTTTTTTTGAATTTCCTCCATTTTGAAAGCACGACACAATGGTGGTAAGTATATTTTTATGTTTAAACTTTGCAAACCGAAGAGAATGCGATTAATGTATTTCAATTAAATAAAGAAATTAATACGTAGTAAATATTCTCCGCTCATAAAGTAGATGCAATATTGGTAATAGTGTGGCTTTGCCCTCTTGCACCTGCGTCCTACATGTATTTTCCTTGTCGGATTTAATTCATTAGTTTTAATCGCCACAAAGGAGAAAGGAACAGGCTCCAATGTACCATTATCCCCAGCACTCCCGTCCAGTCTAATAGGGCGCTGATCCACTTCACCATTTCACTTGTGACAATTTAGTACAGTTAACCCCGCATCAGGTGTGACTTTCGCACGTCATCCTTGGTTTTCCTATAGAAAGATTTCTTTTTTTTTCACATAAAACATACCTTGTTTACACCGCCCAACAGTGGAAATGCGGAATGTGTCTTGATTGCCCAGCAACAATACATCAGCAATTGATGCTTACCAAGCAACGTAGCATGTGGTATTTCGTTTCCCTTGAGCGTACAGCAAGTTAACATCTATGACCACATCCAAACTATCTTCGGTATCAATTATTTATTTTGATATCCTATCCATCGCTTATTATGCATGAATATTTAAGTAGTTTAGTCGATGCCGTTTTAATAATAATTATGGGGAAAATGGAATATGGGTGGTTAAAGAGACATATGCATGTTGAGATGCATATGTGAATTAGGGTATTTATGCATGTTGTAATTGCATATTATGTTATGGGGACATATGTATTTTGAGATGCATATGCGAATTAAAGAATATATGCACATGAAATTTGCATATTAGGATATGGGAACATATGCATTTTGAGATGCATATGCGAATCGGGGCAGGTATGCACATTGAATTTGCATAGGGGCCTAAGGGTGGGTACCTTTACACATGATCATGCACAGGTCGATCACATGTCGCCGAAAGGATTCTGGTAGGCGGATGCTACAACACAGGTATTTTCACGATGAAAACAGAGGGAAAAGAGCTGAAGGATTTCTATTCTAAAGTAACTCCCAAAGAGTATGAGGGTTGGGTCTCTTAATTAGGAGAAAGGGATTTAGTTTGGGAATTATAAAGAGGAATTACTAGCAAACTTCCTAAGATTATTAAAGTTAGCGAGGGAAGTTGGTGAACAGCCAGTGAATTCAATCATGGTTCGATTGTAGTAGCGAAATCAAGTTCCAATCAACAGCAAGGTCGACGAATAGGAATAAGAGTGTGTGCAATATGAGTCGAGTGACAAATCAATTATGTGCGGTGGTTAAATTTCAACTAATGAGCCGAAAATGACCCGCCAGCAGCAGAACAGAGAAGAGACAACCTGATTTTCAGGATGAAATGTCAGCGAATAACCATAGGAGATGACAACAAATAAAAGATTTGAAATACAACAGAGGTGGATGCTGTGGTTACAGCTGAAATGATAAGAGTGATGAGTGTGATTAACTCATCAGCCGGAGAGAATTATCCTAAACGATCAGGGTTAAGGAATAATAGTGAGCTGGAAGCTAGTTCCAGATTCAGGGAAGCATTGAAACTAGCTGAATTCTAAACACCAAAAGAGTGGTACATGAAAAAGCAAAAAGAAGACACGCGCCAAGTTAGTATACAGGTAAGTTCGCGCGAGTAGCGCTCTAAAGAGGAAAATTCCCTCCAAAAGAAAGGTACCCACTAACAGTGGTAAAAATTTTCAATTAAAGGAGCCAGCGTTATTCTCCTGAATTATATATTTGAGAACAGTGAAAATGAGGGAAACCCAAAAGGTCCACAAGATATTTTCCAAAGTTATGTAATAGTTGAGGTGTTGATGACCAGAAGGATAGCCATTCTGAAGAAAGTAGCGATCACGAAAGATCAGACTGCAATGATAAGGAGGATGAAGATTCCAAGAAACACAAGGAAAAACCCCGCGAATTATATATTCCATCAGAACTTACAGACATCAAAGAGGAAATCTTTAACAATAGTATTAACAGTAATTTTCACACCAGTGAAGAAAATTGTTAGAATCCCGGTGAATGGGTTCTTGAGTGTTTACTAGACAAGATCATCAGTGGATGAACGAGGCTTCGCCAATTTGTGTTGGACAACGTAAGATTCTGCGTCAAAGCAGGTGACAAAAGATCAAAGTGATCGGACTGTACAGTTGATACAGTAATGCAAGTTAATAGATGATCAAGTGGATCAAGCAATGGAAGTGAGTTTAAAGCGAAGTATTTGACGTGAAGTGAACGAGTGAAGGGTGGATTCAATTCTCTCGAAGAATGCATGTCCGGGAGCCTCAAAGTAAATAAAATTAGTGGGTTTTGGGGAATGCCGGCCGTACCACATGGAGGACCGCACGCTACTTTTTCCCAGCATCAGGACCAACGTACGCTCCACACTCACGCATTCGCATACGAAGGTATGCGCATGCGTAAGTGCGTGCGCACAACACCTCGTGAGATGCTACCCAGGGTACAGGACAGCAGGATTGCTCCTCTGACCTGAATGAGGGGTGGGGACTACCCTTTCAGCCGGGGTCCGTAGCGGAAGCTCTTGGCTCCTCCATGTATCCTCTGCACGCACCGGGGCTCCCACATCGGAAGGTCAGGGGCTGTGGCGTCGAAAGACGTATTAACGAGAAGGTTGAAGGAGGCAGAATCGACAAAAAACTCGATTCACAAAAAAACAAAGAATTAACCCAGGACATTCATTTTCGAGAGCTAGCTATGGCAGGTAAATAGTGAATATATCCAAATTTTAGTGTTTCTACCCTAGCGATAGTTTCGTATTTTATCAAGGGATTTGGAAGTTATTGTTTTTAAAGACTTTAGAGCAGACAAAAGAGAATGGTCCATCAATAGAATGGTTACCAAGTAATATGGGTATATATTCAACCAGAAAGTGCAACGCCCCGAGTAGAGACGAAAATTGAATTAGATTAAGTAAGTTGGTTTCCCGATTCATGAATGGATTAACGATTAGCTATTGTAAGGACTAGTACGAAAGTGTGATTTTCCAATGATTTTCATTGAAAGTTATTTTAAGTTGTGGCCTAGAGATCCCAAACCGTCAGCAACAAGGACAGTTGAACAGAAAGAAAAGGGGAGAAATCCTTTCCAGAGGACTTATTATTGAGTAGAAATAAAATTTCTGTTCACCTTTTCAGACAGAACCAGAAAACAAGTGTTAACATTCCAGAGCGTCAATGGATCTCAGAACACGAGTAAACATTCGAAACGTAGAATAAGTGCCACCTTTGCGGGGACCCGAAGGCAGTTTAATTAATTACAACGAAGATGTAAATGCCTAAAAAATTTGAAGGTCAGGTTTAAATAGCCTTAACACAGTAAAAGGTTTATAGGTCTCAAGAAGTTTTTAAGAGTGATAAAGCAGTATGATTAATTTAGTGCTTTTGAAGCTAACGAATGGTGGTTTCCTAAGACAGTGCTACTATTGTGTAATATCCTTAGCGTGAAAAACCCCTACGGTGCGACCATTCATATCGGATAGTTGATAATATGCTCCACCAATTTTCTTTAGCACTTTACTTTGAATAAACTTATGATCCAGTTTTGCATTATAGTGAGCAGCCGCATCACTGTGTCGAAAGTTTCCACGAAATACAATATCTCCGGGCTGATATGAAATATGCCGAGAGCGAAGATTATAGCCCTTAACGTTTCGTTCCTGAGCTTTCAGTGTGCGTTGCCGCATTTCTTGACGAATGATGTCAAGGTAATCAGGACGTTCAGGCAAACCAGAAGGGTCGTCTAGCCTTTGAATATTTCGTAACAGATCATAAGTCTTGCCATTCGTAATCATATGTTGACCGAAGACAGCAAAATAAGGAGAGGTATTAGTAGTGCTATGATGTGACGAACGAAGTGCACACACTACGTCAGACAGTTTCTCATCCCAGTTATTTTGGGAAGGGTGAACATAAGCTCGGAGAGCTGCAATAAGAGAACGATTGAGGCGCTCCGAGGCGTTAGCTTGTGGTGAATAAAAAGCAGTTAAAGTGTGGGTAATACCAAAAGGTGTCAAAAGATTCTTAAATTCATTCGAACGGAACTGAACTCCATTGTCTGTAATTATTACTTCCGGAACTCCAACCAAGTGAAAGACGCGTTTTTTCAGAATTTCCACAACCGCTTTTGCAGTAAACTTGCGCAAAGGTTCAACAAACGTGAATCGCGATAAGTGATCCAAAATTACAAGTGCTCCTATGTTACCAGTTTTGGATCTCGGATACGGACCTATAATGTCCACATACAAACGCCGGAATACGCGATCGGGAACGGACTGTGATATCATTGGCGGTCGAAGGGTATGTGACGGTGCCTTGGTGGTTTTGCAAATTTCACACGATCCTACATAATTTTTAACCTGTGATGCCATTTTGGGCCAATAAAACCACTGCCGCAAGCGGTTAAGGGTTTTGGCTATTCCTCCATGAGCACTCACGGGAGGATTGTGGGCTTTTTCCACCAAATCATTTGTCAATTCTGCTGGTACCCACAACTTCCATGCCATTTGATCCTGAAGCTCGTTACCGGTCGCATACTCATTTCGTTTGTATACGAATCCGTCCATGACTTTTAGATCAGGCCATAGATTTTGATCAGTTTCTATTTTGGTGACTAAGTCTTTGTATGAATCGCTTCCAAAATGTGGAGATTCCAAATTGATGATTATTGGAGTCTCGTTAGTGTCGGATGGGTTCAACGAATCGACACAGAACACCCGTGATAAAGAGTCAGGCACTATGTTTTGGCTTCCTTTCCGATGAATGATGGTAAAGTTGATGCCTTGAAGCTTCAAAGCCCATCGAGCTAATCTGCCATGCAGATCTGGCTGGTTCATCAGCCATTTTAAAGACGCATGATCAGTAATGACTTCGAACTCGTGACCTTCCACATATGCTCTGAACTTCTTTATTGCCAACACCGCAGCCAAACATTCTTGCTCTGTTACAGTATAATTTCGCTGAGCAGGGTTCAATTTGTGTGACATATATGCAATGGGTGCTTCATCTCCTTCTTTAGTTATTTGCACTAGCACGGACCCAACTCCATGTTGACTTGCGTCACATTGAATGGAGAATGGCTTTGTAAAGTCCGGGCTATGCAAGACTGGAGCAGAAGCGAGGCTCTGTTTCAACTGATTGAAAGCACTTAGCCTCTCATCATTCCACACAAATTCACTCCTTTTTGAGAGCATGTCTGTCAACGGAGTGGATAATGACGCGTATTCCTTGACGAATCGTCGATACCACCCACACACTCCAAGAAATCTTCGCAATTGTTTGGTTGTGGTTGGAAGGGGAAATTCCAAAATTGACTTCACCTTGTCCGGGTCCGTCTTGATTGTGCCGCTGCCAACTATATGGCCCAAGTATTTAACCTCTTTGAGAAGGAATTTACTTTTTTCGACGTTAATAGTGAGGCCTGCCTGTCGCAATTGGTAAGCAACCTCATGAAGTACTTTAAGATGTTCCTCAAAGCCTTCCGTAATAATCAACAAATCATCCAAATATACAAACACCTGATGTTTTAGATGAGCCGGAATTACCACATCCATCAGTCGAGACATCGTTTGAGGTGCGTTACACAACCCAAACGGCATCACGACAAAATGGTACAGTGGACGACCTGGCACGGTGAAGGCAGTCCTGTCCTTAGCGTTTTCTTCCAAAGGAATTTGCCAAAACGCATCCTTTAGATCAAGGCTAGTGATAAACGTGGCCTTCGGAAGCCTACTCAAAATTCCATCTATAAGTGGAAGAGGATAGGCGTCCTTCACCGTGACAGAGTTCACCTTCCGTGCATCCAAACATAGGCGCACCTTTGATGGTTTAACCACAAGGGTTACAGGTGAAGACCAAGCACTCTTAGATTCCTCTATTACTCCCAATGACAACATGCGATCCACTTCCTTATATAGAAGTTTTTCGACAGCAGGTGATACAGAGAAATGCCGTTGTTTAATTGGCTTCTGGATACCAGTATCAATGTCATGCTTTATGAGAGTTGTTTTTCCCAATCCCTCTACAGCGAATGATGGAAAACAAGCCACCACTGCTTTAAGTCTTCGACACTGTTCTGGTGTTAGAGAATGAGAATTATCAGATAGAGTATCAAGGCTTGATAGTGAAAGTATTTGTTGAGGAGACGCAAACAGATCTGAGGCCAAGGCAAAAGTACGGACAAAGTCCACTCCCAAATATAGATTTTGACTGAGAGTTGGAATGATCCATATATTCAACTTTTTAGTGAGACCTCTGAATGTGATATCGGCTGACACGTGCCCAACAGCTTGGTGTTTTGTGCCGTCTGCCGTTTTCAACCCAAAGGAAGCCCTTTTCCAAGGAAACGAACTTCCTTCGAGGAAAGACTTCGCTAAGTCAGCCGCCATCACACTCACAGTTGCTCCTGTGTCGATTAGCCCTGATGTTGGTTGACCGAATAATAAGACCTGTGCGTATGGTCGAACATCTCCCGCAGGGACATTCGTTAACGAGGCGCATTGCAGTTGACAACGCCACAATTTAAGACGGGCGTAAAATTTCCTAATTCGTAGTGTGGATCTTCTGAGCCTTGGTACTAACGGAAAAGTACTGATTGCGTCAGCTGCAAAAATTCGTTGTTTAACGGTAATATATTTTTTTAATCGGATGTGATATGGCAGAAATGCCAAAGGTGGATAAGAGGTTTTGTTAGGGAAAATATTATTTTGAATTAATGGTTCAACAGGAGATGACTGTTGGAAATTCATTGAGCGGTCATTTGCACTGGAAGTGTTTAACTGCTGGGACGCTGGAAGCGTTGAGAAGGTTTCGGGAGGCTCGATGTCTTGTTGAGCGCTCCCTGTTTCCCGTTTTTTGCTTGACAAGTGACACAATTTGGTTTGTATGTGTCAGGCTTGCCACACCCATAACAGAAAATTTTTCTTTCTTCCAAGCAATCATCGAATCGATGTCCTGGCTGTCTGCAGTTCCAACATGTCGGTATCGGAGTGACACTTGCCACTTCCGAATCCTCCATTCGTTGGTCTACTTCGTGCGGTTCGTAATCCACTTCAGATACTTGAGGTCGTGTATACGAAGGTCGAGATCTGCTTTTGAATTCCAGCTCCAAGTTTTCGAATCTTAAAATCGCCTGGCGAAGCATTCGCACTGAGGGCAGCTGCAAGTGTAAGACATCGCGTCTTAACTCAGGCAATATATTCCGCTTCAATATCTCCACCAGCTCCTCATCCTGCATTGGTCGTTCCAGTCTGTCTACAAGTCGTAAGATATGCAGGTGAAAATCATCGAAAGTTTCCCCTGCTCTTTGTCGTCGATTCCGGATTAACTCTCTTAAATCCAGATCCGAAAATCGATCCCCAAATTGATCTCGCATGGATCGGGTCAAGTTTTCCCAGGTTACTCCTCTCCATTCTCGGTGGTGTCTCCAGTACCAATCTGCTGCCGGACCTACAAATAACTGATATATGTGTTGACACAATAAATCAAAGTTATTGTCCAGAGTCTGTCTGGTTAAAGCCCTTACGCGGTACAGGAACAGTTCGACAGGCATGCTCTCATCTCGTCCGGAGAATCTGAGACCCCATCCGTTGAGAATACTCGCTACTCGATCATGTTGAAGTGATGTATTCTCCACACGCTGTTGTCGTGGTCAATGGGTCCTGTCGTCGGAATTTGAAGGTGATGACCTCCAATTTTGTAACGGGTTTCGACTACCCCGTGTTTGGTTAAGGTGATTTTGTCTATTATTATTTAATGATAATTGTGACATTCGTTGGGTTACGTCCGTCAGATTTTGCTGCAAAGCCACGATTTGGTTTTGGAGCCCCAACATGGTGTCATTTGCCCTGTTGTCTACTGATTGTACAGTGGCAGGGAGAGCCAAATTTTGATTAAATCCAGCTTCCTCAGGACAATCTTGTCCATGAGAACCAGGAAGTTCTGTGTCGTGGTGTTTATATTCCGTGCCACGCGCACGGGATCCTGCCTTTGCAGGTTTTGCGGTAGCTCCCTTACTCTTAGCTCCTTTTCCAACAGTACTTGTAGTCGGAGGTTGGAGTGGAAGACGAATTGCAGCTCTACACAGAGGACAACGCTCGTTTTCGAGCAACCATTGTTCTAAACAATGGAAGTGAAATTTATGAAAACAGCTGGTCTCGAAGGTAGGATTGGATTGAGAATAGGATTGCCCACAAATAGAGCATTCCTTTTCCACTCCAACCTTCGACAGACTTTCTTCGCTGCGTGTTATTGGCATATTGATGGTTGTTTTTGAAATTTAATTTGAATTTTTGAATTTAATTTGAATTTTTGAATTTAATTTGAATTTTTGAATTTAATTTGGATTCTGAAATCTAGTTTGAATTTGATATGAACTTTTAGTTTTGATGGAACTTTTAGTTTTTAAGACGTATTTTAGAATGGGATTGAGGTGTGCTATCTTTTATTTAAGATATAGGTATTTTTAGTTTAGATTGAATTTTTATAGTCAGTTGACTTTTTAATTTCCCAGAGTCTTTTTTTGGAAATTTTATTTATAGGGGATATCCTTTATCTCAGATATCGAAATTTAATTTCGTTTGGTTTTAATGAAAGTTTTTGTGTAGTATATTTTCTTGTTTTCAAGAAATTTGTTTTTAATAAGATTTTAATTTTACAGAGATTTTGGTCTTGTTATTGTTATCGAACCCAATGAAAACCCATCGATCAGGCTCGCTGGCTTGCTGACTAGTAATTTGAGTGCTTCCAATATAGAAACACTTGTTTAGAGGACTGTTTACCTCACTCGAGCCCACTCACAAATCAAGACATAAGATTGAAAATTTACAAAGATTGTTATCGGTTCTAAAACTATCGACTGCCCTAAGCTTGGTCAGACTGAAGGGACGTGGTGGTGGCATCACGCCTACCCCACGTAATCCAGCAACAATCCGAACCAAACCCAGACAACCGACAACTCCAGAACCGAAACAAGTACCAGGATGGAGTAGTTTCACACAAAGAGGGGCAGGGGCCCTTCGGGTGACCAGGACCAAGAATGACGGTAAACCACCAAACTCAGTAATCCATAGTCAGCCTCCAGGTTGCACCCAGAGCCAAAAAGCTCATAAAGACAAACACAAACGAAACCACTACCACTGGTATACTAAGATATTTTACGTTAGAAGGATTATTGAATTGAAATTTTGCGGTTAGCGAGAGAAAGAGCTATTTATTACATGTCCAAATGAGAGTTAATCTGTTCTATTGAACAGCAAAAGGGATGAATCATAAGAAAGATGATTCGGGGACATGTTAGTGGGAATGGAAAGTTGAATAAGACGTTTAGTCAAGGGAATTATGAGACAATGCTCATAAATTATTTTCCCACCTGTGTGGTGAGTACCCAAAAACAAGTTTTTGGGCCCCACGTTGGGCGCCATTTGTAGCAAAAAAAATTTTATGAATTTGGAAACCGGGAGAATTTTAACTCTTCATTATTCCCAGTCAGCTCCCCTCATTCGTACCGAAGTATGAATGAGAGACCGACAAGGAATAGCGAAGAGGTTGATGGCGAACCATCAAGGAGGCAAAAAAAAAAAATTATTAATTGCCCCTGGAGCAGGGTGCCCTAGAATTGGCCGTAAAGGCCCCTAGACCGCTTATAGCGGAGCACCCTTTTATCCAACCCCGACGGATGCTGGTGTGCCGCTTTGCTAGCTCTACGCGGCTGGGGTGGGTCATTACAGAAATGGGGTGGATATGCTCCGAGAAAGAAAAGACTGCTACTTGTATATCATCCGTCATACAAAGTAGTAACCGCAAAGTGAAAATTTTACGAAAGGGATTTAAAGCCTAAGTTCGTAAAGAACCGCCATACAAAACTCTCAGGCATGAGCTGTTACCAGACTCAGCCGAGACGTGTCAACACACGTAAGGGAACCTGAAAAACGTTACGTTACAAAAGGGAAGAATAAATTGCCTTGATTTTGTGCGGACCCGAGGCAAGGCACACAACCTCAGACCCCTGATATAATTGGGGCCTTTACCCCCGATATAGGTGGGGTAACGCCACCCACTGACTTCGACATTCAAATGCGTCGAAATACCACTCCTATATAAACATTTAGGCCAGCCGGTCCATTATGCCATCATAAAATAAACCTAACAAGCTTCCATTGGGTCGAGGCCCAATAACAAGACCATATGTTTTAATTTTACCACATCATTTTATTTAAAAAAATATATAATTTTTTTTCCCCCCCCCCCCCCCCAATTATTGAATAATCCTGTCAACATTCTAGTTTTTGTTTACTTTTATAAGTAAGTAAGGCCTTTTACATTCATTAATTATAACTATCTTCGGTTCTCTTCTATAAATTTTTTTTTTTTTTTTCTTTATCCAACAATATGAAACATGAATGCTTCTTTCAGTTTCAAGTACAAACGAACAAATTTCGTGGTATGTATCCATAACTACGAAAAAAAAAATTGTTGCTATGAAACAAACAGTTCTGCTAATATAACTGAATTATAAAGCCATGCAATGTTATTAAATTTTAATCCAAGAACAAGAATATATCCATTGCTTTGATGAATTGGATATATATAAAAAATTTTAACCAAATAATTTCTCTCTACATGCCTTTCTTGCATAATATAGAGTATTGTCTTTAACCTTCCTTGTTTGTTTACATACACTCTATGCACACAATTCGAACTTAACACTAATGTTTTTTTTGTTTTTGTTTATTCCACGAAAGCTGTGGGAAATTTTGATCTTAATTTCTGTTAGTATATATGTTTTTGTTTTTCTTCTTCTTAGTTAAGAGAAAAATTTTTTTTTTGAATTTCCTCCATTTTGAAAGCACGACACAATGGTGGTAAGTATATTTTTATATTTAAACTTTGCAAACCGAAGAGAATGCGATTAATGTATTTCAATTAAATAAAGAAATTAATACGTAGTAAATATTCTCCGCTCATAAAGTAGATGCAATATTGGTAATAGTGTGGCTTTGCCCTCTTGCACCTGCGTCCTACATGTATTTTCCTTGTCGGATTTAATTCATTAGTTTTAATCGCCACAAAGGAGAAAGGAACAGGCTCCAATGTACCATTATCCCCAGCACTCCCGTCCAGTCTAATAGGGCGCTGATCCACTTCACCATTTCACTTGTGACAATTTAGTACAGTTAACCCCGCATCAGGTGTGACTTTCGCACGTCATCCTTGGTTTTCCTATAGAAAGATTTCTTTTTTTTTTCACACAAAACATAACTTGTTTACACCGCCCAACAGTGGAAATGCGGAATGTGTCTTGATTGCCCAGCAACAATACATCAGCAATTGATGCTTACCAAGCACCGTAGCATGTGGTATTTCGTTTCCCTTGAGCGTACAGCAAGCTAACATCTATGACCACATCCAAACTATCTTCGGTATCAATTATTTATTTTGATATCCTATCCATCGCTTATTATGCATGAATATTTAAGTAGTTTAGTCGATGCCGTTTTAATAATAATTATGGGGAAAATGGAATATGGGTGGTTAAAGAGACATATGCATGTTGAGATGCATATGTGAATTAGGGTATTTATGCATGTTGTAATTGCATATTATGTTATGGGGACATATGTATTTTGAGATGCATATGCGAATTAAAGAATATATGCACATGAAATTTGCATATTAGGATATGGGGACATATGCATTTTGAGATGCATATGCGAATCGGGGCAGGTATGCACATTGAATTTGCATAGGGGCCTAAGGGTGGGTACCTTTACACATGATCATGCACAGGTCGATCACATGTCGCCGAAAGGATTCTGGTAGGCGGATGCTACAAGTGTGGCACCAACAGTAAGTTGAAGAGGAGAAAGAAAACTTTTTGGACGAGCAGCAGCTATAATTGCATGTGCAATTGATGTTATTCTTCTGGAGAACCATTTTTCATTGGCAGCAGTCTTCTCTTTATCTTTATAAATAACGTGGTTTAAAAATCGAATCAATTGAGGTGGAATATTTGCGTTGACATTACTTAACATCTGATCACTAGCTGGATAATTATTCAAATTGTATACGGTTGGTCTAATTTTTCTACGCGTTAACTCGGCTGCTGAATCGATTAAGTCATTTTCCTCCTCTTCAATTGTTCGTGCAGTGCTTTTGTTGCGCCAAGCATTCGTAAGAATGTCATATAAATTATTAGAAAAGCATACATACGTAACACCACCCATTCTGCTGGACATAACATCTTGATCAGAAAATTTTTCTTTCAAACGATTTCTAATAGTTTTTTCGTCCAGAATCACATCATGTATTTGTGCAGCTTCCCTGAGTTGGGTCATGGTGAATTGACACTCATCACTAGTTAACATATAACTGTAAATGCTTTCCATTGCTTCATCAATTTTACTTGAGTACTTATCTTTTGGATCACGCAATGTTACTTGCTTTGCTTTAAGCTGGTTCGTTAATGAGTTTTTCAATTTTTAGCAACATATCAACGTGCACTCAATTTCATATTGGAAGTAAAGAATAAATACGACACAATTTTGTTTGCCATAAACACAAGATCAGGATTATGGGAATGTATCAAGCAAGCGGAACTTAAGACGAAGATTGAAGCCGTTCGGGGTATATTGAGTCCACATTTGGAGGTTATGCAGATTTTAGACTCTTCAGTATCTTTAAATTATACCAGTGAATCGATCCAAATTCAAGGCCATATCCCGATTGTTGACAATCGAAAATTTGAACTTATACCAGCGACTGCAGTTCTATATCTCACATCTATATCTCACCCCACATCAAAGAACCAATTCCATAACAGTCAGGAATCTTTTCTGATTGCTGACAAGTAAAAAATATAAACACAAACATAAATCCACTTGATCATTTTTACTACTCATGTCTGATGGTGTTCGTGATGCTTATAATCGGATGATGAGATTCTGAACATATGATCTAATATGGTTGCGCTCTGGCGGCCTACACTTCAATTCATAAAAAGGTTTATGAGGAAATTCTCTATGGATACACACACATCACATGTCGTGTGTTTATTAGAGACGACCATCGTCGTTGCAGCCAAAAAAAGAGCAACGGTGCTCTCTTCCATTTGGCTGCCTCGATGTTCTCTTTAATCGGTGATACACATGCGCACACATAACGTCACGCTCAGTCATTTTACGAGTGATATTAACCTGTTCGTCGCGTAACCATGTGGCGGCAGATTGTATATAGAAATACATGGGCCGGCTGATTATGACGATGATGATTGGTGTTGGCTGGTTTGGTGTTTTTGGAGGGAGTTGTATTGTATAGATACAATTGAAAACTGTGGGAAACGCGTAAAAAATTCGGATAGGGTGAATATGGTATAATGAGAGAATAGCGATAGGAATGAAAACAAAAGATGAGTTGTTTGGATTTGAGGTTTTTATGAAAATAAAATTTCATAATCGTTTGACTGATAATTGAATTCGGTTTGGTTGTTCGTGGGCGCTGAAATTTTTCATTAAAGTATAGTTTCAAAAGAGGCTGATATTTTTCATTAAAGTATAGTTTTAAATAAATTGGTACGAATTGGTACGTGAAGAAACGACAAATTGGCAAATTAAAGGAAACGGATTGCACGTAAGTTTTTTAAATAGACATATATGTGGTTTTTCAATGGGAACGATGTGGTAAAAAATTTAGATGAATTGAAATAAATGAAAATGAAATAACATTTTAAAGTTTTTTCGATTATTAATCGAGTTCGGTTGGGTTTGTGAGCTCCTAAAGTCTAAATCATTCAATTTGAGGTAATCTAAATGATAGTAGTGCAGTTAAAAAATATACTAAAGTGAAAAATATACTATAAACTGATAAATCAAAGTTACACGTAGGTTTTTAAATAGACATATATGTGGTTTTTTCAATGGGAACGATGTGGTCAAAAGTATGGATGAATTGAAATAAATGAAAATGAGGTAAAAAATTTTAAAGTCTTTCGATTATTAAACGAGTTCGGTTGGTTTTGTGAGCTCCTAAAGTCTAAATCATTCAATTTGAGGCTATCTAAATTATAGTAGTGCAGTTAAAAAATATACTAAAGTGAAAAATATACTATAAACTGATAAATCAAAGTTACACGTAGGTTTTTAAATAGACAAATATGTGGTTTTTTCAATGGGAACGATGTGGTCAAAAGTATGAATGAATTGAAATAAATGAAAATGAGGTAAAATTTTAGTCTTTCGATTATTAAACGAGTTCGTTTGGTTTTGTGAGCTCCTAAAGTCTAAATCGTTCAATTTGAGGCAATCTAAATTATAGTAGTGCAGTTAAAAAATATACTAAAGTGAAAAATATACTATAAACTGATAAATCAAAGTCACACGTAGGTTTTTAAATAGACATATATGTGGCTTTTTCAATGGGAATGATGTGGTCAAAAGTATGGATGAATTGAAATAAATGAAAATGAGGTAACATTTTAAAGTCTTTCGATTATTAATCGAGTTCGGTTTTGTGAGCTCCTAAAGTCTAAATCATTCAACTTGAGGCAATCTAAATGATAGTAGTGCAGTTAAAAAATATACTAAAGTGTGATCATTCAATTGAGGCAATCTAAATTAAATTAGCGCAGTGAAAAATATACTATAAACTGATAAATCAAAGTTACATGTAAGTTTTAAATAGACATATATGTGGTTTTTTCAATGGGAACGAGGTGGTCAAAAGTATAGATGAATTGAAATAATTGAAAGTGAGGCGAAATTTTAAAGTCCTTCGATTATTAATCGAGTTCGGTTGGTTTTGTAAGCTCCTAAAGTCTAAATCATTCAATTTTAGGCAATCTAAATTATAGTAGTGCAGTTAAAAAATATAGTAGTGCAGTTAAAAAATATACGAAAGTTTGATCATTCAATTAAGGCAATCTAAATTAAATTAGCGCAGTGAAAAATATACTATAAACTGATGAATCAAAGAACACGCAGTTACACGAAAGTTTTTTAAATAGACATATATGTTGGTTTTTTAAATGGGAACGATGTGTTCAAAAGTATGGATGAATTGTTGAATAAAGAATTCTTTCAAATCAAAAAGTACGGATAATGTGATAATATGTCTTAGAAAACCCTTTCGGGCTGTCTGCTCATTAATGGAAATAGTTAAATCAATTTCAATCTAATCAGACCTATGGGAGAATCATTCGTTGAAGAAAACGTATGATGTTGTAATGTTCGGATTTTTCATGCGGTATGGAACATCTTTTGTTCTGCATGGTACATACAATGTGTTGATGAGTTTGATTCTTTTGAATTTTATTATAATTAATTTTTGTGAAAATAAATATTAAAGTCTTGTGATTATTAATCGAGTCCGTGTGGTGTTGCGAACTATTAAAATTACTTATCAGATTAAAAAAGGTGCAGTGAAAATATATGGGGAAATCTTTGTTAAAGAAAACGTTTAATGTTTGGGATCCTCATGCGATATGGTACATCCTCTTGTTCCATATGGTGATACTTTGGAGTTCACCGCGGACCCGTTGGAATGCACACAAATGCATACTAATGAAGGGAATGAATTCACAATGTAGTAATTCTCAAGTGAACAAATTAATGAGACACTAATAAAGCTGTCCAAATAAGATGAAGGATACTTCATATTGTATAACAACATATGGGATGATATATAGACTTGGAGTTATTGCAAATTTCAGTTTATCATTCATCACATGTACAAACATTATTATGGCAAAAGAGAAAGCCAAACAACTTCTCTAAAAAACTGTTGTTTAAATAGGGACATTTAGGGAACCATCTTAGAGTAGAAAAAGAGTAGAATAACAATTAAACCAATAAAAAATACATATAATCTACAATTCTGTCAAAACAATTAAATAAATAAGCTCCCTGATGAGACTTCTTGGGCGGAGTCGAAATCCGGATCGGAGTACCCACCATTTTTCACATTCCTTTCATTAGCTCCCTACAATATGTAATATCATATAATATTACATTAACTTTCACTAGCCTCTCGGCATCTTTGTTTTTTCATATATATGTGCATGTGCATGTATGTATATGTATGTGTCTATATATATATATATATATATATATATATATATATATATATATATATATATATATATATATATATATATATATATATATATATATATATATATATATATATATATATATATATATATATATATATATATATATATATATATATATATATATATATATATATATATATATATATATATATATATATATATATATATATATATATATATATATATATATATATATATATATATATATATATATATATATATATATATATATATATATATATATATATATATATATATATATATATATATATATATGTATGTATGTGTATGTGTATGTATATTATATAATATTTTGAAGCACAACCTACATAAATTAGAATGCAATTAGAATATATCATACATTTAGCTAAATATATATTAAACAATTTTTTACAAAAACTGCTTCAAGTCTTAAGAACAAAAGTTCTTAAATAAATAGGGGCCTACATCTCAAGTGTAAATCACTCTGGGCTAACTCTTGAATATTATAAGGGAAGGAATTGAATTTTTCTTCTTTTTTGTTTGTTGGATGGAACAGCAATGATGATTTTTAATTTCATTGGTGTTTCAATTGATTTTGGTCAAACGAAGTCGGGTTGTTGGCCTGTGTTCACAGGGAGGATTTTGACATGGTTCTTTTTAATGCACAGGAATTCTTTCTACTTATGATTCTTGAATTGTAAGTGGAGATTCCTTGACATGCAAGATATTTGACTGATGATGGTTTGGATAGGTTTTTCTGGTTGATGTTGGGGGAAGTAATCTGAGAGCGATTGATGAATGTTGTACCTAATCAGAATGAGATATTTTAATTTGATGAAAATGTCGCTAATAGTTTGTCTTTTTTCTTTTTCTTTTACCCCCCCCCCCCCCCCCCCCTCATTTTGTGTCATTTATAATAACAATTTCAACGAAACTGAAACTAAAACTAATAGTAATAAAAATGGAGGAATGAACTACCTTGAGACTGAAGAAACTACAAATTGGACTCATATTACATGATTTCCTAACAGTGACATATACCATAAATAGCGTTTCACGTAATATTAAGGCAGATACGGGTCATACACAAACACGTAAGATATATAGATGACTGACACCAGAATTTGCCATAGATCAATCAGGAACTGCATGTTTATCTATAGTGGGAATAGACGCAATGGATGCCTATTGGAAAGACACTTGGCAATTCAGGCAAGCCATAAAATTCTTTCATAAAATTCTTTGATAATTGAAAAGCCATCTTATCAAGCTTCAGATGATAGCTGAAATCATATTCAGCATGAATAAACAACGAATCATGAATGTTAACATCAATGATGGGGGTGTGGTTGTTGGGATGTTCAGAGATGGGATTTTCATAGACTCATTCGTTTGATTCGAGAGCAATTTGTACCAGCATGCACTTCTACACACATGGCTTTTTGGTTAGGTTATGTTCACAGGTTGTGTTCGAGAAATGCAATGTTAACATTCCGATCACTTAATTAATGATTCACTATCACTAATATACAAATATAGGTACTTACATGCCACATAACTGCATGATGTGAATATCCTTAATTTTTTCGTTTGGATTGAGTTTTGTTGGACCAGCTTGGCTGTAACTATTCCGTGTGTTAGACCAGCTTAACTCTAATTGTTCTGTTTGATCGTTCTCTTGTTCCTTTCAGTCTCAAATCAATTGATTTCTGGATGTAAACCTAAAATAAACAATATTGAGGCAATTAGTTTTGTAATACGTGATAATAGGTATGAATTTTAAATGTCACTGACAGTAGAATCGTGTGACAGTTCAATGCATTGAGAAATAGGGCTGTGAAAAAATATCGGAAAATCGAAAGATATCGAAGGTTTGCAACATATCATAAATTGTATACTCATCAAATAATACACTTTGTAAATATGTAATCTGTATTGAATATGTACATGTATTGCACTGAACGGGTTGAGTGTGCAACAATGTTTTGAACATTAGTCAAACAAGAAACAGACAAACATAGTACTGTGTCATTAATTTACATATAATTAACATTTCAATATAAAAATCTGTTCAGTGACATTGTGCGGGGTCAATTAAACGGTGAATCTTTGGAGAGTCGAGGGATGTTGAGGGATGGGTAATTGGAATGGGAATTTACAACAGATTATGAATTGTATATACATTAAGCAGTACACATTGTAAATATGCAATCTGTCCTGATTATGTATATGTATTGCACAGAACAGGCTAAGTGCACAGCAATGTTTTAAACTGAAATGAGTTAGTTTTATGCTTTTGTGTTAGAGGTTACTTTACCGCAATACTTGACTTGGCGAATTTAACCGCCGCTTTGCCAGTATGGGCCAAGAGAACCTGCGAGTTCTTATATTTTTCAATCAAACAAAAACTCTTCGCTTTATAGTCCGTACAGGTCGCCTAAAAGTACTGGCCTACCAAAAACAGACTGACTTTATTTCATTTCCCTTCTCCTATTTATAGGTGAACATTTTGTAGAAAGCGTAAATGTATGGATCGGTTCAAATTTAAAAATTAATTTTTATTTAATTGTTTTTCGTTCTGACCGCTTGGTGGTCAGTTGTCGCTGCTATCGATGATGAGCACGAAAGATGGCTGACATTGTCAGTTTGACATTTGTCATCTAGTGTACACAACACCCTTTTCCTTTTGGGGAAAAAAAATTTTTTTTTTCTTTTGAAAAAAAAAAAAGAATTTTTTTTGTTTTTTTATTTTTTTTTTTGGAAATCCATACATTTTTACAATTTTTGTATAATTTTATCCGATAATTCTGATTTTATTATTACATTTATTCATTATGTAATTAAAGTAGTTTAAAATTTTTTTTTTTTTTATTTTTTTTTTGCTTAAGTATAATTTTGAGTACATGAATATATATTACTTAAATGTTACTAAGTATATATAGTGGTTTGAATGTTTTTCTTTTGTTAACATGACTGTATGCATTTTTCTTTGCATATTTTCTTTATATATATTGGTTATTTACAATTACTGGAATATGTTTTGTATATGTTTATTTATTTTTTGTTTTTGTTTGGTTGAGTACATTTCTTGTACCAGAATAACTATATGCATTTTTCTTTGCATACTTTCTTTATATTTATTGAATATTGTTTTTAGCTTAATGTACATGTCCAAATATGAATATTGATTTCAAATTATAGGAGTGTATAATTTTAACAAGTTATTATGATATCTCTTACTTTTTCCGTTTAATAATATGTGAGTGTTTACACCCTTTCTTTCGAGTATTTTATATGGTCCGTGATATGTGTTTTGCAACTTTTTTCGATTAACATTTCTGACCAGGACTAGGTCTCCTACTTTGAATTTTGCTGGGTTTATGTTACTGTCTAATCTATTTTTTCTTTCCTTTTTCACTTTCTCGATTAAGTTTCTAGCTAAGCTAATGCTATTTCTAAGTCTAATTTTCAGTTCATTAGCGAAATTATCTAAATTGTTTATTGGTTCGTTTTTTTCTACAATATCATCGGGTAATTGGGGTAATCTTCCATAGACGAGTTCATATGGGGAGTATTGTGTATCTACATGTGGGGTCGTATTATATGCGAATGTATAGTACGGTATCCATTTGTCCCATTCGTAATCATTAGCAAAATTAAGTAAATATTCATTTAATACTCGGTGGTTACGTTCCACAGTGCCGAGTGTTTCGTGATGATATGGTGCCGAGAAAATTTGTTGAATTTTTAATAAATTACAAATTTTTTCCATAAGCTCATTGACGAATTCAGTTCCATTATCTGATTTTAAAATGTTGAAAATACCATGCTTTAATATAAGTTGCTCTATTAATGTTTTGGCGATGGTTTTAGCATCCTTTGTTTCAATAGGGTAGGCAATAACGTATTTTGATAATTCACATTGCATTGTAAGGATATATCTACAACCGTTGGATATTCTGAGTGGTCCTACTGTGTCTATAACAATTGTTTCGAATGTGTTTTTCGGTGTGTCTGTTATTGTTTGTTTTTCTTTTATATGTTTCGTTTGTTTATTTTTCGCACAAATTTCGCAGTTTCTAATAAATGTTTTTATCATTTTATTCATATCTTTCCATATATATTTTTGTTTTAATTTTAGTAGGGTTTTTCTTACACCTAAGTGTCCTCCTATCGGTGTTGTGTGGTAATTATTTATTAATTTGAATTGTATTATCTTATCAGTTATTCTTTTTGGTGGTTTATATATTATTATTTTTAGGGGCTCTTAATTTCGTGTTATCATACTATTCTGTAGTTTATTGAATTTGTCTTTGAATTCTTCTTTATTTATTATGTTATATATATAATCTCTTTCTTCTATGTATATTTTCGTAATATTTCTTCTAGTTGCTTGTGATGTCAGTTTCTCCAATGTTGGAACTAATTCCGATGGATTGTCGCTGCATCTAACTAAAATCTGATTATTTTCAAATATGGTTTTTGGAATGCTCCCTATTTCGAATTTTAATTTTATTAGATTTTTTATATCAGCTGGGGAATCGCTGTCCCATATGTAAACTTTATTGTTCATTAGGTTATGTTTTGTTTTGATTATTTTCTTTGTTTGTGCTATTTTAGTGTTTTGTAAATTTTTTACCATATTTCTTGTAAGCGGTAATACTTTCTTTTCTTCGGTAATATTTTTTTGCTTTGGTATCATTTCTTTCAACGTGTCTGAATTTAATTTGATGCGTGATAATGCATCCGCATTAACATTCATTTTGCCCTTTCGATATATTATATCGAAGTCGTAATCGCATAAATCTAGTCTTATGCGTGTCATCTTTGATGATGGATTTTTGTGTGTAAATAATGATATGAGTGGTCTGTGGTCTGTAATGACTGTAAATTTGTTTCCAAATAAATATGGTCTAAAAAAATGTATCGCCCAATGTATCGCTAATAATTCTTTTTCGATTATTGGTTTGTTTATTTCATGTTTTGTTAGGGTCCTACTTGCATAACTAATGGGTAGGTCGTGCCCTATTTCGCCTTGTGAGAGTATTGCGCCTAATGCAGAGTCTGATGCATCGGTTGTGACAATAAATGGTTTGTTGAAGTCTGGGTATTGTAATATTGGTGAATTCATCAGTTTATTCTTTAGTTTTTCAAATGTTAATTGACATTTTTCCGTCCATAAGAATTTCGTGTTCTTTTTTAACAAATCGTTCAGGCATTTTGTTATTTTGGCGAAGTCTGGGATAAATCGTCGATAATAATTAGCAAATGCGACGAATCTTCGGACTTCGTCTGCGTTTGTAGGTATCGGGTAGTTTTTTATTGTTTTGAATTTTGCAGGGTCTGTTCGGACTCCGTCTTTTGTTATTAAATGTCCCAAGTACACTACTTCACTTCTCAAAAAATTGCATTTCTCAGGGTTGAGCTTGAGGTTGTATTTTTCTAACCTATCAAATATTTTTACTAAATTGCTATTATGATGTGCAAGGCTGCAACCAAAGACAATTATGTCATCAACATATAGAAATGCTGCTGAGTCTAATCCACTTAAAGCGACTGTTAGCATACGTTGGAAGCTGTTCGATGAAATTGTTAGACCAAAAGGTAGCCGTTTGAACTGATAATGCCCTTTATTAATCGAAAAGGCTGTTAATGGTCTCGATTCCTTTGTCAGGCTGATTTGGTGAAAGGAGCTTGTCATGTGCAGGGTGGAGAAGTATCTTGCTCTCCCTAGCCTGTCTAAAACGTCTTCTAGCCTTGTTAGTGGAAACTTGTCATTAACAATTTTTTTGTTGAGTGCTCTGAAATCTACAACTAATCTCCATTTTGTTGGACCTGATTCACTTTTCTTTGGTGTTAAAAGTAGTGGTGAGTTATATGGGCTAGTTGAGTTTTCGATAATATTGTTATCTAACAATTGGTTAACTTGTCGATTTATTTCATCAATATGTGTATGGGGCAGTCTATAGTTCTTGATATACGTTGGTGTGTTATCCGTGACGAGTATATTTTGTTTATAAAAGTTATTTGCGGTAAGAGGGTCGTGTTCTAGATGAAAGATGTTCTGATAATGTTGAATAATTTCTAGTATTGACTTTTGGTCTTCTAAGTTCAAATGTTTTATGTTGATATATTTTAATAAATCTTTAAATCTTTGCTTATCTCTGATATCTTTATTTACTGAAGCGTTGTTTTTATGTGTTCTGTATTTAGCTAACGGTTCTGTTTCTATTTGAAAGTTTTTAATTATAATGTCCTCTTCGTTAGTGTTAAGTAGTTTTATATGTTTAATGCCTTCTGCTGGTATTATTGTGTTACCTATGTAGACTCCCGGTGTTATTTCTTTATTTACTATCACGCTGTCTTCTTCAATGGTAAACTCAACTGGGCAAATATATTCACATCGTGCGGGTATTGTTAATTTGTGTATTTTGGAATCTGTACTGATTGGTATTGTATAATCTTCACCGTTGATGTTAATTGTTAACGTATATGTTTCGTAATCAATTTTTGCTAGCTTCTGTACAAAGAAGTCTCTTCCAAGTATTCCGTCTGTATGAATAGGGAAATCAGGTTCCACGATTTGGAAAGGGTAGACTATGGGTTTTTCGCCAATATTCAAGTCTAAGTTGGCAATTCCTATTGAATATATTTCTTGGTTTGTTATGCCAGAAAATTTGCATCGTTTGTCTTTTTCTATGTGTTCATCTTCTGTAATTGCATTTATCTTGCAGATTGATATATCTGCTCCTGTATCTACTAATAATTTCAAATATTTTCTTGATTTTCTACAATATAAAGTAACGTAATTCTTCAATTGTGTGTTTAATAAATATATCTTTTCTATCTGGATCCCGGGGTCAACTTTTATTCCTCATTACTGCTGGCCTCCGGGCCGTTGGCGTTTCCCTGTATTATGTTTACTCTGTGTTGTCTATTATTTTCATAACCTCTATTTGTTCCTCTGTTGTTTCTATTATTTACGTTAGGGGGGTGATATGTGGTTCTGTATACTTCTTGATATTTATTGTTGTAATTATTTCTATAGTTATTTCTGTAATTGTTGTTATGGTTTGGTGCATTATTTCTTGTGCTAAAGTTATTTCTATTACTCCTGCTGCTGTCTCTATTAACACTAATATGGTTTTGGTTAAAGTTGTTATTTCTGTAATTGTTGTTATGGTTGGGTGTATTATTTCTTATGCTAAAGTTATTTCTATTAATGCTGGTGCCATCTCTATTATCACTAATATGGTTTTGGTTAAAGTTGTTATTTCTGTAATTGTTGTTATAATTATTTGGTCTATTTCTATTGTTATAATTCAACCGTTGACCTATAGTGTTTCTTTGATTTACATACATAATGTTTTCTGTAACATTGTTGCTTAATTCAAATTCAGTTGCTACTTGAATTGCTTCTACAAACGTTTTAGGCTGTGCAGCAAAAATTGTGGGTTTAAGTGTTTCTATTAATCCATTCTTAAAGATGGTTAGTGCATATGAGTCGTTCGACTTCTGTATCGCACTTTTCTCTGCTTGAGATGGATTCTTGCCTAAACTACTTATTTGAATTTCACTTAACTCGTTAATGAGCTCGGATATTTTTTCGCTAAACTTTTCAACCGTTCCGCGTTGGTTTAACTGTGCTAATTGAGTATGAATTCGTTGTGGACTCTTTTTACTTTTGTAACGATTCTTAAGACTATTTTCTAATTCTTCAAAGGTTTTTATGTCTAATGTTAAGAGCTGAGTTTTGACCGCTGTTCCTAATTTCACGTTTTTTGTAAAATTCAACAAATTGTTCTTTCCATCATCATTAAGGGTTTCGTTTAGTAAACTGACTATTGTAAGAAACGCTTCTAATTCTTTGGGATTTCCGTTGAAAACCGGTATGGATTTTAGAGCTAGCTCAATGTTAAAATTATTCATTTTGTCTACTGAGTTTTCTAATTTTTCTAATAATAATTCTTTCGCTTCTTTGTATTTTTGTAGTACTGTACTTATAAAATCCTGAGTACCTTCTGTGTCAACTATTTCTTTGTGAATTTTTTCTATTGTATCTAATTTCTCTTGAATGTATTCGATTTTGTAAGTTCTATTCGGGGTTTTCTTCAAGTTAACTATTATTTTTGTAAGAGTATTTATATTTTCTTCCATTTATAAGGGATTACTATGGACCATATGAAATATTCTTAAAAATTTCTTAAATTCAAATTGAACTTTCACTATTGAATCATAGGTGTCGTTTGCGACAAAAACAGAAATGCAACCAAGTTCAAATGTCAAAATAGAGAGATTTTACAACCTGTCTTGTTCCTCTTTCTTTCATTATTTTCTATTGTTGAGTGGAATGTTCTTCTTAAAGTAGAAAAATTGTTTGTTTTATTTCTGGTATTTGAAGTATAATTCATGTAATATATAATGTTTCAGTTCATTCAAGTTTTTAATAAATTCATTTAAATTTTTGTTTTTGTTTTTCTTATAGAATTAATGTTTTTTTTTTAACAGTGCTCTTATCTCTTCCATACGCTCATACATCTGCTGCTGTAGCTGCCATGGTGGAGGATTTTCTTCATTCGTTGCGATTTCTTTCAATGAAGAAATTTCCTTCCTCAAACGAGCTTGTCTGCCGGTGTGTGCTTTGCGTTTCATTGATTTCGAGGTATCTTGTTCGTGGTCGTCTGTTGCTGTCCGATGTGTCGTTGCTTGTGTTCTCTTTGCTGATTCTTTGATCTGCTGTCTGTCGGTGGGTGTTTTTCGTTTTGTATTCAATGTAAAAGTGTCTAGTTTGTTGTTGTTTATTGTTGTCGGCTGAGTGGTTGTTGTTTTCGCTTTATGATGTTTTATTTCATTCGTTACTTCCTCTATCTGCTCGTATAGTTGAGTTTGCTTTTCCCATGTCGGCGGATTTGCAATGTCGGTTGCGATGCGTCTCAATGCTGCTCTTTTTCTGTGTAACCAGACCAGACTGCCACCGCGTTTTTTCGTTTGGTGTTTATCTTCGGGATAGCCGTTCTTAACGCCTCTTGCTTGAGAGCCTCTGCTATTGCTGGGTGAATCCTCGGTTGAGGTCCGCCTTCCTTTGGTAAAATAGCCTTCGATGGAGGCAAGATCGCCATGAAATGAGTTAGTTTTATGCTGTTGTGTTAGAGGTTACTTTACCGCAATACTTGACTTGGCGAATTTAACCGCCGCTTTGCCAGTATGGGCCAAGAGAACCTGCGAGGTCTTATATTTTTCAATCAAACAAAAACTCTTCGCTTTATAGTCCGTACAGGTCGCCTAAAAGTACTGGCCTACCAAAAACAGACTGACTTTATTTCATTTCCCTTCTCCTATTTATAGGTGAACATTTTGTAGAAAGCGTAAATGTATGGATCGGTTCAAATTTAAAAATTAATTTTTATTTAATTGTTTTTCGTTCTGACCGCTTGGTGGTCAGTTGTCGCTGCTATCGATGATGAGCACGAAAGATGGCTGACATTGTCAGTTTGACATTTGTCATCTAGTGTACACAACAAAACATTAGCCAAATAACAAACAAACAGACATAGTACCGTGTCATTTATGTGAATAAAATTGTAATTTAACAGCTCAATTTAGAAATTAGTTGAATGACAATGCACGGAGTCAATATAAATGATTATATGAATGACAATAAATCACCATAGAGTAAAAATAGTGAATCCTCGGAGAATTGAAAGATACTGATCGATTTGAAGCTGTGTCCTCTCTTGTGGGTCTCCTTTCTTCACTCTCAACTTTTTCCCTTTCTTCTTCTTCTTCTTTTCCTTCTTCATCGTCCTTCTTTTTCTTTTTCGTTTTTTCTTTCTTCTTTTTTTCTTTTTTCTGTTTTCTTCTTTTTTTCTTTGTCTTGTTTGTTGGTTTTCATCCCTCTACTTCTTCTACTGCTTCTTCTTCTTCTGCTTTTTCCTACTTTACGTCTCATTGGGAATATACAACAATAAAATAAATTTATTTGAGAAACTATATTCAAAATAATATAAAGGAAAATAGTAAAATCGATAAAAAATTATTACAAGAGTGATTGCCCATGCTTCATGTTGCCAACTGCCAGACACAAATTTAACACTGGCTTCATAAACTCTAAGAATATAGACATGTTGCTTGGGACGTCTAATCGGAGACTGAGGGAGCTATCGTTGTTAAATGATACAGGACCGAGACATTAGTCCGTCCGCCCTCGCACGATAGATAATCTTGACAACATGGCAGCCCTGCACGGGAATTGTGTTCAGATTGGGTTCCTGGATTTCTGCTATACGCACTACAGTTGGTAGTGCGAAGCACTGGATCCATGCGCACCTTCTGCTTACACATAAACATATAACAAGACGAAAAACAAGTATCTTTACTACATGAAGAGCGCACCTGTTACAAAATCGTCATTTTCAATCTCATTTATGAAGACCGGGTTTTTGGTCTGGGTCCCCATGTGATCTATCATCACTCACCCAACACTACTTGAGTGATGTGGGTTAAGGTCAACGGACACTATTTCCGGTAGATGTTCTCTTTCCACTCTTTCATGCGAAAGAGTGTTAAACTCTTCAAATCTTTTCTCGACGCTTTGTAGATATTTTGCAGCAAGTGGTTCACAGAACTTAAGATTTGGAGTCGTCGTGATCTTCTGTAATGTTTTTTTTAGTGCATGCAGACAAGGTAATAATATTTCATAAAATGAGTCATCACCTTGCAATATGTCCAAAGTGGTGGCAACTGGAGCAGCGCATTGGCAATATTCCTCAATATATTAAAATTCACAGTTTCGTAATGGATTTCTTATACAAAGTGTTCTGGCTAGTTTTGATTTTCAATATATTTTTCAATGCGTCATAATAACTATTCCATCTAGTTATGCCAGGTCGTGTTAACGTATGTCCGAGAATGTGGTGCATCACTTCAGCTGATTTTGGACGAGCAGCAGCACTCCACAAATTGTTGTATTTTTCCATTACTGTGGAATGCATTTTTCCAAGACATGTCGATTTGTCAGTCAATAAGGCTTGGACGTCCTTACTGGCAATCAAATTCAAAGTGTGCGCATTACATCTGAAGTGAAATGGCAACGAACTGTTTTTTGAAGTGTCGCATATTATATTTTCTTCTAACAGAAGATTATCATGTTTGTGTTCCTGTCTTGTACTGAGCTCTCCTTCAGTCTCTTCAAGTTCTTCTTCACTCAACTCATTCTCGCTACCACTCGGAGTTGAAGATTCATTATCTTCATCATATTCGACTAAAGATGTTGTATTTACTCTGAATATTTTGAACGCTTTCACAAAGTTAGACCCATTGTCAGTAACACAGCATACTATTTTCGTGGGATCAATGTCAAAATCTGAAAATATTTCCAGAAGCAAATCTCTCTGTGTCAGCGCCATGTTTCCGTTTTAAATGTCCCAAAAAGTTAGAGGTCGTTTTGCCATATCCCTTAACTTCTTTACTTTCCTGGTCCGAACACTTCATACACACTGCTACCGTATTCTTGTCGGTGCATTTGTCTAGTAGAAGCGTGTAATAGGTGCCGTCAAATAAAGCAGAAGAAGAAAGATCCGAATCCGACTGCAATATTACTGCTGAATAACCGGAATTGTTTGACGACACCGACGGATCATTTGACACACCACTACTATTACTGTCATTACAATCACCACTAGAATTCATATTTGTTTTTTTTTTTTAAGTTAACCACTGATTAAAACAATATCACAAAATTTTGCCAAATACGGGAAATTGTTAGACAACCGAGCACGAGGCGAGTGTGTGCCTGCCAGATACTTTTAATACGTGACTGACTCCCGCGCACGTGCAACGCACTTTGGTTTGATTATCCAATTTTATCTATAAATTTATAAATTAGTTGTTAAACATTTAAAAGAAAATAATTCAATAATTTCTTTTAATTTAATTGAACAACTTCTTTTATTAAATTAACTTGTACATATATCTCGAGATAACAGACTTATTTTTTTTTAATTAGTATTATTCTGAACAATCTTTGACAACCAAAATATTTTTCATAAAATTCCAACATTTTTTATTTAGCCTATTTGATTTAAAAATGAAATTTGATGTAAAGTAGTGTGGTAATATAGAGATAATGCTTCTCTCACTTTTGCATATGACAGAGTGAACTTATTTGGTTTTGGCTCTTTTCAGGTGCCAGCTGATGGTAAATCCTTCCCTCCCTACTCTTCTCTGCCATCAGGCAAATATCGCACAATGCCGTTCTTTTCGCGCTATCTATGGTATATATGCTCTGGTAGTGCTATAAAGGGCGAGAGAGAGGGAGAGACAGGGAGAGAGAGCTAAGCTAAAGCGAAGTACCTTCGCTGCCACCACCACACCTTTTCATCAGTCGAAATTTTATGATAATAACCTGCCCAGATGTCCTTACGCATATCTTCAATTGAATTTATGTTACGTATAACTGCTAATCCATAGTAAGTCGACAATTCCTTCATTACTTTGTTAGTTAATTTTGCAGTTTTTGGAAGATCTTTAATTTTTGTAACATTTTTTTTTCTCAGAACTTTTATTTTTTTTTGTCTGCTTCTTTTTGAGCAATTGCCAAAGCTTTTTTACGCTTAGTAAGAGCTTTTTTACTTTCCACTGCTCGTTTGTACACTCTTTTTTTACGTGCAATACGCACTCTAACTTTTGCACAATAACATCTTCGCCATAAGGATGAACATCAAGTAGCATTTGAAAAGTCTTGGAGTCACCGTCAGGATGAACATCAAGTAGCATTTGAAGAGTCTTGGAGTCACCGTCACCAATATAAAATCCGTACCGGACTTGAAATTTTTCCATAGATCGCATGAACATTTCGACTACCCCATCCACTTCCATTTTACCGGCACTTCGCTCATGATTTGCAGGACATTGATCTTTATGGCCTTCGTACCAAGCACTGCACTCAACTGTTTCTTCTTTACCCTTCCAATACTCACAAGCTTTGCAATAAGACGATCGTACAGTCACATCTATAACTTTCCCGCAATATTTTCCAATCAATGAAACGATGCCTGCAAGAGAACTGAATCCTCTTTTCGCCCAAGAACCATCACCAGAAACTGATAAAATATCTTGAGTACCTCCTTTTTCGACATTTAAAGATTTTTCTTCATCGACAGCTTTGCGAGTCACCAAGTCAAATACACAATTTGTAGCAACCTTTATATGTTCGATTATGTCATAATATGTTTTGATATTGAATCGGTTTCCTAAATCCATTAAACCACAGAACAATTGTAAACCGTGTATTCCTATACCAATTAATCTCATTACAAAAACAAATCGGCGGTTCACTTCATAGCCCTTGCCAATCATCGGGCACGAGTCTATATATCTTTCTCCGCAATTCTCACAGTTGACACACACTTTAAATCCTAAACCTCGTTGCCCATATTGAGAAAAAGATATATTTCCGTCACATTCTTTACACTTAGCAAACGTTTTTAACACAGAAAACACTAAAAAAAAGTTTAAAATACAGTAACTTGACGTCTGATCAATGTTTACGTCTAATGAGAGATTACTAATTTTTTCGTCAGAATATCTTTTGCCTCGAAATTTTCTTTTTTTTTTTTTAGGTCTATTTGTACCCCTGACTTCTGGAGATCCTTTTCTTTCCATTTTTATACAAAAAAAATCATTCAAGATAGATACTTTTACTACGGCATGCGAAGTGGGACTAAGAAATAAGAGTTCAGCTGCGAGTTTATACAAAGCCTAAAATCGACGGGAGGGGCCGAGCAATTGAACGACGTACACGCCTCAAAATGAACTAAGACGCGCTCGAGTAAAATGATGAAATAGAATGCTCGGATCATTCTGAAATTTTAATACGATATTCTTGAGATCATATACTTTCAAAAAACTTAAAAAAAAATCGACTTTTTGAAATTGACAAAGTAGAATAGCCCCTTAACATGATCCATTCTTCTGTGCCATTTCCCGCTAAGATTCTCTCTTGCAATTTACGATTTCGCTAGAAAAACACCATTAGAATAAAATAAATAAATTTCACCATCACCATTTCATTTTAAAAACCCGCTTCTGTCGCCTTGTTAACTGTGTTACCCACCCGACCTCTCGGGAGGGTCAGAATGTCGGACAGGTCCACTTGGGTCCCGGTTACACTCAATCGGAGATTGGGCGTGGGCGCCACTCACTAATCCAGTAAAGGGACCTCGAGCCGTGGAGTGAGGTTCGGCTCTCCGAAGTCAAAGGGGCCTCTGTTAACCCAGTAAGGTTACTCGTCGCGGAGACCAATTCCCAGTTTCCCAAACTACCAACCCACTGCCCCGGTTCGCAATTTGGAATTTGTCCTTGCAGACCACAAATCGCTTCCCGGCGGACTTACAAGGTTCACTAAAGACCCACTAAATTATTTCGCACGGTAGACACGTATGTTCTCACCGCCGCCTGCTAGTTCCCAAGACTCTATTATCTTCAGTTTTGAATAGTAAGTTGTTTCTAATTAGCCGACTAAAACGGTCGATGCATACATTATGGTAACTTTACACCGCCTACTAATTTCCTTCACTCCTTTAGTTTCAGCGCGAACCACTACTCGACTGCCATCTACCCATTTAAAACGGCAACCATATGTATATATATATATATATATATATATATATATATATATATATATATATATATATATATATATATATATATATAATGCGTATCTTTATATTACTGTATCAAATTACAAAATTGCGTTTCTCTGTAAACAAAGCATTTTATTAGTTATTTAATCAAATACAAATAATTTTAATATCTAACTTAATATTAATTATACAAATCTTACCTGTAAACAAAGAAACAACATTTACTGTTATCTGTCCACAGTGTATTTTCTAACGCACAATAATTCTTTCTTATATGTCTTTCTCAACTGAGTTCTGACCTGCAACTCACACCTCCTGTCGTTTTATGACGACGCATCGACTTTATGGAATTCAGTGACGTTTAGTCATTCGGTCGATGCCCGAGGTTGCGAGATGCAAAGTCAGCAAACTAAAGTAATGCATACACTGCAATACTGCATGTGTTACTTTACACTGTAACAAATACACTGTAAACAAAGAAACAACATTTACTGTTATTTGTCCACAGTGTATTTTCTAACGTACAATAATTCTTTCTTATATGTCTTTCTCAATTGAGTTCTGATTTGCAACTGACACCTCCTGTCGTTTTATGACGACGCATCGACTTTATGGAATTCAGTGACGTTTAGTCATTCGGTCGATGCCCGAAGTTGCGAGATGTAAAGGCAGCAAACTAAAGTAATGCATACACTACAATACTTTATGTGTTACTTTACATATATATATATAAATATATATATATATATATATATATATATATATATATATATATATATATATATATATATATATATATATATATATATATATATATATATATATATATATATATATATATATATATATATATATATATATATATATATATATATATATATATATATATATATATATATATATATATATATATATATATATATATATATATATATATATATATATATATATATATATATATATATATATATATATATATATATATATATATATATATATATATATATATATATATATATATATATATATATATATATATATATATTCTCAACAACGTCTATTCGTTACCTCCACTCTATTAATTTCACCGCGAACCATGAATTTATTACCCGAACTACTAATCGATTGCCATCTATCCTCAGTTAAAGCCGAAGCCAAATATATATATATGCTCAACAACGTCCACTCTTCTCCTTCACTCCAGTAATTTCACCGCAAACCATTATTACCCGAACTACTAATCGATTACCATCTATCCTCAATTAAAGCAGAAGCCGAATATAC
Organism: Nemotelus nigrinus; assembly: GCA_947369275.1. NCBI lineage: Eukaryota > Metazoa > Arthropoda > Insecta > Diptera > Stratiomyidae > Nemotelus > Nemotelus nigrinus. The sequence continues at coordinate 171,716,083 of OX376372.1, forward strand.
AGAGTGGCCCAAAAGTTTCTCCCCACAAACTTTTTGTTATAAAAAGCAAACCAACAAACATAATTTAGAAATTCAAATTTATTTGTGATGCTTACATAATACAGATTCTTATTCTTATTACTAATAATGAGTATGTCTACCGTTATTATCTATACATTCTAAAATATGTCGTCCAAAACTATCACATAAATTTTCTAATTCGGCCTCGGGGTAGCTGCTCCATTCTTGCTGTACTCTTGCAATTAGTTGTCGTCTATTCTTCGGCATCGGATGTCTAAATACAGTATCTTGAAGTCTAGCCCAAACGTGTTCGATTGGGTTAAGATCAGGAGAGTTTCCAGACCAATTTTCCCAAACAGTTGAAAACATCGATTTTACCAGTGTCAATGTTGTCTTTGCTGTATGCGCTCGTGCCCCATCCTGCATAAGAATTACCAAATTTTTATGTGGAAACTGTCTTCTGTCATCTGACATGCTGCGTAAGCTGGTAAAATGCTGTTCCGGTAATAGGATCCATCTACGGTTGTGTTTTCCTCAACAACATGAAGTCTCGACTTTCCACGTGAGCTGATTCCTCCTGCAACCATTATCTTGAGGTCAAATTTCGGCTTTTGTATGGGTTGAATAGTGCTTGGATCACTTGTTCTTACTCTCATATTTTGCCTATTCGGCGTTGGGTGCAAAACAATTGGGGATTCATCCGTAAAAAGTACGTTAGCTCTCTTAGACCTTCCAAGAGCACTATCTTCACAGAATCCTTCGCTTTGCAACCTTCTACAGAAGTGAAGTCTATCTGTGACATTCTTTGCAGTAAGAAGCGGCTTTACTCGTCTCACGTAGGCATGTCTTCCCCAGTTCGTCGATTTAATGTACCGTTGATCGAGACGTTGTCTTTCGCCGTTGTTGTTAGTTTTCGGATTGATTTATCCTTTTGGTCGCTGTCCTTGTTTCGATGCCTGGCTTGTTTTCCACCATCTTCCTTATTTTTATTTTTGTTGTAGGTGAAAGAGTTGTCGGTCTACCGGAACGTCTTTTGTCCTGTATATCGCCTTTCCTCCTTTCTAGCCATAACCGTACGGTCTTCCTGTCGACGCCTAGTGTCCTTGATATTTCGGAAACGGATTTTCCTATTTCGCCAAGAATTTCGATTTGAATCCTTGTTTGTATTCTATACGAAGCCATAATATAGAATCACAAAAGTCCTCTAGGATAGACTTAAAAAAAATAATGACTTTTCAGGTACCGTGTAAAAATTGCTCGAAGAAAAATCACTACTTACGATAAACACGACAATGAAAAAGGACCCTTGAAGACAGGAGCAATAAAATTTCACAGGTAGGTTCGCAGAAAGACCCTTAATTACCCGAGTAATTCAAATTAGCTTTATAAAGGGTACGTCTCTGTACCTGACTATAGGGACAAATGCTGTTTAAATTTTTTTTCCTGGAAATGCACTATATCGCTTTGCTCAGCTATTATTGATGTTGACGCTGTCGTAGCTAAGCACCATATGATCCTTACGATAGCTGAAGAGTTGATATTTGACCTCCGCTTAGGGTTTTTGATAAACTGAGAAGGGATGAATTTTGGCAACGGGTAATGAATAATGCGTTTACTTAAATAGGTGGGGAGAAAAATTTTTAGGCCACCCTGTATATATATATATTCTCAACAACGTCCACTCTATTAGTTTTCAACGCGCACTATTAATGCCCATTCGGAGCGCTTTACCCCGATCCCTCACTGTCATTGAATTAGTCGAACCAAAACGACAACAGCGCACATGTGCCCTGGTTGGCTTCTATTGAATCAAAAGCTTTTCACCATTACAATTGAGTTTAAACACTTTATTTGCCCGATCAAGCTGTAGTTTTAAACACACTATTCATTTACGCGCGGCCTTAATTAGGACCACCGCTCAATCCTAACAATTGACTTTATAACTGAGCTAAACTTATACAATAAACTTCGATATATTGATAGTTGTAAGCATGCAGAAGAATAAAACAATCGCCTTCCAATCTTTATCATGAAAAACTTACTAGGTAAATTGACGCAAGAACAAAAATTTTCCACTGGCCTTCCAAAACATAGGCTCCGCACCACCAGACTCAGATCGCTTAACTTTGCTTCAGATTCTTGTCATACACTGCACGCTCCGCTTCATCATTGTCCGGTCCGAGTTGCGAACCCGGGACCCCCTGGCTGGCGGTCCGTTACGCTAACCTCTGCGCCACGAAGCCGATAATACACCACGCTATGTTTCGGACCGTAGAGCTGCTCCAACGGGCCGAGACACGTGCGTCACTCTCCGCCGGCGCTTCGCCTAGGTTCTCAATGTGTTGTAATGACGAATTCCGGCTCGGGCCGTCTGATTGCAATACTATTATTATTATACTAATCAAATTCCAGCATCTCGTCCACCGCCGGCGATTCTTCTGTGCTGTCCGTCCGTCGTAATTATGTAATTCGATTCGGACCGACGGATGGCTCCACTGTGATTGTAAAAATGGTCCACAATTCAATTCCCTGTGATTGTAAAAATGGTCCACAATTCATTTCCCTGCGTTTTGCAATTTTTCAGAAATTTTCACGACTGCACGCTCTGCTACCAGATTTTAAAAAAAGCACAACCAAAAGCCAAGAAAATCGTTATTCCTCGTAAGGTTCTACGCACCTGTGATTGTAAAAATGGTCCACAATTCAATTCCCTGCGTTTTGCAATTTTTCAAAAATTTTCACGACTGCACGCTCTGCTGCCAGATTTTAAAAAGAAGCTACTAGCGGAGGTTGCGCCAGTATCAAGCCTCTGGCCACCGGTTTTTCTCCAGCCTCCGTCGCTTGAGTTCAAAGAACGCTTTGCGCGTGTAACCAGGTTTCGAACCTTTCCACCACGTATTCTACATGTTAACTGCCGGGATTCTGGTGTAGTGGAGACTTTGTGGGGCGTTGCTGATTGTTCCCCACTTTGACGTTTTGCGGGATGATAGTAGCTTGTTTGTTGACATCGCCCTGAGCAAACGTACAGTTTGTGTTGAACTGAGCCGATTTTCAGTTTTTCCGGAATTTTCCGGGCCAGGCCGAGGTAATCTGGACACTCCATCGTCCAGCGGAGGGGCGCACGGCCCTGAGTCATCCCGCGGGGAAGCGGCTTCGGCTAGGTTGATCTTCCACAGCTTCGGATCAGGTAGGTGCCCCATCTGTTGTTGCTGCGAAGTTCTGGTGCTTGGTGGTCCCTTTTCTTTACTTCCAGGTGTGTGTAGGGCGCTTCTTCGCCGCCGGCGTGACATGTTCCCTATGATCGGGGAATCCCTGCTGACTTTCAGGTGAGTGGTTGCAGTTTTAGTTGTCGGTAGTCATGGAAATAGCGCGTCGGTGTTTTCGGGGGATCCCTCTTGGCGGGCATAAAGTGTTTCTCGGACGGGTACATATATCGGTCGATATCGTGCGGGTTGACGCTGATAACACAGTTCCTGCTTAGGCTAGACTTATATCTACGTCGTCAGTGGCCAACCAGTAAATGACAATGGTCGGTCCCTGCGACGGCTATCATCCCTACTTGATGATGGTGGATACATTCGGGTACCTGATAGATTGAGTGGTGGTTTTCGATACTAAGCAAGAGCTATATGGGAGCAGCCTTTTTCACGGGAAAAAGGGTGCTCCTTTTTTTTTCTCTTGTCGCGATTCGGGCTATGTTTTGTTTCGCATCTACTCTCGCGTGGTCCCTGCCGGGCGTTGTTAGAGGATTGACGCGTAATATTTTCCCTTATGTTACCCCGTTACAACTGATAGAAAATTAGTTTGTAAAACGGGTACAAAGAGTATATTTTTTAATATGAGTGAACCGCCAACGAGTTCAATATTAACTGCCCTGATTCCTTTCAGGTCGTATCAAATACTTTAAATTTAAACACCGAGCTTATTGAACTTATAAACCTTTTATTTGAACGTGCTCACTATTTTCAATTTGAATACCGACTAACTATTTTAATCGAACTTAATAATACATGAAACCTCGAAGAACCTCCAGAATTGCTTTAATTTCACGCAAAATGCGATACTTAAGATTTATATTTATGTTGCTGTAGAAGCTCGAGATATTGTTTCCATGACAAATAACGGTTTTAAATTCAAAAACATCTAACGCGTTTCGACTTTGGTTTTGGTTCAGCTAATCACAAACTATCAATACGAGATGAGGTTCCATTTAGATGTTGCATGCATAAAGAGAAGGAATGGGCACAAAGTATCGAGTGTCAAACAAGTTCTAGAATATAGATTCTGGGTCAAGGTTCTGAGTGGGGTATGTTGCGACGACTAAACAAATTACGCTGACTACATATTAGTCACGTGGCTCCGCTGTCCAGAAACTACGAACTGAAATTATTTTTTGTGAACGACGAACAAAACATAGCCTTAGGTTTGTAATTGTTATATTTTTTTTATTGATACTCTTGCGTGAAATGACCTATTTTACCGCAGTTATAACAGTTGTATTTATGTTTTCTGCTTCTTATGGCCAAAACTTTTCGAATTTTTCATTTTCATCTCTTCCCTACCTATTTTTCCTAATATCACAGCTTTTAGTTGAGGCAATGTAGGAAGTCTAGCATGTGTGCGGAAGGATATGTAAACGTATTATATGAAGATGATAGACTATTTAATAATGTGAGGACAAAGATTTCTTCGTTGATTTGTATACCGACATTTGATACCATTTCAACAGTGTGAGATAATTTTGCAATATGTTCTTCCATATTTTTGACTTACCGCATTTGCTTTGCATTAACGCTTCGTAGAGTGTCATCTTTCCTGTCGGCGTGTCGCTCTCATGAATACTTTGGAGGATTTCCAACGCATCGTTCGATGCTATGCACTGTCTTATGTATAACAATTGTGATAGTGAGTGATTCATTTTCGCTAAAGCTTTCCGATCCGACACTTTCCAGGATGCTAGAGCGGCGGCTTTTTCCGGCTTAACATTTCGGCCCGATAAATATTCCGAAAGGTCGCCCATAATTAAAGCGCTTGTCATCTGTTCTTTCCACACGTCGAAACTATATTTCCATTCCCATCTTTCAGCACTATTATTTCCCGTTAGCGACACTTAATTGAACAAAAAAATCCCAAAGCGCTTTTTCGACCTACTGACTGGGTTCATTACCTGTTCCAGATAAATAATTTATTGATGTGAAGTTGGTTGATATCTAGTACAATGACTATTACAATAATGACACTTAAACAGCAAGGACGACCGAAGCAGACAATTGAAATTTATCCTAGTTGAGCGGAAAATTCGATTTCCAAATGTTGTGAACAGTTCATTTTTATTATGTGGATTCTAAGTCTTAAATACTAAATTCTTTCAAGAAAATTGCTTACGCGTTTAAATGTCGTTTTTATGTTATCTCGCGAGTTGCATATAAAACCTGTATGATAGACATCCAGGTATAACGGAAATTACACATCAAGCCGTCAATATAAATTTATAATTAATCGAATCACAAAGCACTTAAATTATTTTTAACAATTTCCTATTTCTCATACTTTGTGAAAATTATAATCTTGAACTTGTTTACATATGCACATTTTTAATTAATCAATAATTGAATGTACTTAGATTTTATATCATTCAATCAGAAATCAGTAATTGTACTCGCGAGAAATCAACAATTGTATTGATATTGATCATTGTTGCTTTCTCTTATGGTAGAATATGGTGCTTATGGTACAACTGAAAATTTAAAGGCATGTTGATGGGAAGAATGTTAAGCATATGTCAAAATTATACAATAAAATTATAAAAAAAATGCAACAAAGATGTGTATGCATTGTATGTTAAAATAAATAGTATGTAATAATGTCTATGTTTAATATGAAATCATCTTATTGAATACTTTGATATACAACAATGTAAATGACTTTGATATGAAATGTTAATGTTACATTTAAGCTAAAATTAATCAACATAACATATTACTTAATTACAATTTATTAACCTTAATGTCTATTGTTAGTTTAAATTCGAACAGGTGTAATAAAATTTGTAAAATACAGTGCATTTTCAGGCATTGTATTATCAAACCCTTTCTTACAATCTAAAAAATAATTAGAAAAGTCCTGCAAGCAATAGTTACAGTTTGTTTTATAGCTAAATACGGAGTAGCCAGTACGTAGTCTGAAAATATCTTATAGTTGTAAGAGCTTCTCTCGCCCTATAGAATATACTTTTAAGTTAAAGTAAGAATATACTTTGAATAAATACTTACCTGCAATGACACCAATATACACGATGACAGATGACAACAAGGTGATAGACGACGCAGACAACAGTTACAACAAATTTCGCGTTCTGATATCTTCATTAAACACAATCTGCGGTCAACGACATCGATCGCTAAGCCTAGACTCGCGTGGTAGCGGTACTAGCAAGTTATTAAAAATTTCAATTTGATCATCGAAGGAAGAAGGAAAATCGAAAAATTGCAATCAAGCGGAGCAAAAGTTGATAAATTAAATACTTCAAAAATTCTTTGATACTAATTTACTATCGTCGACGAAAGTGTCTGTCAATATAAAGTGGTTAGTTAATGGGTGATTGGTAAAAATTTAAATGGCTGAAGAAGCGATTAAGTAAACCTGAGCCAAATCCGTGCAGATTTGAATGAATAAAATGATAAAATAAATTTATAAATTGGAAATACAGAAATTGATAAATTGGAAATACAGATTTATCAAGAAATGGTTGCAGAACATTGTGATCATTTGGTACAATGGTTTGGCTGCCTTCGCCGCATATAGGTGGGCGATAAAGTTGAAGTTCTGCTATATATATATATATATATAGATCAAACCGCTGTTCCGTGTTTTATGAGATCCGAAATTTGCGCCAAAGTATGCTTTCTAGACATGGTATGAGTTTCGAAATTATCGAAGCGGCTTCATGTTATTCGAATAATATGGCAACTTCAACCTTAACTTTTCTAAAAACTCAATTGGGCCTGATATTATCTTATTTTGTCAGTCAATCAACTGACTGTATATTGTCAACCGCAATACTAAACGTGATATCCAAGGAGGTTAACCTCACACTGAGAGCGTTAGCTGACACCTGTTTGCTAGCATATCTGCAGCTGTTATGTTACACCTGCGGCTGAAAGCACTGCCAATTGACAATGAATATCTCCGGGATTGAGAAGACTAGAACAGGAAGCATACAGCGACATCCTGCGACTGGAAGCAGTCGTACTTGCATGATTGATGAATCGACTCCAACACTCCGTAACCCTTTAACACCGTTCAAAAACCTATAAAATATTGAGCTGGTTGAGCCTCTGAGCTATCAGGCAGAAAACATTGACATAATCTTGGGTTCAGATGTATACCCTGCCGTCATCAGGAAGAGATTCAATTAAGGGTCAGTACAAAAGGCAACCCTATCTTGAATAATATTGGGTCCGATTTGTAGTGAACCACAAAAATTCACTCTTGTCTATTTTTTCTTCAATAAAGTGGAACTTGACTTACAACATCGCCAATTCTAAGAACTTGAGAAGATGGAATCTACATCATGCGCTGTTGAGGATACAATTTAGTTTTACGAGCACTATAACGCCGCGCGCAAATGAGACAGTCGAAGCCATTGCCGTATCATTGCCATTTGAATCACCTTTAGAAGATCTAGAGTTGTCATTTAAGATGAGTACGAAATCCCAAACTAAATGCTGACCAACATCTCGACCTAAAATATTGGGAAAGAATACTTCGAAGAAGTGAATGTTATTTTCAAAGATTGCTTACCTCATCATAACATAATTAATGAAATGAGTCTCGCATTAAAGTTGCGAGTCGTGACTAACGCATTTTGCACTACCGGATCACCTTAAAGATAATATTCATGTCAGTTCCAGCTTGCAGCAGAATATTCCAGACTTCATTACTCACTGGAGAATGAGTATTACTTTGTTTGTTGACGAGAGCATTTATAGGCAAGTGTTAACTGCTTAGCCAAATCTGGACTAGCAACGAGTGTTCCTCAGAGCCTTGCAACAATTTTAATTCACACATCAACTCAAGAGTTTGTGAAAGATTATGTCACAAATTTTCTACTTACACCAATAAATGCTATGCTAGGAGCTATAAGTGGAAATAACGGTGGAGAGGACGCCATGCATCTGCAACTATAAATTCATCACGTTGCTTAACCAAGGCGGCTTTCATCTACGACAATTGACATCTGACAACCCAAGTGTTATCCAGAACGTGCCTTGGATATATATTTTTTGTCGTACTATCATTCGTCGCAAGAATACACGCCTCTGTCAGAATCACAGCGAAACTGCTTCTGTAAAAATTATGGCTTGAAAACGTCGGATAGAATTAATCTTATCCCGATCAAATACAAACGGAATGGAACCAGTTCCCGAGCAATTTATAACAATTAGAATACGTAAAAGATAGTTTCACACTGCTAGAAGAATACCGATTAAATAATGTAGCAGTGCTCACTGGAAATTGATTAAAGCAAATACCCTTCATGGGTAAAAAAAGGCCATGCCAGTCAAGACGGTCGCTCTTCTTCGGTTGGGTGTATGCGACAATTTATTACTGGCAAAATTAATGGCGAGAATCGTGTCAGCCTTGCAGTTGCAAACGATTCCAGTTCACGATTGGTCAGATTGGATATACTCAGCTAACCTTTCGATTGGAAACATTCGTAGCAAAGTGCTCAATCCAAATACTTTAGCTTCATATAATCGATATAGACGAGCCATCGCAGAGCGCCTAATTAATTGCTGTCATAACTACTTTCATGAAAAGAATAAAAGCCCTAAAAATACATGGTTTTTTAAAAAACAGCAGTATAATCAATCGATCTTGGAAATACAGAGGCTATTAAGAATTGGCAGACGACTATTCAGTGATGATTTCAGGCATTTCAGGCTCTTATTAGCATCCGAAAAATTTATTGAATTCCAAAACTACTCGGCTTTGTTTGGACTCACACACATAATGCCAATTATCGAAAGGAACTACTCAAATGATGAACAAGCTACTAAAACTACGAGTCAATCCGGCTCTTTGATTCACAAATCCAGTCATCGATTGTGCCGGACCCTGCTCGTTACCATTGTCAAAAGTTCGTAGGGCAAAAGCATACAAATCCTTTATTACACTGTTTACAAAGCAGTTTACGATCTCACCGAGAGGCCTTTTTCGTCGATTTATTTCTACAAATAAACTTTAGAGGACTATATATGTCGATTGTGGCACGAATTTCGTGGGAGCTAAAATGCCAATTGAAAAATATTGCCGTATGCTGGAACACAGTACCTTTCAATGTTGCCGAATTATTGGCGATAAATAGAAGAATTTGAGAAACAGAAGACCGTTCGATAAAGTATCATCTCTGGAGAGTAGTTAATAATGTCATTCTCACGACCATGTTGACACAAATCGAAGCATATATCTACTCTATACCAGAAAATCCGCTGGAAATCCAGCAAAAGTCGCTTCATAGACACCAGGGCATTTTGGATCGAAAGAGCATTAAAAGTACTTCCACAAACGACCGGCCTTCAACTGTTGCCACTTGCTCCAAAACTGCTGCATAATTTTTGAATATCTTCATACATTAAAAACGTCCAAAATGGCATCAACTACGAAAGAATCTCACTGTCGATCAATTAGCCAGCATCCAGAGTGAATGTTTTAACCCATTAAAAAGAATGATTGATCAAAACGTTGAAACTCATGTGGGACCCGATGGTCTAGTCTGCGTAGTCCATATTTAAAATACTTCTTCCTTACTACGACGCGAACGGGAGTTCTCAAGAACGATTAGAGGATGAAACTACCATTAAACACACCGCACAGATCAAGTTAATGAAACCACAAATTAATTACATTATTGATAGACACTCAGAAGCAAAATTTTCGTAAAATCACAAAATCTGAGTCAGCTCCTTTCGTTTTCGAAAATCCCTTCTCTTCCTTTGTTCGAGATGGCGAGTCAGGGCGCCAAACAAAAAACCCTAATTCCAGAACATCGTATTCATGGTTGCATGGAGGAAATGCCGTAACCGTAGAACGATGTTAGTAAAAAAAATCTTTGAATCCGATATTTCAACGACCGGGAGAATGTTTTTAAAATAAACAAACCCTATATAAATTGACATGAATTACATGAAAAGATAAATACCTGAAGTGACACCAATATACACGATGGTATATTACGTCAAGGTGACGGACGAAAATGTCATCACTCACTGCGAAGTTGGATTCTGATGTCTTCATCTGACACAACCTGCGGTCGACGAATGGACCGCAGAGACAAAGCACGAGTTTTTGAAAATTTGAATTTGAATTTGAATTGACAAAGAAGAAAAGCAGTCGAAAAATAGCGATTAAGCGGAGCATTAGTTGCTAAGTTTAATTGTAAAAATTAAAAATTAATTAATTCTATAAAAATCGATCAACAATTTGGTGTTAAAGTTCGCAATACATAATTGTATTTTATTCCTTTCATATGATAGTTCTTTCTTTGTATAAAATGGAAGTTTATATTCACACCGTTCAAATAAACAGTGGAGTTAAGCATTATATGAGAAATTTTTGTATTAAGTCAAAGTTTCATTTCGTAGATTTTAAGAAGATGTGTTAACCGATGAAGCAAACAAATTAATAAATCTTAAGAATCTTCCATTTATTCGGAACTCAAACAATTATATAAAAATTAAAATTTAGACTGATGAGAATAATGTTTTTTCTCTAGGCACCTATGGATTATATCAAATAATTTTACAGTATTCCAACAATCTAAATGTCGAAGTTTTGTTGTGAAATAATTTGATTTATGTAACATAATTTGAAATTCTTATTTAAATTCAGATAAAGTACGAATTAACAGATAACATTCTCACTTAAATTTTGTAGAATTTGCTTCTCTGTCAATTTTTGCCTAAGACATTTTACTATTTCCAAATTATCATAAGCAAATAATTTAAAATTTAAACTAAATATGCAACGTCAATTTCCTTGCCAAAATCAAGAATAACATTTAGTTTTTCAAAACATCACTCCCCATCAGCATATCTGAGTTCATTGTGCTATACTACCACATCAACGGACAGTTATTCTGCAACAAAACATAAATATTTAAAGTTTGTTTTGCAAGTACATTTAATTTTGGTTAATTGACTGCAGTATAAATTTAAGAATTATTACAATTTACATCGAAAAATCAGCATTTAAGATGAAAAATCCAGTTTTCTCGCTATTTTAAACTGTCAAATATATCAGAGAATTCAGCAAGCAAGTATTCTTTAGATTTCAGGTCTGCATTCTGCATTTTGGTTCAGTTTTTAAGAATATAGTCTGCAATGCGGTCTATATTGTACGGTATAAACACTTCTTCCTCATACCTCATCTAGTTAGACAAAGAAAGTTAGTCATGAAAATCATGCGGAAAATCCTGTATCGGTGCCAAGCGGTTGGCAGAAGACCAAAACGACACGACATTAGTATCCTTGCTGAGGATTCGCCACCGCAGCACGAAAACGATACCGCATGAAGTCTGTTGAAATTCAAAATATTTTATAGACCCGACTAGTTTACCGGAGGGAAAGACCTAATTAAAGAAAGAATTGTCATTAGGGTGTCCCAAGAGATAAAAACATATTCTCTAACATCAGCTCCAAATTCTTAACAAACCAATGTAATTTCCTACATAAATGCATATACACACACACACACACACACACACACACACACACACACACACACACACACACACACACACACAAAACAAGTATGCCACTAAGACGCCCCAGAATCTCAGAACTCTGGGGTCAATACACATTAGACAGATAACCAACAGATATGCCCTAATAATATTATGTGAGTTTATGAACAAACGTGTTCTACTTCCATAACATCATCAACAAATTTACATGCTAATTCAAAACTAAATTCCTTATAGTAACACATGTATACACGTCATTTTTTCTCACCTCATAACATCTTCATCGGCGTTTAGATAATTCCGTAATTGGAGCTCTATTAAATAAAATGACCATTGGTATGAGAAGCCCTCTTCTACCAGCTCCACTAGAGTCCTATTTCAGTTGTACTGAGCTACCACATAGACAGTTCACCTCATAAGTATACCTACAATAAACAATTGTAATCATCAGTAAATTATAATACAACAATATCTTATAAGGCTAAATGAGAACTGACACTGACATATAAGTGTCATGACATATTTACAGTTCAATGGAACAATTCCCACTAACAATAGGTTGAAAGCTGGAGGGAAAAGAATGTGAAAAAGGGTAACATGATGAATAAAAAACAATAAGTAAAAAAAACATTTAAAATTATAATGGAAAATAAAAAGTTATAAAAAAAATAAGAACAAAAAGTCAAATAACCATATTCATACCCCTACTTCACATGCTCCAACGCAACCTAACAACCCAGCAATTTATTTATTTTACTGATTGCATATGTACTGTCTATAGACACATATATAGGCACATTAAGTACAATAATTTTTTTATATTGATTGGCCCTCACAGGCCCTCACACATCTACCTGGATCAGGGAAGCATAAACCTATTAATCTACCACAAACATGCCAAATAAACCTCCAAATCAAAAACCTCCAAATCAAAAACGTGAACAGAACTTTCGAGTGCTGAAAATAGAGGTAATTTGGTGATGGGTTGCCGTTCTTGTGCAAATCGGAATTATCAAAATTTCAATTTGACATGATGGACAAAGATCAAAATTTAGCAATGATTTGAAACTTTCGCCAAAACGCAAACACACACACTCATCACATATTTTCTTATATATTATCTCTTATATATTATTATATATGCAGGCAAGATGGTTGACAGCATGATTAACGAGAAACTTCGAAGAAAGGAGCTTGTTCGAACAAATTGGGACATGTCCACCACAATTTCCCATACAAATGAAATATCATGGCAGATAAAGTTATTAGTGGATAAAGATAGTGTAGCGAATAGAAACATCAGATATCCACCTTCGATCATCATCCAAAAAGTAAAAACAAAACATACTAGGACAGTACTAAAGAACATCTCGTATGAAGACTCATGGCAGAATACATGGCAATACAGAATTGCCATGGACACTATGAACAAGCTAGAAACAATGTTAAAAACTAGCTTCAAAGAATTAGATCTGGACCAAATTGATATGGAAAATAGCAGAAGCCACAACACACACGGAAACACGGACGCTAATGACAACATTATAACCCTGGCAACTCCATGCATACCGTCTCATTTCCTGGACATAAGAATCATGACACGTTTCATTTACCGACAAAATAAAACTGACATCGAAAAAATGTGGAACATTAAAAACTGCATACAATTTGAAACTCTGATCAAAAATCTGATCGCAGTAAATTCAATTTTTTACTGGAAAAGATACAATTATATCATGACAAAAATCAAAGACATAACAATTGGCAGAAAACTTTTTAGCATTTTCACAAAACTGCTATCTGGAAAAATAATGGATAATATACAAAACACAGCAATGGAAAAGAGATTCCGGAAAGTATGTAAATCCATATTACTAGACAGTAACCAATTTGTAATGGAATCAAAACCATAAAGCTCCCGTTATGTTCTTACTCAACGAACTAGCTAGAGATATTATTAAGACATACGAACCAAAAACAAAAACAGCAAACACGAGTTTTAAACTCTTCTACAGAATGGACATCCTTGGCAATATGGTGTACACAAAAAACAACATATTAATTAAACATAAAAATGGACATTGGTATCATGCAACGTTTAGACATGAGGATGACAGTAAACTAGACATGAAAGACTGGCAAAAATATTGCCCAGGAAAAAACATGGATCCAGAACCTCTACTGATTCGCTTTGATAGATTAATAACTGAAACTGTAGAAAACTCGCATCCAGCATTACGACATTTCACCCTAAATTTCTACATCATGGAATGTCTAAAATACCTGAACATTAACAAAGAATTAGGTACTTTCATATTGTATACTAGACACAATAACATATACAGAAACATGGTCAATATTAATAATAGCCTCACCGGAAACTTGATAGCAAGAACAGAAATGGCCATTGAAGAATATCTGGTGGACAAAACCATCAGTAGTTTAGATATTAACAGTCTTGTTATGGATAAAAACAAAACAAATAATCAAAATACGATTTACATAAATGATATTGAAGACATAACACTATCAGCCTCATCGTAAATATTACGAGAGGAGAACTTGATAGAACTTTTTGAACCTATTTCGAAAAGAGTATGCAGCCCAACAGAAAACAACCATATTATTCATACGAAGGAAAGAACAAAACACAATCACACTTTGGATAAAAACAGCCACATCAGACATACTCATAAAGGGTATGAAACTATAATAGTAAATGATACGGATGAAGATGAAATAGTTTTTGCAGATATCGACGACGATCAAAATTCGACGCATGTATTCGAAGATTGGAGCGTCAAAGAAGAGATAATTTCTCAATCACACGAGTAAAGTACAATCGATGCTTATACTTTTTTTTTCTCGAAAATTAAATCGCATACCCTCTATTTTTTTTTCTAAATTACCTTATTAGCTTAAATAATAAATATTATTGTAATTGGATCATGGCAACCCGTGCCGACTGATACCAAACATAAAATATAAATTTTTGTTCCGGGTTAGTATAGAAGATTGATAGAAGTTCAAGTTTGTTTAGTCAATAAAACACTAATACAGTAGAACCTCTTTAATCCGAACTAATTGGGACCGGGGGGGTTCGGATTATCAAATCGTTCGGATTACAGAACATATTGTGCTTTTCACAAAACAACAGCTAAAACGTGCCTAAAATGAGTTATAAGTGTTAAAGAAAGAAGAGAAATGCATTGCAGTGTAAAATACTGTATTTTTTATGTACATAATTAAATTTCATAACCATAGAGTAAAAAAGTATTACAGTAGAAAAACGTATACACTACTATAATGTAAAATTATATGTACGTACATATTTTGAATAAAATAACATAATCAATCAAAATCTTAAAGTTTAAAAAGTCTGTCATTTTCTTCTGAACCAATGATGAAGTGCGTTTTTTGGCTGCTAAGTGTCGAATTTGCTTTAAGACCATCAATTCCGGTAAGCAGCATTCGGGCTGCCTTTCGTATCAGTTCATTGCCATCTCTAATGAACTAAACGCATCGGCATGGGATGGTCCCAAATCAGAAGTTTCTTCATCTTCACTGCTCTCCCCAGATTCGTTTTCCTCGGTGACGATGGAAAGAATTTCATCTTCATTATAAATCTGATATCCTGGATCATTCTTGTCACTATTGATCCACTCTGTTGCGTCAGTTAGGTCACACTCCTCAAACCCAGGAATAGCCTGACAAAGATCGACAATTTCTCCGACAATATGAGATTCTTTCCTGTACAATCTCTTGGTTTTCGCAATGGCTCCCTGATCCATTGGCTGGAGGAGGGCTGTTACGTTTGGAGGAAGGAAAATAACTGGGAAGTCTTCATTAATGGCGTTCAGTGTATCAATATCAGAATGAGTGGGGGCATTGTCGATTATTAACAGGGCTTTTCCTGTTTTGCCTTTCTCCTCTCTGAACTTTTTTACCTCTGGGATGAATGTGTTTGAATACCAATCGAGAAAAATATCAGCTGACATCCAAGAGCTTTTTTGTGCTTTGTAAGTACAAACAGGAAGACATTTTATGTTTTTGAAACAACGGGGCTTCTTACTTTTACCAATAAGCAGCAATGGAAGAGAGTGAGTGCCACTTGCATTTGCGCAAACCATAGCCGTTACCCTGTCTTTGTTAACTTTGTATCCAGGAGCTCGAGTTTCATTACGGGATGCAAGAGATTTTCTTGGCAATGAGCGCCAATTCACACCAGCCTCGTCAGCATTGTAAATATCATCCCTTGAAAACCCTGCATTAACTACAGTTTCTTTAGATGGTTTTACAAATGCTTCTGAAGCCACAGCGTCACAAGATAAGCTTTCCCCTTGAACATCAAGTTGTCTTATTCCATGCCGTTGCTTAAATTTACTCAGCCAGCCACTGGTAGCCTTAAAGTCAAGAGGTCCGTTAAGTTTCTGATTGAAATCAAGAGCCTTTTCGCAAAGAAGTGGACCGGATATTGATTCACCCAAGCTCCTTCTTTGTGTGAACCACAAATACAGCGTGTCCTCAAGAGCCATATTATTAGCTGGTTTTAAGGTTTTCTTGTTTTTAGTTCCTTCACTACTGTCCTGTCTACATGCGTACTGCATTATGGCATCTTGTTTCGATTTAATATCGGTGATTGTGGACTTACCAACTCCATACTTCCTGGCTAACGATGCACCATTTTCATCTTTTTAAGTCTTTATATGATTTCTAGTTTCTTTTCCATGTTTAAAGTGTTATGTTTGCGTTTTAGTGACGACATTGTAACGTACTGTACTGATATGCAATCTTCAACTAAGAACTGTACCGTAGAGTTGTAAAATAAACACGTGCACGCTCCGAAAAACAACACACGTTCACAGTGACAACAAAAGTGCGACTGAGCACAATATGAAAATATGTACAGCTGTAGTGTCGAGAGAAAGGGAGGGGAGAGGTCGTTGACTCACTTCCCGCGTGTATAGTGTATTCTGTATACAGGCAGTTCTCGACTTACGACGAAGAAGTCGAAGACTGAAATCCATTATTGTTTACATACTTTTAACTTTATTTACGCATTTTTTCTGTTTTATTCTCAGGAAGAATTTGAACCATTCATATACATAAGTACATACTCGTATTTTATGCCGCGGCAGCGTTCGGATTACGGAGGTTCGAATTAAAGAGGTTCTACTGTATACCCAAAACTTATTACTATTTAATATTTTTGTTTACAAAAAAACATTATTGTTCAAATTTTCTTTTTAAGGTTTGTATTTTACGGTCTGAATAAATCTTCCGGTGTTCTTGTACGCAGCGTAATAAAAATTACTGTTGTTCCTCCTCACCTGTTACTAAGCCATGAAATTCTTGCATAATCTTGACCGCTCTTTCAGCTGTATCGTTTACTGCACTCAGCAATGAAACCTTCGTCTTGGCATTTTGAAACGAATCGTTATTTGGCCATAAAGACGGTTCTTCGTTAATAAAACTTTCATCAATTTGAAGCCGGGTGACCAACGCTTTACTTTTGACTGATACGAAGTCGTAGATTTTTTTTGTCTAAAATAAAAAATGAAAGAACTGAGTAATTTATAAAAAAAAATGGAATATAAAAGAAACAATAGTTATTAATGTAACTTACCATACAATGAATCACAGAGTTTTTCTTTGGATCATCAACACATCTCGAACTATATCTTTGGTCAATTCAGATTGGCAAAATTTGATCATCTTTTCTATTTCGGAAACAGTCAGATGCAAATCTAGTTTATCTTTATAGCACTGTGTTTCATTCGGGTCGACACTCTTCCAGTTATTTTGGAACTTTTTGAAAAGCGCAATATCCGGACTTGACTGATTTTTGCTTCGAAACTCATATGATGACGGCAAGCAAAAATTAGCAATTCTCTATCAAGTTTCTGTTCAAGAAGTACACAAGCGCCATAAATGCGACATGTGTTTGACGTTGTAGTATCACAATAAAGAATTTGTACTATATCTTCTACATTCCAGACTGCAAGCACTTTCCAAACCGCCTCTAACTGTTCTCTTCCTGATGAGTTTTCTAATCTTGCCACAGCAATCAATTGTTCTTTATTTCCATATGAAATAACTACCGGAAGACGTTCTTCTTTTGATTGCCGAGTATCTAAAGCAGGCAAAAATTTTCCATTAAAGTGAACGGTCATAACCTCTGGCATCTTGTATTGAAAATCAATTTTTATGGATTGCGTGTTTGGGTGCGAATTCTTTGAATTGAGGACTTACTTATCGGAAATTCATCAGTATTGTAACCAAGTGTTTCAATAGTAGCTTCAAGAATATACACGGAATTTCTCATACTTAACTGGCACCTGTCTAGCGCCGCTACTAATTTTGGAGTGATGAAGTCTTTCCGCATAGTTATTTTCGTTTTTTTCGGGCTGCGCTCTCTCGATCTGAGTTGGCAAATCTTCTTGCGAATATATTATGTCTTCGTCCAAATCAGATGAGTCTTTTTGTATAGAATCATATGATAGTGTCGATGAAGTTGACATCTTAGAAAATATCATAGTGTCATGAGCTGAGATCCTTCCTATTAAATGGAAGTTCAGTACCACAACGATCCTAAGCTTACTGCTCACACACAAGGAAGTTTCTGCAGTACAACAGCGCCACCGTTTTAGACTGATCACTAACGAGTCCAGACTTAAATCCAATCGAGAACATGCGAGGAGACATAAAACGAGAAAGTTCACAAAAAATTGTTCGAAGCTGTGAAAAATAGCTGTGACAGATAACTTATAACGACAATACCGAATCGCCCACAAGATGTTGTGAAGCAGAAGCTTTTTCCGACGTTACTGATATTTTATAATGTATTGTTTCTATTTTTGATAAAATATTCGCTTAAATAAATAAATTTTAAAATAACTTTGTGTTTCTAATTACGTGTCCGCATGAAATCATAAATTTTCCAGAACAATGTTGTCCTATTGTCCTTTTAGAGGTAGCATCGTATAACTCTTTACGTCTGTCAATCACTATTGAATTGTAAACAGCTAACCTCAAGGGAATGAGTTACATTAAGGACTCATCGACAAATCGGGGTTTTTTTTAGTAACCTACAATTGTTTGTATTTTTATGTCCGCAGCTGTGCATCTCAGAATGGCTAGGATGATTTAAAGAAAAATTTAAACGTATACCGATTGATAGATAAATATTTCGATTGATACCCTCTTAAAGAGAAAAAAAACATACTCTGGGGGTTTGGTCCCTAATATCTCTTGCATTTTTGCATTCACTTCATTATTTATTTCATCGGATGAGGATTCGTTTTTAAGTCGGCATTCTTTCGCCTTCCTGAAGCAATTTTATCCTTAATGCTGAAAGAAAGGGCAAGCTGTCGCGCGTCTCAATTGCGACTACAAAGCTTTCAAAGCTCTCTGGAAGACTTGCTAGTTAAATTATTGCAAAAAGCTCGTCTGGGATTATGACATCTATTGCTTTCATTTTATCTACAATGTAAGAAAACACTTGAAGATATTTATCGATATTTCTCCCACTTCCAGGGACAGTTTTATCAACTTCTTGAAAACATGAACTTTCTGCGCAGGTCCACTGGGTTGAAAAGTGCTTTCCAACTTTAACCACGCTTCCATAGATGTCTTGCACTCTTTCACAATGTTAATTAAGCTGGCTTGAACTAACACATAAAATTATTGTCGCCAAGGCTTTCTCGTCTTTGTCTGAACAAATGCCTGCTGCGGTGGCATCTTCTGGTTTTACGTTTTTTCCACAAACTATGCCCCAAAAGTCGGCGCAAACGAGCATACTCTTCATGTGCACTTCCCATTTTGAATAGTTTTTTGCATTAAATTTTTCAATTGAATTGAACATTGATGCAGCCATCGCCGTTTACCTTCCTCAATAATTCTCAGGCGCGCCCTTTCCTCTTTATCGGTCCCTTTTTTGTCTACTCCATCTAAATGACCTGGCTGACCTAGCTCCCGTTGTGATAATCAGTAAAGTTAATATAATTAGTAGTTATAATTAGTAGTTAGTTATTAAATGAAGCGCATCGGCGTGGGCAATATCAAACAAATTGTCTAAGTTCCTGACAAACTCTTGTTGACGCTGTTCCTCCAAACTGTGTATAAATTCACAAGTTTCTTCATATGGTTGCGCTCTAGCCGTCTTCATTTCAATTCATAAGAACTTGTGAGGAAATTCTCTTTAGATACACACACATGTCATGTGCTCATCAGAAGCGACCATCATCATTGTAACAAATAAGAGCAACAGTGCTCTCTTCCATTCAACTGTCTCAATGCTCTCTTTAATCTTTGATACACATGCGCACACATACCGTAACACTCAGACATTTTACGAGTAGTATTGACCTGGTCGTCGCGAAGTCATGTGGCGGCAGATTGTACATGGAAATACATGGCCCAGCTGATTATGACGATGATGATTGGTGGTGGTTTGGTGATATTGGAGGGAGTTGTATCGTATAGATACAGTTAAGATCGTGGGAAACGCTTAAAATTCGGATAGGATGAATATGGTGCAATGAAGGAATTGCGATAGGAATGTAAAACAAAAGACGAGATACGAATATGAGTTGTAAAGCACCCCCTAAACGCTCAATATTATTGATCAATGTGATTTATCAATAATATTGAAGGTAGCTTTATGCGCTTCAATATGGCTTCAATATGCGAGCTACTCCAATACGAAGCTTGTTCATTTTTGATTCGTGTCGTTCATATCGTTCGTGTCGGTTGTGTTTGAAAAATTTGCGATCTGTTGTGCAAGTGCTAAATTTTACTTTTTGTGTTTCTCAATATCAAGTAATGGTGTCCCATAGAGACTTAGGTTTTCTGGCCTTGACTTTGGCTTTGTGTAATATGAAAAAACGAAGCAATAAAAGAGAAAGGCGTTGGTCAAAAGAATGGTACAAGCTGAGAGATACCTTCACACACGAACGTTTGCTGAACTATCTTCGAATCACAGAGCCAGACGATTATAGAAATTTCCTCCGAATGGATGAAGCGGCTTTTGATAGTTTATTGGAGCTAATTAGGCCAAAAATCGAAAAGCAAGATACGGTGATGCGTAAAGCAATCCCGGCAAGTCAACGGCTTTCCATAACATTGAGGTACCTAGCTTCTGGCATGGATTTAGAAGATTTGAAGTTCACGTGTGCTATTGCCCCTCAGACGTTAGAAAAAATTATAATGGAAACGTACGAATCTATAACAGAAGCTTTGAAGGAAAACATACAGGTAAGTATTTTAAAATAATGAAAACAATTCATGAGATTTCAAATTATTTATATTATACTCAAAAAACATAATCGGATGTTTGCACTTAACATTTAAAATGAAGAGAAGGTGGATATATAATCTGCTGCAGACATCTGTTTTTGAGCTTGAGGGTTTATACTGATTGATAGTGACTGTGGCTCGTTTTGTGGAGTCTGACTTGTGGCAGTCGATGGAATGGTTGAACTAAGGTTTACGGGATAGACGGGAAAATGAACACCTTGTCTAGCTAAATTTCCCATCTCCGCTTCGAAAAGTGTATCATTTATGATTTTTTCAGCATATGCTCTTTGATCCCCTGGTAATCTACTTAATTTTAAAGGCCAACCCTTAGCCAGGATGTCAAATTCTGTTTCGGGCTTTTTAAAATATTCTGAAGCTAAGCTGACTAGCTCGTCGGTGGTATGGGGCCGTCCATAAATCTCGTGACGCTAAAAATGACCAAAATTGACCCTCCCCCCTCCCTCGTGACAGAATGTGACGATGTAAAGACCCCCCCTGTAGCGTCATGTGATTTTTTTCTGAATCTTTTCTTTTACTGATGGGCAAAGTATATCGTACGGAATGGCTGTGTACGATTTGAATTTTTCGGAAAGAAGAGTTTTTTTCAATGTCTCCAAAACAAACATAGACGGGAATTTTCCGTTGTTGCAAATTTGGAGTCCATTTAAGGTCTGTGCTATTGGTACCGGTGGTGGCAAAAAACGGTCACTCAAAATGTTGAAAATAGAACTGCGTGGGGGGGAGCAGCATTTGACGTCTGCGCATTTGACAATTTGTAATAAATACTGGCTTGTTCGAACGTGGAGGTCTTCCCATTTTTGTGATTTTTTTTCAAGTTTCTTTTGATCCATTTCGGAATTTTCAGGCTCAATGAATTCGCTCACAACAGGATATTTATCAATCATGATATTCGACCATATTTCTGCCAAAGTTTTACCAGCGTATGCAAAATTTTTTTTTTAATCGTGGTCAGGAAGTCTCACACGATATTCCATGTTCATCAGCAAAGGGCTTTGTTTGTTGGCAGCTGGAACACAAAAAAAATCATCATTAAAATAACATATTTACAACACTTGAACTGAAATAGATACTTCTCTGAATGAAAAATCGATGACTACAAGTATCTAATTCATAGAAAATTTATTTTTTGTTATTGTAAAATTATCCATATTTTTACGGATATTTTGAGTTACCTGTAATACCAATTGGCACGCGTGCTTTGTCGTCTTGACTTAAAAATTGTGACTTCCGTAGGGCCGAGCAGAGAAGCAGTCTCTTCCAAATTGTGAATAGTAGAGCTGGCGAAGTGAGAATCTACATGATTTTTATGTAGATCAGTTTGTGGCTTTGCGAGCTTCACTGGTACTGTGACGATGTGCTTTTTGCCTTCAATGGTGTTGAATCTTCGTGGAATCAGTCGTAAATAAGTAGCACTTTTGCTGATGTTAAAGCCATGTTCTGCTTGCAAAATTGTTTCAACTCACTCAGAGCTTTGACGCAATTGATACTTTTGGTTCGACGTTTCCCATCGGCAGCTGATCCATGAGTGCAAATGTCAACGATTACTCGCAGTAGCTCAGGTTGTTCTTCTTCAATTCTCGGTCGTCCACTTTTATCACGGAATTTTTTCAATTCAGGATTTTCGGAACACAAAGCTTCTAAGGCTTTTCTTTTTTCTGATCTGTATTTGATATTTCTCTCTGTTCCTAACTGCCTATTTTTCAAAGCTTTTTCTGTTTCCATCAGTTCTTTTCTTTTATTTTTCAATGATTTCTTTTCATCTTCAGTCAAAAAATCCATTTCGTCTCTAGACTTCAATAAATCGATTTCATTTTTCAATAATTGGATTTTATTCTTCAGTTTTTCTTGTACCGGTGCCTCTTGTTTTTTATCATCGTGGCTGGCATCAGTCTGGAAGAAAATTCTCTCATAGAAGTGGCGAAATTGAAAAAAATCATTGAAGTCATTCAATATTTAGATTTTTTGGAATATTTGTTTTATCTTTCATTTTCAAAGTTGTGAATCATTCGAAATTGTTTTTGAATTCGAATTCAGTTAATTAAAAAAAATACGAAAGTTTCGAGAAATATAAAAATTTCAATGATTTTGATGGAATCTCGTAAAACCTAGTTGTAAGATGTTATTCTGAGTTCGAACATAAAAAATTAGAAGCTTTACGAAATTCTATATTTTGTCGAATTAAAAAAGTCTGATAATTTAATACTTTCAACAAAATACTACAAATTAAAAATTCTCCTTTTTTGAATTGTCGGACAGCTCGCTGGGGGACTGTTTTCTACCTCAATTGTGTGAGATGCTGAGCTTCCGGACTGAAACAACAAAATACAAAATAAAATATTTTCTATTAATTAAAATTTTTGTCTTTATGTTTCTATTCTAGGTACCCAAAACTGAAGAAGAGTAGTATGGATATGGGTGTTCTAATTCACTTTGTATGAAAAATGTTTGCGGTCAGGGGACTTCCGGTCGGGCACGCTCCGAGTGTTGCATGGATGTGTGTGTGTGTGTGTGTGTGTGTGTGTGTGTGTGTGTGCTTATCATGATTTCTGGGAGTCTTATCATTTCTAGCTCGAGTTTGCATTGAAGACGATATGTTTGAACATGCGCGTTTGTGGTTGGATAGATTGGACTGATAAGCGCGCGATGCCGAAAAATATTGAGAGATTTTTAACCCTAGAATGAATTTTTACTTACATACGGTATATATTTCGTTACGCATCAGTCAGCCACTCTTTAATCTTTTTATGTTTAATGATAAAATAAAAAATCTACATAGCACTAATATTGCCTTCTTTTGAGTAAAAAACATGTACCTAAAATCATCCACAAATTTTCCGTACCATTGTAGGGTTAATTGCTCGTGTCTACATTTTCAAACGAAGCTGTATGGTTTTCTTATCAACGATACATTTTTGTGCTATTTCTTCATATGAAATTTCATGTGTGGTTTTTGGCGCGTGCTGCATATGAAGCGGCATATGAGTTTTCGTGTTCGCGTCTTATCAACAATGCTTTGTGGTTTTAGCGTTTCGAGTTTGTTTACATTCGACTTTGTTTACATTTGTGGGGGAAGCCCTTTGCTGGATGACGTCACGCGTCGTCATGTTGAAATTTTACCATGTGATATTCGACGAAAGAATTTGTTAACCTGTGGTTTTGAATGATAAGAAGCAACATATGAATGTGTGATCGTATGAAAACGGCTTATCAGCAATGGAATTTCAATTTTACTCTGTGATATTCGAATGACAAAGAATTTGTTAACCTGTGGTTTTGAATGATAAGAAGCAACATATGTGTGATCGTATGAAAACGGCTTATCAACAATGGAATTTCATGTGACGGTTTTAAGTTTGTTCGGTAGAGAATATTATAGTCAAATTAAGTGATTACGGATTTTTTGGGATGTGGTTACCTAGTGTTTTGTAGCAATTGTGTTTTTGGGAATTGTAACGAATCAGCTTTGGAATATTTTCTTAATTTGCGGTTTTCTAGTATTTGAGAATATTTTTGATGTATTTGGAATATTGTAGGAAATTAGGTGGTTAGTTTTGTGACAATTGTGGTTTTTTAGGATGTGAGAAGTGTGAGAAAACTTTTCTATGGTAATTAGTTTCTAAAAATGATTTGATAAGAATATATTTGCGGTTACGATTTTTCGTATAAAAGTAGAACCTTGAATTAGGTTTAGTTCAGTTCACGGTTTGATTCATGCGTATAAACTTGAAATCATGGAACGCACCCAAAATATTTTTGATGTGGAGACCGAAGAGGAGGAGTTACAGCCAAGACCTCCGATGTATAGACCCCAGGTATATATTAGAAAAAAATATATATATATATCTTCGAATTTTAATTTTTTTATATTTTGCAGCAGCAATTGCCGTCTCCCGCGCAAACCAACCATCACCAGCAACAGCAAGGGAGAGAGCTGGTTGTAGCAGTGGAACTGTTAATTAAAGAACGTTACCGCGCCGAGGCGGAATTTACTTTACTTTTACTTTACTTTACTTTTACTTTAAAAACTTTACTTTTAAAAAAATGATGACTATAATAGAATTAAGTTTTTTCATTTATTTTTAATAAAAAAAAAAAAAATGTAAAGTTAAACAAAATTTTTTCACTTGTTCCTCCTTCCTTCCACTCTCTCCATCACTCCGAGTATTGGAAAAAATATTAAGCGTATTTTTTTGCTCCGATACAGAACAGCGGCATAGTTCTGCAAAAACATTGGAAAAAATATTAAGCGTATTTTTTTGCTCCGATACAGAACAGCGGCATAGTTCTGCAAAAACAACGATCTAGTATAAAACAGCAGTGCATTCGCTAAGACTGACAAAGGTTGCTATATTCGCTGTGCTACCACTAAACAGTTGAAAATAAAGGCTGACAAAGGTTGCTATATTCGCTGTGGTACCACTAAACAGTTGAAAATAAAGGCTGACAAAGGTTGCTATATTCGCTGTGGTACCACTAAACAGTTGAAAATAAAGGGAGAAAATAACGAGTATACACTACCACAATCGATAGAAAATAGAAAAAAACTAACAGAAAATCATTTCTTTTAACTTTCTACACATTATGAGGGCTTTTTATAATTTTCTAACTATCAAAACATTTAACATAACCATGAAAAGCCACCTCACAACAAAAAAGACAACTTCTCATGAGCTTTTCTTTTTTCCATCAAAGAGAAAATGCGTAGAGATAGCGGCAAACGGAGGACCAACAGCGATTCAGAGGTTCTTTGGGAGAAAGTGCCAGAGAAAAAATAAATCATGTTCTTTTTCCTTATACAACAAAAGTGTAATAAAAGAGATTTTTTCAAATAATTTTTTATTTTTTCTTAATATAAGTTTGCATAGCTTTTACATTAGGATAACTATAAATTCTTCGACATGGTTTCGTAGCATACCATCGAGAGTCCAGGAGGATGCGTTCCAACGTGTTTTGTACCTTATCATAGAAGAAACAACTGGTTATGAATTTCAGATCCTGAAGCTGCATTCTGTCCTTCAAAAAGTAGAAGTCATCATGATGAAAATTCTTTGAGTTCGCCCAGGCAGCTAGCGCAAAATGTTGCAAAGTAGGCACTTGATATTCACGTTCTTCAGTCATTTTTTTAATATCGCGTTTGACGTTGCACTTAATTTTCAAAACTTCAACTGAACTAAACCTAATTCAAGATTCTACTTTTATACGAAAAATCGTAGCCGCAAAGTTTCATGTTAAAATGCAACGGAAGTATTCAACCGCAAGTTATTTTACTAATTAGCGAAATTGTGGTTTAGGAAACTATTTCATGTTATGTGATCGTGGGAATTAACTTGATAATAAATTCAGCCGTACAATCTGAGAAATCATGTTGAAATACAGCGGAAGTATTCAGCGGAAGTATTCAACCGCAAGTTAGAATTTCACTAATTAGTGGTTTAGGAAACTATTTCATGTTATGTGATCGTGGGAATTAACTTGATAACAAATTCGTATAAATAGCCGTGCAATCTGAGAACAGTATCGTTTTCCTTCAAAGTTAGTCAAAGCGTGAACATCGAAGAACAATGGAATCAATCAATGAGCTGTTAAAGTGCAAGCCGTTATTATACGCGAAAGTTGCAGATTTGGAAGTTGGCAAGCGGTATAGAATTACAGCTGGCGAGAGAATGTCAACACGGTAAGCTAAATTTAATGATTTACATAAGTACTTGAAAGTAAATTTTTTTGTTTTCAGGTATGGAACGGCAATCGTAATCGACTTGGACAACAGCATGCGAATATTTCTGCCAGCACGATTCAACAAATGTAGCGATAGAGTTTTGGAGGACTTTAACGGTGGAAAACTAGCGCTGAGTTGTACCACCAAAGATCACAAAGGACTACAATTCCATGAAGTGGATGAAACCTATTTCTACACTCCCTATTAAAAAATAGTTGAAATAAAACAAAATGTAGTTCATAAAAAGTATTCTACACTCTTCACCAGGCAGCTAGCGCAAAATGCAAAGTATAAAAAGAATTTATCAATATCTGGTTGAAATAAAACAAGAATGTTTATTCATAAAAAAGTATTTTTATTTAATGGATTTCATAATATAATTTTTCAGAAGGAATACATTTTGTTGTGCACAACATCCACTATGCAAAGTACATTGTGGTGTTTCAGGATATTGTTTTTTCAGTGCTTTCAGATTAGGGCAATTGTAGTCATCCAAGTTGATTATAGTGGCAATGTTCCCCAACAAGTCAGCGAGCCAGTTTTTCTTCTCCAATCCTTTGACGAATATTATGGCATCTTTCATATTTAAAAGCAAATATTCTTTTGGCTTCGAGAACGTCGTATGGCCGCATTCCCAATCCAAACCATGATAATTTTCGTATAACCACTCCGCTTGAAATTGAAGCTCTTTTGAAAGTGTTGCAAATCTGAAGGGAGCTTTGAGTAGAAAATGTCGATGAGAATACTCGTACACATTTACGACAGCCAACTCTTTGACGATGAAGGCATTGTTGGGTCCTCTGAATCCTTGCATGTCGATGGCGAAAGTTTTCGTTGCCATAATGGAAGAGCATAAACGTGATACTGACTAAACATTTATATTTGTCATAGTTTTTATACAAGTTTCTCAACTGTGCTTGTGAGAGGATTGTATTCTAATACGCGATCATGAAGGAGTAAGCAGTAGGCTGTAGTTGAAGCAGGTACATCTACAGATATTTTGATATCTAGTCGGATGTCAACTGAGCCGGATTTCATGGAATCATTTTGACGTGAACAATCAATTACTACAATTGGTGCAGATTTCTTGTATTCGATTCGTGAGAGTAGTGGTTGTGGTTGAACACCGTAATAAGATTGTTGAAAACTGCTGTACATATCATAAAGCAGAGCAAATCGATCACGCGTGAATTTGATATTCATATCATCATAGGGATACGATTCAGAGTTCAAATGTAATTTGACATTGGATAAATCACAATGATCGAATTTGCTAGCATCCTTATCTTTGTGATTTTTTCGATTTGTTTGCAATGCCAAAATAATATAACGAGGTTTCTCGAGCTGACTGGTGGTTTTTACACTCCACACATGTTCTGTTGTTGTTGGTAAGACTGGATATTCGTATAGTTCCCAACTTCGAAAGCTTACTTGAACTGGTTGTGTTCCTTCAATATATTTCAGCATTGTCAGCTTTTCAGAGCCATCTGGTGTGACGTGCGGCACCTTCCATTGTAATTTAAAGATTTTGACGTGTACATCATCGGTGTTGGAAAGAAAAGCGTTTTCGTCGCTTCTAGTACGAATAAGAATCAGCTCATGTTTGGCATTAACGATAACCTTCTTGTAGTCTTCGGCGAATCCCAAAAGTTTTCTTAGCGGAACGCAAAAGTTAAAGTAACCACTTGACGGGGTGATGAGCTCGTTTGGCGACCAGCCGGCATTATAAAGCATTTTACTTTCGTTTTCATTAAGGGATATATAGTTTTTCAATGTCGATGTTATTCCAACATTTTTGTTTCGGTCAATTTCGGTTCCATTGAGTTCATATCTGATCTCGTCAAATAGAAATGCGATGGTATTATTCGTTAGTTGGGCGGTTGTTGAGCTTGTTCCATCCGCCTTAGTTAGAGCGCCTTCAATATAGATGAAACTCTGGCTGGGTAAAATGCACAAATCCTGTTGTTGTAGAGGAATTCTTATTTCATCACTGCAGTTGAATGATGATAAAAATGGAGAATAGCTGTGGTATTCAATTTTAGAAATACTATTGTCGAAGTTGACTTTACGCGCAACGTTCAGAAGCTCATTCATTTTCTATTTACTTTGAATCCTAATTGTTTCAAGAACTGCTTATTTTGTAGCGTCAATCGTGATCTGACTCGTTTCTTTTTCCTGTTGCAACTGATTGCGTTGGGCGGGTATTTATCGTTATATAGCAGCATTCTGGGGCTTCAAATGAAGTCTTATAGTTATTGTTTCTCCCTTGAAATTGATTATGTCACCGTCTTGATCAATCAGTTTAAGAGTCAACGTACTTATTCGTTTAACGTTTACCGGTAAATAGGTTACATTACTAGGAACTTCCACTATTTTATAGCCTGGCCCTACTTCGGGCGAGAATTCGTGTATTGTGTGTGAAGGTATACTATTAATATAGGAATTTCCAACAATGGTGCAATCAATCCGTATTACGTTCACTTTACTTATGCTCACAGGTAGATCGGAAGTATGCTTTATATTGACTTTTAATTCTCGTTTATTGAATCCTAGTAATGGACCAATCGATCTTTCTTTATCAAAGTAAATAGGAGCAGTCGACTTGATTTCACTTTTGAGGGTATTATTATTGGCGCGTATTGTAAGATTTATTTTATTATTGATCTTGGATAGTTCTTTGTATAGGTAGTTGGCAATATCATCAATTTCGTACGATCCAACGGGAATTTCTATAATGTGTTTTCCAATGTGTAGTAGATTATTTTTTTCATCCACATTAGGTATAGAATTATATGTTTGAAAATCAACAAGTCCGCATACATAGTCGCCTTGTAGTTCGATGGGAGGAAAGTAATCTGTTGTAAGAATGGATGAGTTTCCACTTAGAGTCAGTGTTAGTGCCATGGTAGTATACGAAACAATGATTGATTTTTGGTTTATTAATAGTATTTATTTATCTAGAAGCTTATACAAAAATTTCAAACATAAATGACCACAGTTGTATGAATCATAGCTTTGATATGTGTTGTAGTTGTATTTTATACTAGATCCTATAAGTAGTAAGGATCGGACTTTTCTATACTTTTAGCATTACGCGAGTAAGGGACAGGAGATCAAAAGTCCATGGTTTTGTTGCCGCCCACCCGCGTGCTTTAGGTATGCAAAGTCCATGAAGCTCGAGTTAAGTTTGTTTTTCGTTTTTGGTCGTTGTGTATGAGTGAAGGGAATATGTAGATTGCTTTCTGGGAGGTGCGAATCAGCTGCACCATCGCTGTTTGCAGGTGCGAGGGAGCGAAACATGCAGCAGAGTCGAGAAGCAATATGCAGAACGAGGCTTGGCAGGTATTCAGTTAGCATGGATGCCGGTTTCTCGATGACGTGTTTTTTGCATCTTGGATGTAGGACTGAGCAAGCAGTTCCCAGAGCTTGTTTGGTTGGGTGTGTTTTGGTTTTTGATTTTTTTCGCTGGCTGGTAGAGCAAGTGTGACTGTCTTGTTTTTTCTTGTTTTTTATCATCTTGAACTTGATTATACCTGTATTGCAAGCATATGCAGATGCAATGTCATGTTTTTTCTTGATTATCTGTCCTCATCCGCCATGTGCGTTTCCAACCTGGTGCGGCATAACTGACCTATGTCGGCTTTGAATGAATGGGTCGAGGGATTTTATTTTTTGTTATTCTTGATTATCTTTCCTCATTCGCCATGTGCGTTTCAGGTTTCAAACTCAATCATTGCATTTGGCTGATACGGTCTTGAAATTGATTATACTTGTATCGTATGTATATCCATGTACACTGTCTTGTTAATGGATGGATCTGAGTAATTAAAAATAAAAATACAATATGTATATCGTTTGTACAAAACCTGGGGTGTCATAACTGACCTATGTCGCCATGCATGAATGGGTTTACGAGGGTTTTTACTTTTGTTATTCTTGTTTTATCTTTCCTCATTCGCCATGTGCGTTTCTGGTCTCAAACTTGATATGACCTATGTTGTGTGGATGAATGGTGATTTTACGCGCTGCAGAGATTATGTCATAACTGGATGAATGATTTTATGATGTTTCCGAGTGGCTATATTTAGATGAAAACAGAGACGTTATTCGCTGATTAGAGAAGAGTAGGTCAGTGTTCAGGTTTTGTATTTTCTTTGTGCTAATTAGATGGTACGTGGGGCTGGGAATTTTAGGTAAATAAAAACATTTATTTGTATAAGTGACAAGAAACTTTATTGGGTTTGTATTTTTACAAATTTTTATATTGAAATAAAATTGTTGACATTTTACTTGGAAAAATAATTATATATTGAAACAGTTTCACATATAAATCCACCAACAAAAAATCCAAGACCAACACATTTTAATAGATTGTAGAGACAGTGCTCTGTTCTGGAACGTTTTTTTGTTGTAATAGGTGTATCGTAAGGTCCACAGACGTCTTTTCCGTTGGCGTAGAAACATTCCGGTGACAATCGCAAGTGTTCACTCTCGACATCGGTAGGTGCGTTGAATGCATCCATTGTGACCGAGCAGAAGTAACATCTGACCTGGTCTTTTATGTTTGTGTAAAAAAATCCACTACGCGCAAGTTTAAGTATTTTTCTTTCATCAATTTTTAGATTGGCAAACGTCTTGACGCGATCATATTCACGCTTTAAACACAACATTTCGAATGAATGTTGTTCACTTTTAGAGCACGTCTTTTATATTTATCCAGGAATTATGATGAGAAGGAAAACCAAGCCATTTGACAAAAACACGATTTCCCCTTCTTCTTATAATTTTCTCAACAAGGTATGCATCAGGGTGTTTCACTGTAGTTAACTCTGGTTCGTAGAACCCTCCTTGTATCAAATTTCCCTGATAGTCTTCCAATGTGTACGTGCGGGGCTGTGTTTTTCTGACTTCTTTTATTTTAAATATTTCCGTAGACCAGTTAGGGGTGTAACCCTTTTCAAAAATCTTCTTATGCTTACTTATGCGCACATGCGCACCAACTTTAAATTTGGGTTGTGATGTTACCTTAACTTTCCTGTAAACGTCCGAGAGTAATTGCACTTCGTTCGATGTATTAACATCTATTGGGCTCATATTAATAACTCGATGTTTTGTTTTGTTGTATCGGGCAACTAGCTTATGTAAGGAATCGAACCAGCGGTAATTTCCATTCATGCTAAAGTTCTTCCACATAATACCCTTTAGAGTTCTGTTGAAGCGCTCTACAATCGATGCTTTCAATGCACTAAATGTTGAATAGTGGTTAACTTCATACTTTTTCATAATATGTTGAAATCTTTTATTGAAAAATTCCTTTCCGTCATCTGTTTGCAGATTTCTGGGAATGCGCCTTTGTTCGAGAATTGTTTCCATTGCCTTCGTCACTTCATTAGCGCTTTTATTTTTGACTGGTAATGCCCAAGCGTACTTGGAAAAAGTGTCAATTATTGTAAGAAGAAATTTGTAGCCTCTATTCTCTGATGAGTATGCACTCATATCAACCAAATCCGCCTGCCATAAATCATCAATACCTCTGATAGTGACCCGACGTCGGTTAAAATTTTTACGAGCAGGTCTGTGTAACTCGTTGACAATTTGCCTTCTACTCATAACGATTAAATGTATAAATATAGGCTGTTTACTTGTTTTTATGTTAAAATCTGTGAAAATTTGCAAAAATGACGCACTTTATTCACCCCTTCACAATGATGGTTGCCGGTCCATCTGGATGTGGCAAGACGAGTTTTATAGAGGCACTTCTAAGAAACGACACTATGATACAGCCGCGGGTGAAGAAGGTTATTTGGTGTAATGCTGAAACTCAGGCTATTCCAACAAAAGTAGGGTTTAAAAATATCGAATACTTAAGTACGATGCCGGAAGAGTTTGTGAATAATGCAAATGAGCCAACACTTATTGTTTTGGACGATATGATGTTAAATGCGTTTTCAAGACAAGTTTGCGAACTTTTTACCAAAGGTTCACATCATAGGAATTTTTCGGTTATATTAGTAACACAAAATGTATTTCATCAGGGAAAATTTTGCCGTGACATATCATTGAACTGTAAATATCTGGTATGCTTCAAGAATCCACGTGATAAAAGTCAGTTTCATCATCTTGCTAAACAAATTTACCCTGAAAATAGCAAGGAGCTTGTGAGAATATATAAAGAAATCACTCAGGCGCCACACAGCTATTTATTAATAGACCTGACTCAGAACACAAATGATATACTACGATTCCATACTGATTTATTTAACAAAAACTTTGTAACGTGTTATTGCTCGAAGGATAGTTTAAAGCAAGAGAATGGTGTCACGAATGAAGCGATTAAAGGACAACAAGCATATGTTATACGTGCTTAGACGTGCTCGACCGGGTTTGAGAAATGCTATACTTAAGAATGCCGATCCAGAGGTAATTAAAACACTTTGCGAAATCACATTGAATACGTTGAATGGTAACCACAGACCTCGTGGAAAGATATATAACCGTCTCTGTAAATATAAAAAGTGTATGCGCAAGTTAGTAGATGCTAAACGGTCAGTTCCGCGACAACGTAAAGTACTAATTCAACAAGGCGGGTTTCTACCAGTATTACTGGGCAGTGTACTTTCAGGGGTGATTGGTTCACTAATTGAGAAATATGTATAGGAACAGTAATCTGAATAAAATGCTACTTCTGTCTCCTGAAGTATATGCAAATTTGAAAGACACTATTGAAAGTTCTAATAACCAGAGTTTGTTCGATAAGGCTATGAATAAGATATTGAAAAGTGAAAAATTCAGCGATAAAGACAAATGGTATCATTATCGAAACGAACTTATAAAATTTTTAAACACACGTCGTAGAAGTAAAGGATTTCTAGAAAGAAAAACTCAAACGCCTTCTTCGAGCAAGCATGTACACAAAAAACAGAAAAGTTTGCGAGACAACACGACACAAACTAAATATGTTTTTAGAGATGAGAAACCTACGCAAACTACACCTGTACGAGTGGAAAAATTGTTTGAATCATTAGGTGAAATCACACCTCCAAGGAGTGTATTATCAGCTGCAGCAAAGCGTCGTCTATCGGCAAGTGGAATAGCCAAAAGTCTGAAGCCACCATCGAAATTTAGAAAAACTTCAGCTGACAAAGATTATAGGATAATAACTGGTGATGACGGAATAACACAATACACAGTACCTGTTGATATGAGTCCTGATGAAGTAGAAGACGTTCTAGGGGAGATAGACAATCTTGATGATGAGGGGTCCAATGTCTTTAAAATGGAGAAAGAAGGCGAAGAAGATTCTGAAAGTATCACGGATGTGGAAATGCAAGAGCTGCCTAGTTACTCTATATTAAGGCCCTCTCGGTTCGATCCTAATCAATACACGTCTGATCAACCCGTCAGAAAACATCCTGTTCGACAGAGTGAGAGACTGAAAGAAAAAAAAGGGCGTAGCTCGAGTGTACCAGATCTGGCTTGGGAAAGAATTTGAAATGCCTGTAACAGTAACAGATGATGAATTCTACGTATGCCTTTTAAGCAATAGCTCTCTGAGCATTTACCCTGAAAACACATTATCATCTTTTGAGAATATTCTTCCTGCTTCTTGTAAGCTTGGTAGCGGTTGGCGTGTTGGAATAACAGAGATAATGTTGCCAAAACGAAAAAAAGGAGAGACAGTGTCAACCAGCAGTGTTTCTAAGCGTTCTAAATACAGTATCGGAGAAGAAGAAGCTAGTATGATGAAAAGAAGTCGACGATCAACTGCAGCAGAATCCAGCAAACCTGAAGTAACAGAATTAGTTGTGAAAATCATGCCTTTGAAAAAAAATCTTGTTCTCTTAAGATGGAGTGATGCTACTTTGCGGAGACTTTGTTATGAAAAAAACGATATCAATTTTTCAACATTCCTATCGTCATTTTTCTTGGTTATTAAACCTGACTTCTATAACTACTATTTGACATCAATTAAGGAACTGGTATTCAAACATATCGAAAAAGATCGAGATGAAGGAAGTATTCCCGACATCAGTGATTCTAAGAAGATTGGAGGTTTCTGCTTACATGTTTACCAAGGCGAGAAAATCGCCGAAAAAGTTTATTTAAACTCAAACAAAAAGTTTAACACACTTCAGGACTTTATTGATTATATAATTGGACAGATTCCGAGGTCGAAAAGAAATTATGTAGAGCTATTAAGAATGATTGACGAATACATATATCCTGCACATAGCTTAAGACGTGAGTGGGAAAGAAAAGCGGGGATCAAGCCTACCTCGCATACGTTTCATCTAAAAGACTATGGTGTAAAAATAAATGTGGAACTGCCAATACCTTCACCGATTAACATTACGGATTTTGTGTCACTTTTGCTGAGTGGAATAGAGTTTTCAGACGAAGATTTAAAAAAGAAAGCTGAAATTTCCGGTAGAACAGTGTACCAGGTACGAAAACAATTATTTTACAAAATTGGTCAATCAATTCGTCAATCCATAAGTGATGCCGCTAAAGAATCCGGTAGCGATATATTACCTGATGAATGGGCAAAAACTGAATCAGATACAATACTAAACATTCCATACAAAAGGGGTGATGGAACAACGGGTACAACACCAGTGCCGATTGAAGTGTCTAAAACTGAAAATATTGCTGGCCTATTCATTGATGCATTTTTAAAAACACCTGTTGATAAACGCGATCCAGATCTGATAGATGTCTCGATAAAAGAATCTTTCGATAAGTCCATATTTCTTGATAGTCTAAGTCGGTTGGAAAAAAACTTACATGAGCTTGATAAAAGAACACGTCGTGCTACGACATCCAAGACCGTTAGTGATTGTGAAAGCCCCAATTTAATTCACGTTTACACAGACATTATCAAACCTAGAATATTAGCTGATAAATTGGTGCGAAATCTTCGTACGATTCCTTTGCATGATTGCGACAGTATTTTCAGATTCAATCATGTAGAGTACTGTGCTGTGGAAAAAACTTTTTTCGAAAGCATTTCTATTAAAGTCACAGATCAACAAGGTGAACCAGTAGATTTTGAACCAAGTTTTATACCCACATACATAATGCTTCACTTCAAACGTCGGTAAGAAAAAGTATAAATATTCACATACATTGATGTAAGGGTTATAGTGTTAATATTCAATACCGATGTTAACGACATGAACTCGCACTACACACGCTATTATTTGGTCCAGAGTGGTGGAAATTTATCAGATATTGGAGACCTCTATCGAGCCCCAATTATCTATCAGCGCGGTAGAGGTATAGGAAGTTTTTTCAGTGGTTTATTACGTTATCTAAAACCTTTGGCTGCGTCAGGTGTAAAAGCTATAAAACGACAAGCGGCCAAAACCGGTAAGGCTATTATACAGGAGGTTGGGAACAAACCTCTTAAAGAACTCTTAAGAGAACACGGACAAACTGCAGCACAGGAGTTAGCTCAGAAAGGTATAAACAAACTTTTTGATAAGATGGATGGAGCAGGTAATCGAATGGCTATAAAAAGAGCTAACCCGTTCACAACAATTCAATTCAAGTCTTCTCCTAAGCGACGTAAAGCTGGTAAATTGAAAAAAAGTGTAAAAAGAGCGTCACGTAAAAAGATTAAAAGGGTGAAAAGTAAACGAAAAGTTATCAAGAAGCGGGTGTTGGACATATTTGATAAGTAATTAACATGTCCTCCTACAAAGAATGCATGAAATCCGAATTGGACATTTTCTCCACATCACCGATTCAAAGCAACATTTTAAAAACCGAAGAAGTTGCATACAAGCCAATAGCTTCATTGGATAACTCATCTGTACTGGAATTCATCTCTCTCGGCCATGGTGATACGTATCGTGATTTGTCCAGCATATATCTACGGCTCAAAGTGCAGATGGTTAAAATAAAGGATGGCAAAGAGATGTTATTCACAGGGACTGAAGTAATCAAGGGTGCTGATGGAAGAGAAGTCGTAGCTGATCCAATAGGCGTCGCAAATAATTTGATGCATTCGCTTTTTAGACAATGTACAGTGCAGCTGAATGGGAAGAATATAGCTCAAACAGACAACAACTACCAGTACAGGGCATACATTGAAAATCTATTGAATTACGGGAAAGATGCAGCAACAACTCATCTCGAATCGGTTGGATGGTATCTTGACCAGGATGAAATGGAAATGATTGAAGGCTCTGGTCCAAAGTCTGAGAATAAAGGTTATCTTAGTAGATCGGCGCTATTAGAGAAAAGTAATGTCGTCGAGTTAATGGGAAAGATCCATAGCGACATATTTAACCAAGAAAAACTCTTGATTAATGATGTGGATCTGCGTGTCATATTATCATTAGAGAAACCTGAATTCTACCTGTACTCGAAAGATGATAAATTCTCGCCTCGAATTAAAATACTGGAAGCAACAATGTACATGAATCACGTAAGCGTCAATCCCAATATTCTCCTGGCACATGAAACAGTACTGCAGCGTTCAAATGCAGTATACCCGTACAAACGCGTCGAAGTGAAAACATACACGTTACCAACAAATACATTCACACTATCGCTGGACAATATAGTGGTTGGTCAATTACCGAACTTGCTCATTTTCGGGATGGTAGACAACGACGCCTATACCGGAAAACGTACTAAAAATCCATATAACTTCAAACACAATAACATCACGAGATTTAATTTGTCAGTTAATGGCGTACAAGTACCAAATCAACCTATAGAATTCGATTATTCAAAAGAAAAACCACTGAGCACCCGGGGGTACTTGAGTCTTTTCAAGGGTACTGGTATCAATTATTTCGATAAAGGCCATCAGATATCCAAACAATTCTTCGACAATGGTTGCTTTTTGCTAGCATTTGACTTGACAGCGGATAATTCATACGAATCAACTTGTGGCAGTTTATTGAATCAGGGTGTTGTGCGAATCGAGGGTAGATTCAAAGAGGCCTTAAAGAATAGTGTGACATGCATTGTATATGCAGAGTACGATACGAATATTGAAATCGATAAAAATCGAAACGTTTACTCGAGTCTATATAAAAGTATATAAAGAGGTTCAACACTTCTGTATGTATTATTTATCTGTGCCTTGGTTGGAGATAACTACAGTACCATGACTCACTGTCTAGTAAATACCGAGTATTTTTCAGAGGGGCACTTTACCTTCTTTAAAAAAATTGCGTTTGCAGGCTTTATTTCACCAGATAAAGTGTATACAAAGGAGATCGTTTACAAATATCCTACATCAACAGTTAGCACTACAGATCATACTGGCGTGTCTGGAAACCTTGAACTTAAACGCTTGGATGAGGATCTTATAAAAACCCTCGCAAAGTTTGCAACTATTTTCGTACATGGGGAGCCAACAAAGGAATTCCTCCAGAGCTACGTTACACCTCGTACTAGGATCATTAACCTTGAAGCAGTCACCTCTAAGGAACAGGAATGAACACGATCGAACTTGATAGTTCACTAAAGCGAAATCATGTTACTAAAAGATTTTTCAAGGGCGTTTTCCCGTGCGATCACTTACCACGTCATATAAAGAAACCTGCTTGTATTATTGCGAATACAGATCCAGCTCATAAAAGTGGAACGCATTGGGTGGCCTTTTACATTCCTAGAAAAGGACCTATCGAATACTTTGACTCTTTCGGTAAATATCCTACTAACAAGTACTTCAAAAGATTTCTTCGGCACAATGGTAAAGTTTTCGTAAATAATAAGCAGAGGTTACAGAGTGCGTTCTCAACCACATGCGGACAGTATTGCGGTGTTTTTCTTTATTTTCGTTGCAGTGGCAAGAGCTTCAAAACATTTCTGAACCGGTTCTCCTCTACAGATTATAATTTCAATGATGGTGAAATAGTTGATTTATTCCGGAAAATTTATTTAAAGACCTCTTTGCAAAATGGTGGGGAGTGTTTCAATCAGACCTGCAGACAGGAGAACGGAGATATAAAAGCGGCGTGATCAAGCCATCGAAACCATAGTTGTGTCTTTTACAATTTAAAAGGATGTCGTCAGTTGCTGAAAAGTCCGCTAATAAGCAAACACAAACCTCTAAACGAGCCGGTCGCGTTGTTCAGAAGAAGAAAAAAGTTGTGAAATCCCCCCAAGTCGAACCTTCTAGCAACTTTGAGAACATCATATCAAGCTGCAAGGAGAAGAAGTCAAGAACGAAAACGATTCCCAAATCACAAGTGCCGTGCAATGAAGACGCCTTACTGAACTACACATACTACTTGGATGGATGTCATAACCGTAGGGTTACACTCGGATTTGACCCGCAGACATTTCAGGCGAAAGCAATCTTCCACTACCATGGACGTTTCCCACTGGCAATTGACTACAGTCAATGGATTTCGCTCTACAATTACCTCAACGATTTGAAGACTTCAGCGGGCGAAGAATATCCGGAAAATCAATTGGGTCTTTTAAAACGGTATCAGATTCCTGTAGGCGATGGCAACATAACACTCAAACATCTGGAGTTATTCAAACTGTTCGACATGATGGAATTTTTTAACATTGTCATGCACCACAACAGCCTGGCCTCGGAATATGTGAAGGAATATTACGAGCAGTACTGTAATAGATGCAGGGAGAAGGATCTATTGAAGCTGAAAAATGATCACTTTTTTATACCACCTCGTACATCTTATATGCATATTAATTATTCTAGGCTTTTTTATGAAATTCCAATACTGTGTAGCTGTAACCTTATTTTTAATGTAATGAAATAAATTGACGTAATAAGACAAAAACAAGTTTTTATTTCAATAATATTTAGTATTCATTAGAAAATACATGTAAAGATTTATACAATTTTGCGCAGCACATCGTGTCCCCGGAAGTGTATCATGCATTTTACAGATGGTCTTGAAATTCTTGAGATCTCGTAGTTTCGGTATCTCCAGACGAACTATGTTTGCGGAAGGTAGATACCTCTTTAGAAATTTGACTTTTGCATCACCTTTTACGTAGATCGTAGATTCGTTGAATGGCATTAGAATGGTTGGAAGATCGTTGTAGCTAACCTCACCGTCATCCCATCGCAATCCGTTGACGTTCTTTGCTTCGTACTCGTTTTGCCTCCGTGCCTTTCGGCTCAACTCCTGGTAAGGATAGGGAGGTCTGAAGTAGTAAATTGTAGGCACAGTCGAATCGTACGGAAGTATGGCCAACTCTTTCGCAAAATAGTGCCCCTGATTTCCAGAAACAAATTGGATGTCAAAAATGAACTCGGACATGCTTTCAGCAAGATGATTAGTGATTAAATAAGAAACATTTTTCATTTTAATAGGCATTTATATACAGTTTATTTCGTGATGTACGACGAGTTTCCTAAATATACAATATATAATTATGATAGACATTTAGATGTTAACTTAACTTAGGTTTTTTATAACCGTAAGGAAGAGAAAAATTTTCTTTCGTAACTACTCTTTTATCAAAGGTAAATTGTAAATGTTTCCTCTCGGGGGCAGAAATAACCACTCCCGGTCGTTTTCGTTTAATTTTTCGCTCATTCAAAACACAAATTGGTTCTTCCTCATCAGGGCCGATTACTAGGGATTTTAGTCTTTCGAAATTAACAATTTTAGAATTTTCAAAGTTTAATGTTATTCCTTTACATTTAATTATATGGTCGATAATGCGTTCAGCTTCTACTTTGAGACCGTAAGTTTTTGGTCCCGTGCTAACATATTCCGAAATATATGCCTCAGGGCCGAAACTTTCAATTTCGTTTGTTAAGTCACCCAAAAAGTCAGAAATCTCGAAGGGGATTGGACTGAACTTATCATCAACAAAAATTAAACTATCCGTATCACAATAAAGAATTCTCTCTCCTACCTTCTCCAAAGCTGCGTAAAGTTTAAGTCTGGCAAATGCTGTTGTATATGGATGCCTCACTTGCCAAATCGATTAACTCCATTTTCTGAATTTCATTAAATTTTTACTATCAAAGCACTAAAGAAGCTCCTAACTGTATATATTCAAAACAAATTTCTCTAATAATAAGTATTTAGTGGTGTTAATACCTATTATTAGAGAAATTTGTTTTGAATATATACAGTTAGGAGCTTCTTAAGTGCTTTGATAGTAACATTTAATAAAATCAGAAAATGGAGTTAATCGATTTGGCAAGTGAGGCATCCATATGCAGCAATGGGTATATTCACATGAGGAAGCGTATTCATTTCTTTTTCAAGATATTTCCATGTCACCCACATTGTTTCTTCATTGATAGTGTAAAGCGAGCAGATCTCTATACCAGGGGAATGAATAAAATCAGAAAATTCCTTATAGCTGGTAAGAACTTTGGTGCGCGTTTTGTCTTCTCTTTGTGCAAACTTGCCCCAAAACGAGTTTAAACAAATTTTTGCGGTATTACGCCTACCAGGATTTTTCTCAATCAATTCTTTCTCTAAGCAGATGTCTTCTCTTTCTTTGTAAGATTTTATAAAGGCATCTTTCTCTTTCTCACCTGTACAATTAGCACTCCAACCACTAGACTCTTGCTTTATTTTTAAGAATGTATTTACATATTCAGAAAACAATCCACCACTCTTGGTTACAGGATCATACTGAGTATGGTTGTATTCCCAAACTTCATAAATGTGTCTAATTTTATACCCTTTTTCAACAGCTAAAGACACTTCGGGTATTATCCATGTACCGGTGATCTGACGCTCCTCATCTGTATGAATACAGTCAGATATTCGATTTAACTCGGCACATTTTCGACAGAGTGTAAAATACAGTTTTGAATTAGTTCTGAATGGTAGTACAGGTAGGTATAAACTAGTTGGCGGAATGATAGAACAAGTGATGAATCCATGCATCAAGAGTATTTCTGAAGATAGGGGAACATCGTTTCCACGGTAGACTTTTGGATGTCCTATAGGATATGGAGAGTACTTGTTAATGTATGGGTACAAACTAGTAAAATCAAGATATCGTATGACTTGGTTCTTTTCCACTTCGTGGTACAGTTTGAAAACTTCGGTACGTCCTCCGAAAACCGCATCTCGAGGATTAAGCGGCAGTATAATATTCGATACAGCCTTAATTAACTCTTGATCCACTACAGGGTTTTCCTTCAGGAACTTACGGAACTTGCATTCCCAAGTGTATTCTAAGTTGTATCCACTTCGCTTGATCATTTCAATTTTTCTAAGAGTACTCTCATATTTCCGAGATGACGTCTGAACTAGGTTATTACTAGACGTCTCTTTTATTTTGAAACAATCTGGACACCCATGATGGAAACACCCGTAAAATTCATAGACCGTATCTGTTTCCGAATCAAACCCGTCAACTAACAAACCGCTTCTTCTTAGCCTCACCTCACCACCGTTGTTAGCAGATGCAATTCGACCAGTCACTTGAGATCCCTGCCAGGCAATCCACTTTGCTCCAATAAGTGATTGATTTTTACCTTTGTAGTAGCCGTTAGGAGGCATTACGCCCAAAGTGTTTTCTTGTAAGAAATTTTTCTTAAAGGTGAGCATGCAGGCGGACGCTATGGTTATAGACTCTGTAAAAGGGTTGACCTGAGTAATACTTAAAAATTCACGCATAAATTGGGTACAACCCAAGCGTAATATGTCCACATCATTTCTGCAATACGTTAACATTGCTTCTCTGTTATTGAACACACCCTCTGATACAGTTTCATACCATTTTAAAAATTCTTCCCTCTCTTTAATCTTCATTGCATTATGTCCGTACATTTCTGGCGGTGGATATTTTCCAACATAATTGATATTCTCTATCGTATTGAAGAGGTATGGGTAATATCCCTTTGCATACTTCTTTAACCCAAATACGGAAGGAAACTTCGAGAGTGGGAATGCCAGGAAGTTTAAAGAATCTATGAACGTCACTTGTCCACATTTTAACTTCATTATCTTTGAGCCGTTCATAATAGGCTCTACATTTAGCTTTCTCGTAAAAAGCTCGGAGATGATAAACTGACCATCATACCCTTGAAAATTATGTGCTATACAGTACACGTTCGTGGCAAAAGATCTCTGCATTAAACAATAATCCACAAAGATTTTCATAACATCAATTTCGGTATTATATTCGAAGATATGCTCTCTTATCCCACAAACACTGCATTCACGCTTCATATCAGGGTCAGTATAGCAATTTTCGCAAACTTGCTGGGCAACAATTAAATTCACAACGTGTCTGTAAGTTTCGCCACTCTCGAAGGTTGTATTTTGAGTGCTTTCGCAATCGAAGAAGATCAGTAAGAAATTATCCCTCTTCCTACCCCTGTATGGTTTAATGTAACAACAATGATCTGCAGGAACAACTTTTGAACAAATCTGACAGTGGTATTCATCACATTCATGTGTACTTTTATCCCTTCTCACAAAGTTCAGAAATTTACTGCATAACGTACATACTTTCAATGATTCGCATATACTTTTGTTCCCAATTTTGTTCATAAGGTGCCTAGTACGACAATCTTCACCTCTAAAAGACCGATTGCAGCGTTCACAGTAAACCATCTCGTCAACAAATTTACAGGGTGGATAAGAGCTACAATAAGAACATTTTAGTGCACATTTATGGGGATTATTGTTGTACACCTTATCGCAATGAACACAGTTATAGTTTTTATTGAAAAAGGTTTTCAACGATTTAATCACATAGAAATGTTTAAGGCTCTTGGAGTAGTACAGGTATATTTTCTTCGGGAGATCGTTTCTT
Organism: Nemotelus nigrinus; assembly: GCA_947369275.1. Lineage (NCBI taxonomy): Eukaryota > Metazoa > Arthropoda > Insecta > Diptera > Stratiomyidae > Nemotelus > Nemotelus nigrinus. The sequence continues at coordinate 171,759,603 of OX376372.1, forward strand.
ATAGAAACCTTAAAAATGATCGAATCTGAATTTTTGAAATCGTTAAACACAACTATCTGGAAATCGCTTAAAACTTGTTGAAATTTATAAAGATCTGTTAGATTGCAGCCTTCCTCTTTAACGACAACTCCGGCATTTTCACATAACCACTTGGTCCTGCATTCTAAGATTTTCAGGACTGAGGAATGGTACCGTGCCTGAAACGAATGTGAATACATCTCGACTGCATAGCAAATAGATCGAGGAAGACATTTCACATCACCCTCCAACCCTACATCTACAACACATGATCGCCTTTTTAAAATCTCGGATTCGTCTATAGTTATATTATTAATTCTTCCACCCCCAGAAAGAATATTAACGACTTCGGCGTTCAGCTGCATTATTTCATCCGAAAGAAACGCAGTATTGGATTGATTTACGTTTGAAATCAAATCAAGTATATACTTCCCATTCACCTCTTCAACAGACTTCAAACTAGACCAGATAGGTTTTATATCAGGCGCGTTTGGGAGTGAAATAGTAAAGCTGATTTTAGATCCCCTTCCAGATTTCGACACTATATCTTTAATAATATCATCAAAAATTTTCTCTATTCCCAGGAGAGGATTTTCATTTTCAGCACCGAGACCTTTGATTCGGAATACAATTTTGTTTCCCTCAACGTTAAACTTCCTAAAGAATTTTTTATCCCTAGCTAACACTTCGTACCCTTTTTCCACCCCACTTCCACACTGAACCACTTCGTGAGTTGAATGAGCATGATTTACACTCTTGCTAGTCCTGCTAGCTTCCCGAACTTCTATTTCACTTAATACTTCACAAGATTGGATACCGCCCGCATTTTCAGTATTGAAGAAATCAATACATTCTTTCAATACCTCAAGAGAATCACACTGACTATAATATTTTACGAAATTTTGTAGAAGAAAATTTTTCTCCTCCCTGGAGAACATAACTTTTCTCTCTTTTATAATTTTTAACAAACTCTTAAGATTAGTGCGAAATAATGTGAAATCTAAACTTAAAGCACTATCTAACGTGGTGACGATTTGTCGTACATCCATTTTTTTTTTGTTTTATCTACTAAAAATACTCTATATAATATACACTAATATTCTATATATACTCAAAATATCCTCACTGAAGGTTGCTCAAACGCCTGAGGCTATTCTCCAAGGTGATGAAGGCTAAAATCAGCAGTACTATAACAGCTCTTCCAAAAAATTTCACCACCTTTCTCTCCAGATCAGTCTTTTCCTGATTAGCAGCTTGTTACAGTTGACGAACTCTCTCACTCAACCTTCTGCACCTTCCGTACTTTTAGCTAAAAAAAAAGGTTGAGCTGGTCCAGGTGCAGTTGCTAGAGGGCAGTTCTAAAGGATCTTGCAAACAACGGCAGCTTACGTCTTGATCTTTTTAAAAACGGTGTCTTATTCTTTCTTGGCTTTGTTTTTTTTTTTATCCGCTGCTTCCTCTTAACCTCTGTACACGCTATTGTCGAAAAAAAAAAAGTTGAAAAGGTAAGTAGATATTAAGACAATAGAAAAAGGTAATCAAGAATTCAATATTTCTTACCTTTATATTTCACCACTAGCACACCTTCAATCTTCAACTTCACGTAAGAAACTGTACCACAATTCTGTGTTAATTATGAATTTGAAAACACTTTTTATACTACTTCTTTATACCCCTACCATCTATGAATAAAAACGCAACAGTATAGAAAACAGGCTTCGATTTTATTGAAGAATATGAAAATAGCATCACCCATTATAGCTTCAATCACTAAGAACGTGTAGTTATAGGATAAAAATTCCAATCTGAGAGTTCAAGGTCTTAAAACTTTTATTAAACAACATACAACCGTGCTATCGAAGAATCTAAAATATTGCTTATGACTTACCCATAAGATGTCACTCATTAATAATATGTACGGTCATATTCTTACACTCAAGCATGTAACCACCTTATTATCTCAAAAATAAAGAAAAAATTATCTTTACATGGCCTATACTATAAGATAACATTCGTTGATACAATGTGTAAGTAAAGATGTCCATGCAGATGATGATGATGATATGAAATCCTCCTTTAGCATACAAGATTTTAAACCTGTCATGGTTGTCGATAATAATCTTTGTAACTGCAATGCTAACAAGAAAAAACATGTCTATATTGGTTGTATTTTCTAGAAGTTATCCGACAATCAACGATTTTTCTAGTCAATCTAAAATATCGCTTATGACTTACCCATAAGATGTCACTCATTAATAATATGTACGGTAATAATCTTACACTCAAACATATAACACCCTTTTTATCTCAAAAATAAAGAAAAAGTTATATTTTTATGGCCTATACTATAAGATAGCATTCGTTGATACAATGTGTAAGTAAAGATGTCCATGCAGATGATGATGATGATATGAAATCCTCCTTTAGCATACAAGATTTTAAACCTGTCATGGTTGTCGATAATAATCTTTGTGACTGTAATGCTAACAAGAAAAAAACAAACCTACTTTGGTAGTATTTTCTAGAAGTTATTCGACGATCAACGATTTTTCTAGTCAAGAATTCTGTATAAAAGAGGAAGAAACTCTATATGAGACAACACAGACAGGGAAGATCTTCCAACCAAGATGGTAAGTCTTGTTAGCGAACTTCGGTACTTCTACATAGAAAGTATCTACAATTTTCTATCTTTCCATAAAAATAAGTTTGTACTTTCTCTTGCTTTTTAGAACGCCGAATTAAATAAAATCGCCGCTGGAACACAGGCCGAGATGGCACGCTGGGACTCGTTGGAGGTAGGCGAATACAAAATTCAGCAATTCAAGGAGATGAAAACAACTTACGGCAAACGAATTGCAGTCTTCCTGGAGAACGGCAAATTCCTGTTCCTTCCCCCCAGATTCTCCGACAAAATTACATCGAAGCAGCTAGCGAAGCTTAACCAGATCGAGAACAACCACCTCATCTATGGTGGTAAGGATACAACTCGGGGAGGATTTTTAAAGTTAAGTTTCGAAGAGAAATAGAATATTGCGAAAAATAAAAAACTTATACACATTCCTGTTTTTATTTGAATCAAAATTATTTAAAATAAAATAAAAATTAATTTGAATCAGAGACTATTGTATTTTTTAGTCACAATAAAACGAAACATTTCACTTTGACATATAACAAGTTTTTTTTTTTTTTGCACACCTGCACTCATTAGCGATGATAATCAAAATTCGCATACAAACTGATATCATATTCACATTCATCATCCGAAATTCATATCTTAGCCGTCCTGAATCATCGTCACAATCATGAGATCGAACTAACCTACCTCACACAGCACGTGCTCAGACATAAACTTGCTCCGACCTAATCGAACAACGGTAAACGTATGCAAGTCACGATCATGACCTTGCATACAAAAATCAAAACAAAGATTGTATTTTCATCCACATGCGAACCGAAGTTACATTCAACTACTTGATTTATACGTACATATATATATATATATATATATATATATATATATATATATATATATATATATATTCAATGAAAATATTATCAGAATTTATTTCTTAATACTCTTATTCGAATGCATCTCATTATAGTGGTATGAAAGATGAAAAATGAAAAATACAATCTTCCGCAGCTTGAAAGATCATCATCATGATCTTGTAGTGAAAAATAAAACTCAACGTATGCATCTGACCTACCCCGCATTATCAGAATTTATTTCTTAATACTCTTATTCGAATGCATCTCATTATAGTGGTATGAAAGATGAAAAATGAAAAATACAATCTTCCGCAGCTTGAAAGATCATCATCATGATCTTGTAGTGAAAAATAAAACTCAACGTATGCATCTGACCTACCCCGCATGCAACTAACACGCGCTCAAGCCGACTTGCTCTACCAGCCAGCGAAAAAAATCAAAAACCAAAACACACCCAACCAAACAAGCTCTGGGAACTGCTTGCTCAGTCCTACATCCAAGATGCAAAAAACACGTCATCGAGAAACCGGCATCCATGCTAACTGAATACCTGCCAAGCCTCGTTCTGCATATTGCTTCTCGACTCTGCTGCATGTTTCGCTCCCTCGCACCTGCAAACAGCGATGGTGCAGCTGATTCGCACCTCCCAGAAAGCAATCTACATATTCCCTTCACTCATACACAACGACCAAAAACGAAAAACAAACTTAACTCGAGCTTCATGGACTTTGCATACCTAAAGCACGCGGGTGGGCGGCAACAAAACCATGGACTTTTGATCTCCTGTCCCTTACTCGCGTAATGCTAAAAGTATAGAAAAGTCCGATCCTTACTACTTACCTTGAAGAAAAGACACTACACTCAAAATAAGAGCTATGTGTAAGAACGCCATTCTCTATTCCAATCAACAAACAAACTGATTTCCTGCCTTCTATCCTGAAACTATTTATAGTGAAAATTCTTCTACTCTCTCGCTCACACCACCGCTAATTGAAAGAAACAAAAAATTTTTTTTTCATTTTTTATTACTTATATTACTAATCTACATCCATAACTATACTTATATCACTAATCTACATCCATAGCTATATTATAATGTCCCCAAGCATACGTACTAACCCCATCTCCCCTTATAAAACGCTTATCATCTAGATAACTTAATGCAACCTTATTCATACATTCAGTGTACAAACTATGTAACTTAGATCTAAATACATACATACTACCCTTAAATATCTTTTTCCTAAATAAACAATCTCTATAACTATCTAAACTTAAACTATCCATAATTATTTTTTTTACACCTTTCGCTTTTTTAACAGATACATCATCTTCGACACTAAACGAATACATTTTTGATCTTAACCCTATGAATTCTGTCATTATCTTCCCATGGTTTTCGTCTTTCATCATACCCAAGACTTTCCCATTCCTCTGAGGAATATTATAGACATTGTCGGGGGCATATTCCGAAGTATCAAAATGTCCCCCGATATCGGACAAAATATCTTCATAAAAATCAGGAGTTTGAATTGTGTAGATGAATGAGTCAGTGTCCATATAATTGAGAGTCAATTTTTCATCGTATTTGGGCTTCATGTACTGATAGTGAAAATCGTACATCTTGTACTTTGATAGGTCAAGTACAGTGAAGCCCAGATATGTAGGTTTGTTGTAGCAGGTATATACTCGGTCTAGTTGGATAGCTGCCATGTTGTGAGTAAATATAGCTGCACTGTGAAAATTGGGCTTCGATATTAGACTTCGAGCGCCCGAATGTCTACCTCGACTCTCCCAATCTGTGACAATTTTCACGTCCTTCCTCTTGTCGACGTTCTCCATCGTTTTGCCATAAACTGCATTGTTTAGTAGCTTGAAAAAGTTTTTTTCGAAGGAATTTTTACTCATCTTACGGTGATGTGTATTCAAATCTATATATTACTTCAGCCAGCATGATTGTTTGAATTGTAAAATTCTGTGCACACGAGTCAGCTTCAAGCCATTTCGAATGCACTGCTGCAGATTCCGATAATGAATCACATATTTTGTTTTATTCGTGAAATCAATGATCAGCTTGCTTGTTTTTGAATCATTAACTTTTTTATTTTCCGAACAGAACGGAAGGTCATTGTGTTGATCATGCAATGTTGTTGGATATTCCAAGTCAACTTCGAAAATATAACCAATATCAGAGTCTTCTGCAATATTTAGAATGTCAACATCATCTACTTTTTCAACCCACTTGAATTCAGCATATGGAAGTGGTTGTGCCATTGCCCAACCATATAAGTTGTTTGCGTCCAAGTAGATGAGATATTTGGAAGGATCGTCCTCCTTATACTTTTTCATGTATTTGTTATTGGCAGTTGAGTGACGGTGAGAGCATTGGACGATACCACCTCTAATTCCACGTTTCACGAAATGATGCATACTGATATCTGTCAGCAGGTCAAGCTTAATAGCTGTTGTTTTAAGCATAGCATCCCACGATAATCCCGGAGTTGTATAATATTGGCAAGGGTCTAGTTGATATATAGTTTTGCATACTTTCCGGAAATTTTCAAACACATCGGTTAGAAGAAGAACGTCAGTTTTCAAATACAACTCTAAATAGTCCCAAATCTTTCCACATTGGAATTCTTTCCAAACATTCTGTGCATGCTGGTAATCAAGTTCGGTGCACTCGGTATTCGTCATCTTGTTGAAAAATTTCTCTCGAGGTGGTAGACAAGTTTCATTTAATCGTTCCCATGAGGTTATGTAATCATAGGGAAATACACCCTTTCGCGTCAGAAGTTGAAACTTTTGTCTATCACCAGATGCTGAAGAGACAGTTTTCAAATCTTCTTCAGCTAAATTTTTAACAAGAGCATCCAAACTGCTCTGCATGAATCTGGCCGAATCCAGAAATCGAAGTTCAATTGTTTCGGAATCAAGCCGTATTCTTTTCGAAAGTGAAACGTACAACTCCTTATTAATCGGTATTATTGAAATATCACCATCAATATCTCCCAATTCTTTAACAAATAGGTGGCAGTCATAGCCGGAGAGGTTGTGAAACAATATCGGGAAAAATTTGGGCACCCGGAATAAAAGGTTGCATGAGCTATGCGCAGGACCCCTATACTTTCCGGTGAAATGGCAATGATCGCGCACTCTATCACTATCAAGTGGCTTTCGACAAATATGACACAAAATTGACTCACATTGGATCTTTTCTTCGTTCGAAGTCAGGGCATCCATGGGTTTAGGGGACTTTATGTGTTTGGTATAGAACCACCTTACATCATTCACTAAAGAATTTACAAATTTTTTCGGTGAATCGGGTCCCTTATAAATCCTAAATCTATCCAAACTCGAATCGAAGGAACATTTGATAAAGTACGAAAAAGCACAAGGTATATGCTCTTGCATTGGCGTTGTTGATGAAATCGCTGGATCCGGCTCGCAAGTGTCAATGTCCTGAAGAAGACACTCAAAGTCAGCGTAGATCACGAACGGTACATCCAGCTGTCGTTCGAAATTTTTGTATTCCAACGTCGATTTCTCCGGTTCCACCATCTGCGTTACAATTCTGCCACACTCTTCCTTATGCGTTTCAAGCATCTCACTTGAAGCAAAATGTTGAAGGCACTGGTTGCATACATATATTGTGTAATTATGTAACGTCTGTTGTGAGCGAATTAATCTGTAAAAAAAAAAAAAATCTTTAAGCACATCTTAGAAAAACCTATTACATTTTCTTACCTTGATATATTTTTTATCCAGGCATAATGGTATTTTTCTCCAGCTTGCAGCAGCAGTAAATTGATATGATGAGTTTTTTCTTGCTTCGTGAGATAGTAGGGACCCACAATTTTCTTGATTTCGTCGTCGTACCCGAACAAATTGACGCTAACCGATTGGTTTAGTTGTTCAAAACCAGCAATGTCTTTAATCTTCATGGGAAACTTCAGATCGCAAAAATTGAGTAATATTCCATTATTTAGCCGTATTACGCTGTCAGCAATGTTATCGATTTGGTATGATGATGTTCTGTGGGGGTTGGCAGTCTGCTGGAACAGGGCGGAAATAATACTCCACTTGAAACAGTAGCTATCCTTATTTCTCACGTTCACACATGCTCGTTTGGATGATAAATATTTGGGTAAAGGAATGAAGTTCGTTCCTCGCAGTGGTTTAAATTCATTGACATTAAGCTCGCAATGAGTTATCCTCATCAAAGCCCATCCGCTGTCTTTTTCTTGGAATTCTTCCATTTTTTCCTTGATTTGCGTGGCCATATTATTGAACGCGATCTCTAGCTCAGAACAATTGATTATGGCCTGCATCTTTGTGTGGAACGATTTTATGCTCACTACACATTCACTGTTTATATCAGCATCCATTTTAACGAACTCCGCAAAGAGCTCAATATTGATTTTCATTCCCAACCGCTCCGCTAATGTTTTGCGGAGATATTCCATTAAGGGATCTTCCATCCTCTTCAAAAATTCACCGACATCCAAGAGTCTCTCTTCCTTATTTTCGAAAATGAGAGTCTCGATCCGGTTGCTAAAACAGGTTTTCACTCTCTTCAAATTTTGATTAATTGTCTCTGCAGCATTCCGCTTATGCAAATTTGTTCTCAAGTGGAACAGCCACACCGCACTTTCTACATCAATTTTACACGCCTGACAGAACATGATTGTATTTATGAGTCTTATTTGAGTCAATTGGAGCACTTTTTGGTATTTAAACCACTTAAAAAATAGTTAATGCACTTTAAAAAATTCTAGTCACTGGGGGATATTCTGAGTCTTATTTGAGTCAATTGGAACACTTTTTGGTATTTTAAACCACTTAAAAATTATTAATGCACTTTAAAAAAATTCTAGTCTGAAATATTCTGAAATGAAAAAAAAACTTTTTATAAACGTGTTCTAACACAGAATACAAAACAACAATTTTAATCAATATATTTTGAACTTACCAAAAAAACTGTTTATAGATTTGCTCCAAAAGTCACTTTTCACAAAATATTCAAAACTTTAATCGTTGGGATCGCCTGGATTCACTGAAAGTCGAGTACAAACTTGTGTTCAAAAACTCTTGCAGTTGCTTTTATACGAAAATCGTAACCACATTTCTATGCTTATCAAATCATATTTTCTAAAACTACCATACAAAACTTTTCCCACACTTTTCACATCCTAAAACAATATTTCGCTAATTAGTAAAATTCTCACGTTGAGTACTTCCGTTCCGATAAGACGCCAACCAATATTTCATCCAATTCTATCACTTAACCACAAACGCGCATGTTCAAACATATCGTCTTCAATGCAAACTCGAAACACGCTAATTAGAGAAATTCTCACTTGCGGTTCCGTTTATTGCTGATAAGACGCCTTCGACATCCAATCCAATCTATTCAAACCGCAAACGCGCATGTTCAAACATATCGTCTTCAATGCAAACTCGAGCTAGAAATGATAAAACTCGAAAATTACCCAATATGCACACATGATGGCATCCAATACAACGCTTATCAGTCCAATCTATCCAACCACAAACGCGTATGTTCAAACATATCGTCTTCAATGCAAACTCGAGCTAGAAATGATAAGACTCGAAAATTACCCAATATGCACACATGATGGCATCCAATACAACGCTTATCAGTTCAATCTATCTAACCACAAACGCGCATGTTCAAACATATCGTCTTCAATGCAAACTCGAGCTAGAAATGATAAGACTCCCAGAAATCATGATAAGCACACACACACACACACACATCCATGCAACACTCGGAGCGTGCCCGACCGGAAGTCCCCTGACCGCAAACATTTTTCATACAAAGTGAATTAGAACACCCATATCCATACTACTTATATATATATAAATGTATATATATATATATATATATATATATATATATATATATATATATATATATATATATATATATATATATATATATATATATAATATATATATATATATATATATATATAATATATGGGGAAAATCATAGAAGAGTGCTCGCTCAGATACCTCAACGAAGATGAGTCATCAGTGGGAATGAGCACTGCGATAAAAATAAACGCGAAAAGCGGAGTCAGTTGAAGAACGGCGTTCAACGCAGTAACACGAACCACAAACTCGAAAGTTTTCCTCAAACACTAAACCTAATATTTACCATCCTAATCTTACTTATGTTAATTTGAACTTGGAATATACTATTTCATCAAAACGAAACTGCCTTGGTGTTCCTTAATTCCACAAAATTTGGGGGTTCAACCGGGATATAGTGAACATCAAAATTAAATCGTCACGAACATTGCGACGCAACGTGCAATTTCGAAACGGCTCATTCCCTATCCGATTACACCAGCGTGAGGACGCTCCCTGTAAAGTTGTCTGGTATTGTGCAAGTTTTCGGAATTCGTGGGGACGCCATTTTGGCTTTGTGAAAGTTTAGTTGTGAGTTGAATCTGTTGTGGTTTTGGGAATCCATTATTTATGTATATACTATTGAATCTTTGTTGACCAAGTTAAATTATTTGAATTCCCTTCTCGTTATTATCATAATCCTCATCCATTTCCTATTACCATCCCCCCCGGTATCACTTACAACGTTCGAGATTGGCGAGTCGGGGCGCCGCATAAATAACCCCTTGTCGCAGGATATGTTGTTTACTTGTAAGGAGGAAATGCCACAAGTAACGTCAACATATCGTATCCCTTAACAAATAAACGTATTTAAAACCATAGGATTGTTCATGACAGAACTTCGACAAGAAACCTAGGATTGGTAATTTAATATCAATATGAAAGGTTATTCAAGCTCAATTTACAGGCGTTGATTCTGATCGTGGCGGACCATCGTGGGAGTATGTTGAAGCAACCTAAAATGAAATTAATTAATCGTAGTTTGCGATGTAGTTTACTCACCTGAATGTTGGATGACAGCGGACTGACTGTCAGCATGACATCGCCCAACCATTCCAGTGAAATCGGCAAAATTCCAGTCAGCTGATATATTGAAAGTTAATGGTGAATTCCATTTTGAAAATTTGACCAATTTAAGAGTAGTTTAGTAAACAGTTAAAAAAGTATCGAAATTTTCATTGCTATATAAGATATTGACCAGTTAGTTGAACTCTCTTCTTTGTTAGTAAAATTTTGGTTTGAGTCGCTACTTTTTGCATTTAGTTTGATTTTTTCGTATCTTTTTTTAGATTTTTTCGCATTATACTTTCGCATTTTTTCCGTACATTTGAATTGTTTTACATAATCGAAATTAAGTATAAACGTTTGAATAATTTCCCTTGCGTTTTTCTTTCTTGAATTCGTAATTGAAAGACAAAACACACAATAAAAAACACAAACCCTTAATGAAGAAGATAACAAAGTTTTTTTGTAAAATTTTCACTGGTCACATGTCAATGAGAACAACATATAACTTAAAGTATGAACTGTAATTCTGAATCTGAATATTAAAATTAATAACAATTGTATCTTCCTTATACCAATTACAATTGTCTGGGAAGTACTTAGACAATATGTTTGATAATTTGCTGACGCACAAGGATCGTGTATACTGATTGAGTGATGGAGAGAGTGGAAGGAAGGAGAAAAAAGTGAAAAAATTTTGCTTGACTTTGCATATGGTTTATTAAAAAAACTTATTCAGCTAACCCTATTATAATCATTTTTTTAACAATGTTGTAATTAAATTGAAAAACTCTGCTTCACCGCGATAGCGCTCTTTTATGAAGGACTCGATAAGAGCCTGCTGCTGCTGCGATGGCGGTGTTCGTGATGGTATCGGCGTCTGTAAAATATAATAAAATTAAAGTTTGAAGTTATATTATCTTTTTTCGAATACATACCTGAAGCCTATACACTGGAGGTCTTGGTTCCTGCTCCTCCTCTGTTTTAACTTCGAAGACATTTTGGGTTGGTTCCATGGTAAAACTTCAACTGAAATAAAGCTAATTCAAGATTCTACTTTTATACGAAAAATCGTAACCGCAATTATATTCTTATCAAATCACATTTAGAAACTACTTACCATAGAAAAGTTTTCTCACAATTCTCGCATCCTAAAAGAATAGAAAACCACAATTGTCGCAAAACTTCCTATACGACGCTAAGTAACCACATCGATAATTTCACTAATCACCTAATTTCCTACAATATTCCAAATATTTCACAATAAAAAAAATATTCTCAAATACTAGAAAACCGCAAATTAAGAAAATATTGCAAAGCTAATTCGTTACAATTCACAAAAAACACAATTGCTACAAAACACTAGGTAGCCACATCGAAAAAAAATCCGTGATCACCTAATTTGACTATAAAATTCTCTACTGAAAGAACTTAAAACCGCCACATGAAATTCCATTGCTGATAAGCCGTTTTCATACGATCACACATTCATATGTTGCTTATTATCATTCAAAATCACAGGTTCGTCATTCGAATATCACAGGGCAAAATTTCATATTCAACGATTTCATATTCAAACATGTCGACGCGTGACGTCATCCAGCAAAGGGCTTCCCCAACAAATTCAAATATAAACAAAGTCGAATGTAAACAAAACACAAATGTATCAAATGTAAACAAACTCGAAACGCTAAAACCACAAAGCATTGTTGATAAGACGCGAACACGAAAACTCATATGTCGCTTCATATACAGTACGCGCCAAAAACCACACACGAAATTTCATATGGAGAAAATATCTTTATAGCACAAAAATGTATTGTTGATATGAAAACCACACAGCTTTGATTGAAAATGAAACGCTAGAACCGTTATTCGTAATGCTTTGAAAATTATGCATTTTACGTATGAATCAAACCACAGATCAATGACCATCATTACACACACCTGTCCCCCGCCCTCTTGTATCATACGTCACACACCTGTCCCCTTCCCTCCCCGACCACACGCGCATGTCATATAACTCGAAACTCGCCACGCGCCAAAACCACAAAGCATGAAATGCATCATACAAAACTCTTCACTGATAAGACTCGTACAGTACGCGCTAAAAACCGCAAGCATGTATGTGTGACGTCACACGTCGACCGGAAGTCGGTGACCGCAAAGATTTTGTATGGGCTACGATTAGAACCCCCATATCACTACTACTACTGTAAACCAATAGTGAAATAAATACCTTCACCAATTAAAAATACCTGCATCAAATTTAAATCTAAAATATAGCACAAAAATTTCACTACCGAACTACATTCAAGCACTTTACTACAGCAAAATGATGACGGCTCGTCGAATCAACCGTCTCTGGCAGAATGCAATTTCTGTAATTTGATCCATGTGAGATCTGCTTGGATATTATGTATGGCTCTTCATTTGATCGATTGGGCATTTTGGATTTTACTGATTAAATAAACGTAAATATATAAGTTATGTTGATTCATATAAACATAGTTTCTGTTTTTAAGTAAACAATTCTGTATTTGGATAAACATGTTTTGATGATATTGAATTACATTTGATGAGTCAGGGTTTTAGAAGTAAAAATGATCATACGAATGTGATTCATGTGTTTAGATTTAATAGGATTGGTAACTCGGGAGGGACAAAAGCTTTCGTTGATGCAAACAGGCTTAGCGCTTGTATTATATCCAACATCGGCCGTGTTTAGATTTCTCTTCACTCTTTTCTTCTCCAAAAATTTCAGTTTGTCCTCCTTGCGAACAAATTTGGCAATAATGCAAGCTGGTCGATTTGAATCTGGTTTTTTCCCTAACAGATGGCAAAAATCAATTCCGGACGGTGTTGAAAACATTTTTGTTTTGATTCTCTGGAATATTGATAATTTCCATAGTATTTGTACGATTATATATTATATTTTTCGAGTTTTGACTCCAGTTCAACAATTATTTTCCTTAGAACAGCATTTTTTTGTCTCATTACATACATGAAAGTTAAGTATTCATTAAGTGTTTTCGACTGGGCGTCAATCGTCGATTTTTGCTTGTCGATTCTATGATTCATGAAGTCAAATGATGTGCTCATATCTACTTCAATTGTTTTTCTCTTGTTGCGGTCATCCAGCATAAATATAACATGAGCGAAGTCCGCTTTGGCTTCTTTAGCTGCTGCCGCAGCGACCATACTCTTCCGCCCTAAATTTGCGCGTGGAGGGAATCTCCAAGTCTGCTTATCGTTAACGATGCAGTCGATATCTTCTGTTGTCATATTCACACAACGGGCTGGCACTCCTTTTTACACTAGGATCAAGCTATTTTGCTTGTTTCTAGACTAGAAGGCTTTTTACACATTTTACACTCTGACATCTCACCAAATTTTACAGTTATACACTTTGCAGTCATAGTCGAATATTTGTTCAGCAAAAAGCAGTTTGCAAATGTAGAATGCAAGTTAATAAAAATATTGAATTACCCGTGGAACAGCTCAATAAAATTAAACTCAAAAACAAACTCAAATGTCAATAGACTTGGAAAAGAATTGGCAAGAGCACCGGTCATCGCGATACGCAATGTTCAATGATTCTCTCATGACTCAATACTAATATTGTTTATGAGTCTTTTGATGTCTCTTCTAAATGGCAATCCAATGCCAGTGGTTATTTGGAATTCATGTGAAACAAAATGCATTAATAAAATAGTTTTTAAAATAATTGATATTGTTTATTATTTTCACTTCACGTTTCTTATGGTATAAGTTTGAACAAAACTAATAGCAGGATATGTGAAAATTCTTCTGCAAGCCTAAGATGATGTCTTCCTACTTAGAGCCTTGCGAGCTATCGTTCCACATGGGAAATTCGCGGACGAACTTTAGGTCCTGCAGCTGTATTATCTCCTTTCAAAAGTAGAAGTCATCAGGATGAAACTTCTTGGAACTCATCCATGCACCTACAGCGAAATGTTGTAATTTTGGTAAGTGGTATCCACGATATTCGTCAGATATATTGCTGCCGAATGATTTTAACGAACTGACTGTATTTTCTTTCGAAGCCGCGTTTGGCGCAGTCTCGATTAACCTCCGGCAGCAATTCCTTGTTGAGTTTAATAGAGGGTTATTGCAATTTGTTAAATTTTTCACAATTTTTCTGGCAGTTCTGGAGACTTCGTGAATATATCTAGCAGGAATATGTGATTCGATTTGAGGTACAAAAGTTTGCCATCTATCTTCTTTCACATCATCTATTATCTTCCCAATGTAGCGTATATTAAAAAGAACTGCTTTTTTCAACAGTGTTAAAGGACCGAGAATTCTGAAAAATTCTTTATTTGGGCAGTCAACTGATTCATCCAACTCTCTTCCAATTTTGACTAAAGGTCTTCTACAGATCAGTTGTCCTGATTCAGAATAAAGAGATCCATCTTGATCCCAACATTTTTGGGGTGGTGGAGTTGTATAGTCGTTTTCTCGTTCTATATTTAGCAATCCAATTTGAATTTTATCAATTTCGAGTGACTCTGTAAATCTGTTTAGTCCTTTCCTGAGGTCAACTTTTGTAGTGTTTATAATTTCGGTGTAGTTATCGCTGTTTAACAATAGTGCCTGCATCTGCATTCCCTTTAGTGTCTTTCTATTTGTCTTCTCAAAGTCCTTTAGCACGAACAATGCCAGTCCTTGTAAGATCCTTTTAATATCATCAAAGCAACACAAACTAATTGACATCTAATTTAACAGGTCTCCGTTATGTACAAAATATCCGCTTATTCCTTGGTGTTTAAAAAACACTTTCTCGCTCCCCATGTATGATGTGAATTCATGTCCCACAGTGTTAACTTTTACCTCTTTCACAATTCGTGCTGGCATTGGGCAAAACTCTATATTATTGATGTTAATGCCAGATGAAATCTTGTTTCCCATATATCCACTTATGTACCTCACGTAACTATTTTCGCTGTTATCCCCAAGTAATTTCATAAACGGGTATTCATGTATGGTTATATTTGAAGCAACTGTATATTGTTTGGAGGTTTATTAAATTTCTGCAAATCGAAGTAATAATTATGTTTTTGTGCTTACTAGTCTGGGTAAAGCGTCCAACATCTACAGCCCTGTAGTAAGGTTGTACCATTACGTGTGCCAAATAATAAAAATCTGGTGAGTAATTTCCTATTGTCGGCAAAAATCTTCTCCTTTCGTCAAGGTTGGCCAAAATGTATTATATTATGTTGGGTAAAGTGTAAAAGTCCATTGCTGATTTATCTATTATCTGCTTGACTAAATCTATATAATGTTGTGGCACCTCTCTATACTCTATCATATTCTCTATCCCGAGTACTTTGGCAATAGCTGGAGCTCTTAATTCCTTAGGTATGTCAAAACTGTTTGGGTTGGTGGGTACCAACTGTCTATCGTAAACAACGTTTCCTACTACAAATTTCTGTTTATTCCAATTAATTTTTCTCAATGCATCGATTTTAACTTGAGTTATCTTCATAAACTTGTCCACAAGTGCTTTTGTTTCATGCGTCACCTCATCCTGATTGGAAATCCACCACATTACCGCTTCTAGTTTGCATGGTACTCTGCCATATTGTCTGGTGTCCTGTGTAGATATTAAAATCATGTCACGTGGTATATTTGATTTGATTTGAAGGCCAGTTCTTTATTAGTTGTAATAGGATATTTTAAACATATTTTTGCCATTGTAGAAGACAAGGGATCAGGATCTTTTATTGAGCGTGAGTTTCTCTCTATTGTTCTTAGTTGGCATACGTTGTTGTTTCGCAATATATCCATTGTTTCAGGTGGTGCCTCATTTATCATTCGGATGCATTCCATCATGCGTTTTTTGTTGTGTGCATTATTTTCCATTGTTGTTGATTCAATTCTTTAGGGATTAACCAGTAAAGTATCTGTTTGTTTTCAGTGGGAATTCTCGGCACAATTTCTCCCACTATAAACCATAGTTGGCCTTAATTCGGAATTGAAAATTTTGTTATAATGAAGATTCTTTAGCCGATTGTATTTCCGAGCTTGATAACGTTCTTGTATCTATAGAAATTCTGAATTGGAACATTTAATTTACGATTTCACTACACACCTTTCCCATGCATGCTTTTATGTGTCACTAATTAGATTTGTATGGTGTCGGTATTTGTTTACTCTATATTTTATAAGATTCTAATGCGAGATTATCTGGATTTTAGGCTAACTCTGCTAACGTAGACGGAAACAAAAAAAACTGGAGTAAACGTCTCGCCACCCAAAGGAAAGGAAAAGGAAAAAACAATAAACCCGAAATATAAAGAAAACAAAAAAAAACCACCACCAAAGACTCGGTAATTATTTCCTGTTTCTCATTAAGAACTAATATCAAGTTATATAACTTACCCCTATATGAATTCATTCCGAATTAACTACTAATCATAAAATAAGTTTCAAACACTATCCCACCACCGAAACAACTCGCTTCGCAGCCGAACCCCTATTAAGATCGAATCTAGCCTATCTAGTTTTCTATTCATCTATTATTTTATCTATTTTTCGGTACATACCAATCTAAATGCACATCGCTAAACTTAAACTTTTCGCAAATAGTAAATTCAAAGTATAATTATTTTTCATACATTAGTCAACCATCCATACCTTAACATTTCGAAAGTATATGTTATTCTACAATCTACTAGATTTCTTCACGAATGCATCAATCAGCTAAAAAAAAAATAACTCAAACAATTATTATAAAAGTGTGGAACTATCACGTGGGTCTATCTCTATATTCAGCTAAGCTGCGAACACAATGACGCATAGCTACCTACCTACCCTAACGATCTTATAATGTACCTACTACCCTAACGATCTTATAATGTACCTACTCTAAACGATCTTATAATGTACCTACTTGATTCGTGCGCCCTTAGCCCGTGCCGACTGATCTATCTTCGCCACCTAAATATTGCTTTAAATCCTTCGCGTGCCAATTACCGACCGCTTTTCCCCTTTCGTCGACAAGCTCGAAAGTACAGGCAGATGTTTTCGCTTTTATCGTGAAAGGACCGACGAACGTTGGAGCTAATTTCACCGCGAAGTGCTTACTAGCGTCGGATAAGACGTAGTTTTTCCTCCACACCTTGTCTCCCACCTGGAAGTTTTCTGTGCGCCGGCGAAGATCATAACGTTTTTTACTGGATGAGGCGGCCTGCTGCATTCTACGAATCACCTCTTTGCGAACTTCTTCTAGAGCTTCCGCATTCCTCAAGGGCAAAAAGTCGCCCCCCGGGTCCACCGGAGGTTCTATTCCGTCTCGGTACGTGACCATCTCTGTTCCAAAATTCATTTTGTCACCGTTATATCAGTCGCGCACGAATAACCCTTTTCCCCTAACTGGGACGCAAGGGCGGCAGTCTTTGGGCGGCTTTAGCTCGCGAAGAAAAAGGTCGCGGGTGGGCGCCACTCGCTTCTATTACAAAGAACTACCTCACTACCGTCGCCCTGAAGCGAGAAGAGGTAGACGGTGTAATATGTTCAACACCAGTATCAATCACAGAAAATATACCCGGTACAATTTCGATTTCACTCTTTATTCTAATTCTACGCACAATGATTACTCTATTTTCACCGCTTTACCATGTAATGGTAACCACCTTAATATATCTCGTATCTAGACATCACTTAATTCATAATATATATAATCTTACACACTATCTAACCTGAGTTTACGGCAACTCCTGATTCCGGATCACTGAATTGAGATTTTTCTCGCTCGATGGAGCCCTTTTCCGCCGACTGATACTCGCACTAACTTGAATCGAATATTAATCCGTCCTCCGTAATTAATAATTCTCGACCGACTTCCAATTGACGACTTCGCTGAACTTCCAGACAAAAGCTATTCTCGTGTAATTCCCAGTTTCGGCCAAAATCCGCTGATTCGCTTTATTTCGAAAACCCCGTCGTCAGGCACAAGTTCCAACAATGTTCCTCAGATACTCGAAGTTGAAAAGAAAGAAATGAAAAATAGTCTCGATTAACCTCTGGCAGCATTTCCACACTTCCATCCACTCACCGAGTTCCATCTAAAAAGAAAGATTTTCGGCGATCCCGCTCACAGGAAAATTTTCCTGGCGGTAGCGGGATTTTCAAAATAACGTTCCCAGCGCTCGCCCTCTATCGCTTTCACTCGTCCGAGTGTTGGGTTGCGAATTCACCTCGCGATCCAATTCGGGACGGTCCGATTTTGGAACATCTTATCTGTCGTTTTCCCCTTCGTGACATTCCGACTTGTCAACATTTGTTTACTTCAATTGTGTTGTCGGCAAATCAAACTGGTGGTGCTCGCAGCCTTTCGATACATTTTCAGGTGAGTAAGAGTTTTGCATTTACTTCCTCGGCTTCGACAAAGAACAGATCCGCAATCCTCCCAGTTTTCTTCCATCTGATCGCTATCAGATGAGAATCCAGTCGTGTTACAGTGATAATTCGTGCGTGCTACAAGTTTCGGATGTGCAAGTGCCCCGACCCGTATGTTGATATCCTCCTAATCTCGGTTTCCTTTCACGTATCTCAACTACCCTCCGCATCTCGGGTCCCCTATATCATCAACATAGCGTTTGCTTCCATCGCCTTTCGATCTGATGGCTTTGAGTTAGGAAATCGGCAATTCGGCAACCGCTCGATATCCATCGTATGTAGGTCAATTGTTGGCCTAGGTCTGGTGTCGTCGACATTGACGGCTAGGCCCATACCGGGTGTATGGATTTGTGACATAATGATCTGACTCGGGATATCTCGTAGATATTCTTGCGTTTTAATTAGCATCGCGATTTGGTCATTGCCGTTGATGGCTATGGTGTTGTTTACGCATTCAATTTAGTAGTGTTGTTCTACTGTTCAATGTGTCGATGTTCAACTGCGTTGTGCGTCAGTTAAACGTTTGTTTTAATTATGTGTCGTTCCTCGTATACTCCGTCGGCATGACTTGTGTTGCTCAACTAACTTGATCATAATTAACCCGCCAGTACACTGGTTGTGATTTGTTCCATAAGTGCACGGGTTGGGTCTCACAGACCCAGTTTTAAATCAAAGTACTGTACAATAATAAAACAAATTTTTGTTTAATGAATCTTATGTATTTGAAACTATACATTTCAGTGAAATTTTGGTATATAATTACTACATTTGAATCAAAAAACTAAATCAAATAATTAATATAATGGAATCAATATCAATATGACGTAGCATTGATTATAATCGTACGGATAGTCATACAATTAAGGATATATTCAAAAAAAACTGTCCAAATATAGTCCTTAGTCTTAGAACATCCCTCCGCACATTCACATTTCATCTTTGCAGTCGATACACAAAAATGACGAGTGTTCCAAACACAAATACTTTTTGCATTGGCAGCACGAGTAACGGGTCTTTCTGTCTTTACAGTATGAACACCGCCCCCTTTTATTTTCACTACATTCGGGCTGTTGCACTTCCTTTATTCCTGAAATCCTTTTTGCAGCATTGCGAATGTGTTTCGGTATATATTTTGACACAGCCCTCTCTTTTATTTCGTCTGCTGTTAGGTCAAACATAAGTTTCTTGAGGAAACTTCTTCGGTTTTTTACATGTGGAGAGTCAGGGTTATTTGATCGGCAAACTATATACGAGTTGAAGCCTGCAATATTCAACAGTGCGTAGAAAACTGCCATTGTCCATCTTCTGGTATTACGGGCCACGTTGTAAAAGGCTATTCTCTCGTCAAGACAATCTACGCCGCCTTTTGTTGAATTGTAGAAACTGATTATATCAGGTTTCATCAGTTCCCCTGTAGTCTCGTCAATCTTGTCATCGTGGTGCATGGATGACATCAGAACTACTGTTTTACCTTTTTTCGGCACGTAAGACACACAAGTAATGTCCTCCTGAAAACCGAACATACTGCTACGAGGTTGACGTTTAGCAGCTACAACAAAACTGGGTGGCAACTGTTTCTTATTTTTCCTTACTGTGCCTACTATAGTAATGTTGTGTACATGTTTCATTTTTTTCATAATGTCGTACGATGTAAACCAGTTATCTATGGTTAAATTCCGTCCACTTCCAGATATAGGGCGGCACATTCTCTCAACCACATCATCTGGCTTAAAACTTACGTCTTCATATCGTCCTTCAGGCTGCTTACCACAATAAATCTCTAAATTATAGGCATAATACATTTTTGCATCTACTAATGCCAACACTTTGATACCATATTTGCATGGTTTAGATGGAATGTACATTCTGAAACTACACCGTCCTCTGAATGACAAGAGCATTTCATCCAATGTAACAAACTCTCCAACACAATAGTTTTTCTTGCAGTTTTCATAGAATGCATCCATAAGGTCTCTTATTGCAGCCAGTTTATCGTTTTGTCTTCTTTGTTGCCTGCTCATCACATCATCAAAACGGATGCATTTCAGTAGAAATCTGAAACGTCTAAGAGCCATAGTCACGGGAAAGCATTGTGTTCCCAAGCCCTCGGTAGACCAAAAGTCGTGGATGTTCATTCTTCCTCCATGGAGAAAACCCATGGCATACAATAGCCCGATAAGAGCTCTAAATTCACGAACTGATGTACTTCTACAGTCACTAGGGTCTTGATAATGGGATGAGATTTTCTCAATATAAATGTTCGTGTATGCAACGATATTTTGAATTATCTCATCGGTGAAAAAGAGATTCCAGCAGTCTATTACCTCTTTAGCTTCTTTAGCAAGTCCAATAACTCCTGGCAGGTGCTTCACAATGTTATGTCGTCTAGTCCGAGCATTTAGAGCAGGCCGCATTTTCTGCCATTTAGTAATTTTATCTCTTCCCCAATAGTATTTTTTATTTTGATCATTGTCGTCGTTCTGGATCATCGCATCTTGATTTGTTTCTTCAGTAAAGATCTCTTCTTCTTCATCATCCTCTGAGTCCGTGTTATGGTCGCTTGGAATAATAAAATCAGGATCGGCTTCAGAATCAGGAATATCTGAGATATCGTCATCTGATAAAGGTTCTTGCAAAAGAGTCAGAACTCTTTCCAAATCCCTGGGATCATGAAGGTTGTAAGACATATTTATAGTGCTGTGAAAGAAAATAGTTATTACAAAATGTCCATAAAAGATAACTATTGCAATATACTGTAAATTAACCACCATTAAATTCATTTAATTACTAAAATCGAAAATGACAAGGGTTGGTAAAAACTTACATGAGTACACGGGTTGGGTCTGTGAGGCCCAGGAGAAAAAAACAACTTTCGCAGAACAAGAAAAAACACAACCACTACCTCGAAACTTTGCAAGGCAACTGATCGGGAACAGATAGGTCATTAGTGAGGATTACGCGGATTAGTCACTTGCCATGTGTCGATAATTCAAAGAAGTACTTGCACATGGGTCTCACAGACCCAACCCGTGCACTGGCGGGTTAAGCTACATTCGGGAACTGTGAACTAACCTAATCTAACTTAAACTAAATTCGTGACTGCAATATCCAATTAATTAACCTAATCCTATTTAACATTAAAATCATAAATTGCGAATATTATCCAATCTCCATCGTTCTCTTTTAGAGGACGATGGAGATTTTTTTTTTCCCTTTATATTATTTCGAAAAATAGTAAACGCCGTGACAAGCAGTAGAAATACCAGACCACAAAATTTATTCATTATCAGAAGCTTGTTGCCCTCCTGATCTTAGGAGGTCGAACGTCGGCTTGGCTCGTTTGGGTCTCGGTTCAACTGAACGAATTAGGGTCGTGGGCTCCACTCGCTCACCCCAAAAATGAGCCTCGAGCCGCTGAGCAAGGTTCGGCTCACCGAACGCTCTTTGTCAAGTCGCCCTTATTTGGACGACCGGACGCATTCGCCGCGATAATAAAGGTTTGAAACGAGGGATCCGAATCGCTTTTGTGTAGCTATGTGAATATATTCTCGAATGAAGACTACAGTGACCGTAAGAAGAATCCGCTGTGCCTCATTTCTCAACTACCACCATAATTCTCTGTCGGTCATATTTTCCTCACTCATTCAGGGTCTCCCTTCAATACAATTTCAATCTCGACGAATATATGGATGTATTAAATAAACCTGCTATTTTTTTAACTGTAGGACATGTTGTTAAAGGCAAGTTCAAACATCTTTAGGAGGTGGGGCTTCAAGTATTGTATCTGAACGAGTGTCACGGTTCGTGGATTTTTGTTTATCATTAAATCTTTAACAAAATATAACGATCACAATTTACGAGTTAGTTTTTGTTAAGATTGATGTTAGTTTTCTTCCTTAGATGTTAGTTTTAGATGTTAGATGGTTAAGTTAGATGTTAGTTTTTACCTAAGAGCCAGAGAATCTACAACAAGACTATATGAGTCATTACGATAGAGTAAACGCTGAACGACACATAGCTGCTGTAGTTATATATACATATATACATAATAAAACTGAAGTCCGTGAAAGAAGTGAAACATTTTACCGGGGAATAGTGAAAAAATGTCCCGCTAGTGTTTGTTTCTTCTGCAGTATTTGAATATTTTATTTTTGTTGCGACACGTCTGTTGGTGGAAGTGAACTATAAGACTCCTCCGCAGAGCGATGGAGATGCTTTGAATAAACCTTATTTTTGTGCAAATGGTTTCTTTTTTCAAAGCAACAAAGGTACATTTCAAAATTAGAATTTATTTTGTGCGAACACATCAGAAAAAAAGAGTGAAAAAGTAATATTATTTTACGGAAATTAAGTTAGGAAATATCCGAAGAGATTTCAAACTAACATAAATTTTGAACATTATAACTCAATTTCACTTTTCTCTATTTTTAAAAAAATGTCGATCATTAAATGCAAAAATATCACAAGCTAAGCCTCCTGTGGTATACATTTTTTGCACGCTTATCCCAAAAATATTTTTTAAAAAAAGTTCAGATATTCTTACCATCTACTTGCAGTACTTTACCAATCTCTTTCTACGCTGAATCTATTTTTTATTGTCACTGTAACGCTTATCACTGCAAACATACTCCTGTACACATTCTATTAATTTTTCACCATCCATCTTATGAAGTTTGTTCGTCCGCGAAAAATAAATATGAAGAAGTTTACGCGTGATACGAAGAATTTACGCCGCAGGTATTATAATTTAACAAACTCAGTGAAGATTTTCACAACGAATGATATTACACTTTATTGGACCGTAACGTAATCGGAAATACCTAGATCATCACAATCCCTGGTTTTGGTATGGTTAAACGTGTAATTGTTTCCTACCCAAAGAAGGTAAAAACCTAACGGTAAATATCAGACAAGTATGCTGTACAATACCAACGCATGTACTTTAATTACATTTTTTGTACCTACTCCTTATAAAAAATACGAAAAGAACCAAAAGAAATTTAAAAGATCATTTCTAGTTCGTTAGTAAGTGCCCGGTTTCGAGGTTGCTGGATGCGAAGAATCTAGAGTTGATGACACTTCTGACTCTTGCCCGTTTAAATGATGACAGCCGAAGAATTCTCCTGGTAGCCTGAGTGGCTGCCCGTCGATTGTAGATCCTCCTTCCTCGCTGATCAAATTCCAAGTAGGACTGTAGGAATTGCTTCAGTCCATTTGTTGTGCTTTTGACGCATAATTGCTGCCTTCGGTTGTCGGTGAAAACGTTCAAGCATGTCATTTGCCGATAGGTGATACGCAGTCGTTCGAAGGTGAGTTGGTACCTAACAAACAATTAAGGTGTTGGAAAAGGTAAGACTGAAACTCTCTTCCTTGGTCTGTCCATGGATCCTTAGTGGGGTACCAAAGAGTGCAACCCAAGTGGAGTATAGTGCCCGAGCTACAGTGAAAGCTTCTTGATTGATCATAGGAGTAGCTTCTGCCCAGCGTGAATAGCGATCAACCATCGTCAGGCAGTAACGATAACCTTCCGAAGATGGCATGATAATGATATCAACGTGGACATCTTCGAAACGTGCTGAAGGTAATGTGAATACACTGATAGGCGATGATACACGACGGAATATTTTTGAACGCTGGCATTCAGTACAACTTATACACCATTTTCTACATTCTGATTTCATGGATGGCCAGACATATCGTTGAGTAATAAGTTTGATCGTAGCGTTTGCACCTGGGTGTGTTAAACGGTGAATTGTATCGAAAGCAGTTTTACGGAAAATTTCGGTAACGAAGGGTCTTGCAATTTTCGTGGAGATATCACAGTACAAGGTTTCATTCGTGCCTGGTATCTACACATGTTTGAGCTTTAGAGAAGTGTTTCGTAAATTATCTTGTAATTCAATATCATCCTGTTGCGCCGCCGCCAATGCATGAAAACTAGCATATTATTAACTTCATCAATGCTTTAAACCTCGACACTGGCGATGCAACACAATTTCTGAAGGAACTTCGGCAACATGTTCCCAACATCGCGCCGTGTGATGGAATACAGCATGGTAAAAGGAAACCTTTTATTTTCAAAGACCTTGCAACCAGTAGTCACGTCTTCATCTATCGCGATAGCACTAAACAACCGTTACAGCAGCCATACGACAGGCCATTCAAGGCTGTAAAAAAACGTTGGTCATCAATATAAATGGTCGTAATTTATGTATATCGATTGATCGTTTGAAGTCGGCGTTTATTATAGCAGATGCGGAGGAAAATTCGACGAACCTATTAGCAAATTCTTTACCAATGAAGTCGCAATTCCAGACTGGACCAATTTAACGATTTGTTCCAGCAGGAAATTGAACTTTGACAGACAGAGCACCTATTCGTGGCAACAGCAAGCGTGTAACATGGACTCTTTAATTGATATCACTGCCGCCACCGACATCAACATCAAGCCGTTCTCCGACGCAAATTGATCAGCACCCAACAACACATGTGTCAATGGACCCAGTTTGTCAAACACCATCAGCAGTACCACGTAAAACAGCTCATAAAACCATCAAAACCAATTATGAAACGACCGTCACATATAAGGCCAGCAAAATGTCAACAAAAACATTGATTTTACACGTCACATTCGGTACTGTGGCGATTAAATGTGACAGCGCAGTTTATCACATCATCACGAAAACGCGTTTTCAGCGCTTCGAGTGCGAACTGAAGTAAGCTCATGTTTAGTATTTACGATAACCTTTTTGTAATCTTCAGCAAATCCCAATAATTATCTTAGTGGAACACAAAAGTTGAAGCAGCCACTTGACGGTAGAGGGATTCATCGGATGACCAGCCAGCATTGACATTTTACTTTCGTTTTCATTAATTGATATATAATTTTTTATTGTCGACGTTATACTAAGATTTTTGTTTCGATCGATTTCGACTCTATTGAGTTCATATCTAATCTCGTCAGCTAGGAATGCCATGCTTTTATTCGTTAGTTTAGCAGTTGCTGATGTTGTTCCATCTGCTTTAGTTAAAGCACCTTCAATATAGAT
The DNA here is from genome assembly GCA_947369275.1 of Nemotelus nigrinus. Lineage (NCBI taxonomy): Eukaryota > Metazoa > Arthropoda > Insecta > Diptera > Stratiomyidae > Nemotelus > Nemotelus nigrinus. Next base: position 171,785,525 of record OX376372.1, read on the forward strand.
GAAACTATGACTTGGTAAAACAAAAAAATCCTGTTGTGGTAGAGGTATTCTTATTTCATCACTGCAGTTGTATGATGATAAAAATGGATAGTAGTTGCATATGAAACTGCCTTCGAAAGATGATTTTAAGAAAATTGCTGGAGATTTGAATGATTTGTGGATCTGCATCGAAGCTATAGATTCAGGTCATTTTCGTATCAATTGTCCTGAGCACTCCGGTTCCACGTATTACAATTATAAACATTTTTTTCATTTTCTTCATTCTTTTTTATTGATGTTGGAGCCTACGGAAAACAAAGTGATGAAGGAACATTCATTCAAACTCACAAATTGCACATTCCAAAAGAAAACTGTCAACCTTCTACAGCTTTAATCGCACCAAATGTTTTGATATTAGATTAAGCTTGTCTACTTTTGAAAAGTCTGCTGGAACTATATAGCACAAATGAGCTTAACTCAGAAAAGAGATATGTTAATAAAAGATAATTCTCAGCCCGAAAAACTGTTGAGTGCGCATTTGGTATCTTGTATTCTAAATGGCGAATAGCTTCAAAATGCATTGAGGCTAATGCGAAAAAAGTGGACAATGTAATAAAATGCATTTGCTTTTTACACAAGACAAAGAAGCAGTAAATCAAAAATAGAGAATGCAGTGAACTCTAGCCGACCGGCGTCAAACACACCAGAGATCTATTTGCTAATTATTTATGCAATCATCCGATCCAATGAAGACTTATTTCTATTTCTGACCTCATACTGTTTGTTTCTTAATTACATATTGTAGCTAAATAAGAGAGTATTTTCTGTTTAATGTATGAAAAAACAATGTTTATTAAATGTATACAAGAAAGTATTGAGATATCTTAAAGCAGTCGTGACCCTAAAGTTCGCGACTGTTGTAGTCATGCACTTGCAATGGCCACTTATATACGCGTTTAGGATATTCCTTCAATCAATGTATCCTAAAATAAAACATTGGATGGTTTAATTCCTGTCAAAACATTAAATACTTTTTATTAACTAGTTTATTTTTAAAACCAAACCTCCATCCTAAGCCCATCAATATATTGAGATATTGGTTTAGTTTTTCCTTTCTTAATTCCAAAAGAAAACATAGATTTAGTAGGATACTACAATGGTTTTATGAATTATTGTTTAATTTTTACAATATTTAATTGATAAAGTTTGACTTGTAAGAAGTCAAGAACGTCCTATCTATTTTTTACAATCAACTAACCAATCACAAAATCTTTATTTTTACAAAAACTTCAAATAATAATTTTTCTCTTAGCCTACTTGATTTGTAAATTTTCACGTTGGGGTCACCAATTTAAGGATATTCCTTCAATCAATGTATTCTAAAATAAAACATTGGATGGTTTAATTCCTGTCAAAACATTAAAAATCTTTATTTGAAACTTTTAACATTTGCTAACTATTTAATTAAATTTAACATTTAATAATTTCTATCTGGTTGTGTTTCAGACACAACCTTCTATTCTCTCGATCTATTGACAACTCATATGAAAAATTAATTGACAAACAAAAACATTTTTTTCTTAACCTACTTGATTTGTAAATTTTGATGTGGTGTGTTTGATGTCAAGTAGTGTGGTAACCCAGTGTGCCAAATTCGGCATTTCGTTGAGAATTCTTTCAGAAAATTGAAGTGAATTCAGAAAAAAGTTTCGGATTCTCAAACTTTTTCGTTACGAATTCTTTAAGACCGGTATATGGAAAACGTTACAAAAACGCCGAAAGTGCTCAAACTTTCCCCTGTTTAGCTCCTGAAAAGCTTTCGTACAATGGTTCACTTTTTTTCAAGATTCATTGCGAATTCTTTCGGAATTCCTTGTGAATTTTTTGTGAATTCTTTGCGAATTCTTTACGAGATCTTTGCGAATTCTTTACGAATTTCTTACAAATTAATTTCGAATTCTTTACGAATTCTTTGTGAATTTTTTGAGGATTTTTTTTGTGCAGGTTTCAAATAGTTCTTTGAGAATGCTTCCAATACTTTTTGGATACATTTTAATAACATTTATTGAATAAAAGACTTATAATTTTTCATTCCAATCGATTTTTTTTTTATTTGTTGTTTTATTTCGTATTATAAATTTTAAATAACATTTTTTTTCGCCCGTTTGCTAAGCTTGTCTTTGTTGCTATAAAAAAACCTTTTTTAAAAAAAACTTCGATCTCGTCCCGTCTTCTTGAAGGAAATTTTCGCACAGCAGCTTCTGCATACAAAAAGAAGAAGTTACAAGAGAATAACAAATTTGAATAGCATTACGAACCTTTAAAATAGACACTGTTAACACCTCAAACAACACAACTTCAAAAAACTTTGTAGGCACTTGCACTTATGCATGAAAAATAGTTGTACGTCTAAAGTACTGTTTTAATACTTACTTTACTAGGTGAAACATTAACGGCATTAGGTTCGGAATTTATTGCGAATTCCAATGTATTTCGTAACAAACTCTTAACAATTTCCCTATCACAGATTCGTTCGCACTTTGTTAGGAATTTGTTCGAACTCAGTGAAATTTTCGCAACGAATTCCGATTGATTTTAAATTTGTTTCTTCCAAACTTCAGAAGAGATTCTTAAAAAATATTCAAATGTTTCTCATAAAATAATGAACAGTAATACCTCAGTCAAAAGTTGTATTCATTTCAAGAGCTTTTTATATTTCTATCTCTTTCGCTCACTTTCGGAATAGTCGTAACCAATTCCGAATTCCGAATTTGGCACGCTGGGAAATAATGAATGTGAGAATGGTAAGTGTATGTGTTTGTGTATCCACACGCTCTTGCCTGGAGCTTTCTATGAAAAGCTCGTATGTTAAAAGCTGCTTTGCAAGTTGGGTTTTGGCCGGCTGCTTTGCAATGCGAATGTTTTGTTGTCTTATTATTTTTACAATATGAATTTAACTTTAATTACATTTCAAATACATATGAATACAATTTAATTTTTGTCATTTTCAATGTTTATTAATTCCGAGAGAAGTTCAGGTTGATAATAAGGAAATGGAAACTGTATCCACGAATTTGATCTCTGGCAATGCTATAATCACATCAATTTGATTTTTTTGTTGGCACTGGAAGATCCTCTATGCTTTCTAAATTTACTGCTGGCAAGACTCATTCCTTTTGCTCTTCGCAGTTATCTTCCTAGAGTATTTCCATATATTTGCAGCTAAACGCTTTCTTAAAAGCAGAAACAAATTATTGTGGAGTGGGGTCCTTTTGCTCTTCACAGTAACCTTACTGGAGTATTTCCATATATTTGTAGCTAAACGCTTTCTTAAAAGCAAAAACAAATTGTGGAGTGGGGGTCAAGTTGTTTGCGCCCATTTTCCTGATTAAACCAAACGTATTCTCTATGCTGTTTTGGTTCAAATTTCTTGTTAAGATGTACTTGCACACCAATACAAAAAAGCCCAATTAAGCTGTTGATTGAAATAATCTATCCTGCTGGACAAACATTTAATTTTTGAAGATAAATCCGTTCCGTTTACAAGTATCTTCAACAACTTTAGTAGGTTTTTCACTGATTCCAAATGCTCAATTTGCCTCTCTGTAGCTTTGAATGGATTTCTAAAAATTTTTTTCTCTGCACATTGGTTGGAATTGAAGATATCAAACAGCTTGTCAAAGTTTTCAACAAATCCTACGGTTCTTATGGCTTTCGACCCAATTTGATTGTTACTTGCTCTAGTACAAAGTGCAGAGGTAGCTGTGTAGCTCAATATTTGGGTGGCCAATTTGACTTTCATTTTTTTTAACTGCGACGGGAATACGTGGTGTTTGGTCAATTCCGACGCCAGTTGAAAATTCTGTTTCATATCTTCCCTATAAATCTCCACAATATGCCTCCAGGATGCTTCTTTTCTACCGTTCTTTATCTCCATCGTCGCACGTAAAGCCTTTTCCATGCCTAAATCGTTTCCAAGGATTTGTATCTTTTCCATTAATGTCTTCTCACCTCCGTGTGAATTCTCGGCTTGAATGCCTTTGTCGTCTTTCTAATAAAGCAACATAAAGTTGAAAAAGCAAAAAGTGAATATAACATAAAGTTGGGCAATAAGGGACGCTAAAATAATCAACAAATGAATCGAAGTAAAAGAAGTAAAATGAAAATTAGTAATAAAATCCATGTTACTGTATTCTTTACTTTTTTTCTATATTTTAATGCTGGCAGGATTGATGTTGGCTGAGATGATGTTGAAGGTACCTGAAAATAAATGTTAACAGAAGATTCGGAAATATCCCTACCCAGACTTTCATAGAAGTTGAAATGTACAATTTATCTAATAAAGAGAAGGAAAAAGTGGATTGCTGGTCATTTTCGATGATACTAAGAAGAAATTAAACTGTATATACATTTTTTTTTACTAAATCCAGCGAGAACTAACTAAAACAAATAAACATGTGAAATTCAATAAATTTCCCTGTTCGGTTTTTTTTATCACATACATCATTATGAATGATGTGTGAAAAAATGTTGCTGCTCCTATGCGCTGAAATACTCTGATTTCTATGATTATTACTAGAAAAAATACCTGTCACATCTGCTTGAGCTGCCGTCTGTGGAGCACCATGGCCATACATTCTGCCATTACTTCTTCACATAATTTCTTGTATATTTTACATGACCCTAATTCTGAAAGCTATTTTTCCCAGGTGCAAAAATCGTTTGACATATGGCAGAAGACTTTCAAAGAAAGACATGTCATTATCTGTTACGTTCTTTTGTTTGATTTTTCTCATGCAAGTATTTGATTTTGGTTATTTGAATATCAATCAGTTTCTGCACCTCAACATCGTTCTGGCTAACTTTTCTTTTCTTTTGTTTGTCTTGTCTAGTCGGCAATTTTTTTTGAGTCTTTTGAAGAGCTGTTATTTGTCGGAAGCACAGGAGAGACATTTGAAATATTCTCATCGCAATCAACCTTATCATTGCTCTTCAGAGAGACATCCTCTTCAAGTTCATCCAAAGTAGAAATCAATCCACTGTTGCCGGATGATCTTCGTGGAATAAATCGGTCTTTTAGATACAATAAGCTTTCATAATATGACCATGATTATGGTTTCGACATACCCACACCTGCAGATCTGGAATTTACGACTGCACTTTTCAGAATTTATCCTGTAAGCATTTCCATATATTTCTGGCAATAATTTCTGCAAATGACATAAAATTTATTTATTGCTCGAAGGGAATAATATTAAACATTTTCTCCTGTATGTACGGCGATTGCACATAAAAACAAATCAAAGTTAAAATATGTACAACTTTCTGCAAACTAGTACTTTTACCCTACAAATATATTTTATAAACATATCAATTGTTACATCTAAGTTACAGTGATCTTTTATACTTCAAATAAAAAAACAGCGTTTTGCAATAACAAGTTTTATAAAGCTTATTACCCACCCCGCCTAATTGAGGGGGTATTGACCTTCGGCTTGGTCCGTGTGGGTCCCGGGTTCGCTCAGGAGACTGGGCGTGGGCGCCACTCACTCACCCCAATAATGGACCACGAGCCGCCGAGTGAGCTTACGGCTCACCGAGGTCAGAATTTCTAGGAATGGGGGTCGCTATTACGTGTAGCACAACCCCTCTACTTCACTGTCGCCGAACCCTCAAACCTGCGAAACGTTTATTACCTCCTTTCGAACTGACTTTTGAAAAATACGATCTCGTAAAACGTTAACAACTTCTTTATTCTCTCAACGCGATTCCGCGATATTACTAACACCGATTTCCAGTTCTAACGCCTACGCTACGTTAGCTTATTTCATACAACGAAGACCACCACTCCACTATAACAATCCTTTTGTACACAAGAATATATATATCTTCGGAAAAAAATGCTGATTGCGCGAAAAGTTTTGAAATTTTTCTCCTATCTCTATACCAAATTACTTAGATCTAAATGTAATATTCCAAATATTCTAAAACAGTAAAAAAAAAACCAAACAGGAACTAACCTTCGATTCGTCGATTTAAAGAAAAACCTGACCAAAAATATTCCAACCCCGACTCCAGCCGAGTCCCAGTTCAGTGATGGGTGAATTTCCTCACGATCAGATATGATGAATGCTCGTTACCACTGTCGCACACAGAATCTTCCTAAGCTCCCAATCTCATCAGCGCGGGTGGGGTTCTGAACTCCAGACCGCCCGGTTCCCGGCCAGACGTGCTAGCCTCTGCACTACAGGGCCGGTACGAGATAAGCGTCTTTATGCCCAATTGATCGTCTCGCCGCCTGTCTCGGACGTCACGGGGTTCACGGGTTCGAATCCCGCCGGAACCCAATTTCGAATTTGTCAATTCTTCTCCTCGGAAGTCCTTTTTTTCCTCCTCCACCGTCACACCGAGGATGTTCCTCAATGTGCCTGCTGGTTTTCCGGTGATTTTTCCAATCAACTGATAGTTTTTCCGGAATTTCTCGATCTGCTCGTTACCACTGTTAGCTTTTGCCAATAAGTTTTCGATCTGTCCGTTTCTATTAGTTTCTTCCAGTAAATTTTCGATCTGCTAGGGTTTTCCAATAAATTTTCGATCTGCTCGTTTCCACTGTCGCACACAGAATTTAGATTTTCCGCACCTGTTAGTTTTTTCCAATAAATTTTCGATCTACTCGTTTCCACTGTCGCACCCAGAATTTAGATTTTCCGTACCTGTTAGTTATTTCCAATAAATTTTCGATCTACTCGTTTCCACTGTCGCACACAGAATTTAGATTTTCCGTACCTGTTAGTTTTTTTCCAATAAATTTTCGATCTACTCGTTTCCACTGTCGCACACAGAATTTAGATTTTCCGTACCTGTTAGTTTTTTCCAATAAATTTTCGATCTACTCGTTTCCACTGTCGCACACAGAATTTAGATTTTCCGTACCTGTTAGTTTTTTCCAATAAATTTTCGATCTACTCGTTTCCACTGTCGCACACAGAATTTCGATTTTCCGTACCTGTTAATTTTCTCCAATAAATTTTCGATCTGCTCGTTTCTACTGTCGCACACAGAATTTCGATTTTCCGTACCTGTTAGTTTTTTCCCATAAATCATCGATCTGCTCGTTTCCACTGTCGCACACAGAATTTAGATTTTCCGTACCGTATCTGTTAGTTTTTTTTTTCCAATAAATTATCGATCTGCTCGTTTCCACTGTCGCACACAGAATTAAGATTTTCCGTACCGTATCTGTTAGTTTTTTTCCAATAACTTATCGATCTGCTCGTTTCCACTGTCGCACACAGAATTTAGATTTTCCGTACCGTATCTGTTAGTTTTTTTTCCAATAACTTATCGATCTGCTCGTTTCCACTGTCGCACACAGAATTTAGATTTTCCGTACCTGTTAGTTTTTTCCAATAAATTTTCGATCTACTCGTTTCCACTGTCGCACACAGAATTTAGATTTTCCGTACCTGTTAATTTTCTCCAATAAATTTTCGATCTGCTCGTTTCTACTGTCGCACACAGAATTTCGATTTTCCGTACCTGTTAATTTTCTCCAATAAATTTTCGATCTGCTCGTTTCTACTGTCGCACACAGAATTTAGATTTTCCGCACCTGTTAATTTTCTCCAATAAATTTTCGATCTGCTCGTTTCTACTGTCGCACACAGAATCTCGATTTTCCGTACCTGTTAATTTTCTCCAATAAATTTTCGATCTGCTCGTTTCTACTGTCGCACACAGAATGGAAAATTTTCTTTCCTTCATCAGGTGCCGCTGCTTTCTCCAGTCTCACTCGGATCCCGTACTTTCTTCTTTTTCCGTACGACCGGGTGAATGTACTTTCTCCACGTGCCGGTCGAGGATTTCCACCAATCCAAAAATTTACCGTGGTCGTCGTTTAACCACCCCTGGATTTCATTGACTTTTCGATTGTGTCGGTTTCCGATGTTTGTTTATGTTCTCGTCTGTCATTTGATCTATCGGTTTCGTGAGAAGTGAATCTGTGGTAGCCGTATAGTACGCGGAATATAAGTTTACATGGTTTTCGCGAGCATGTTCGTGGAGCCGGTGGATGCTGCGCGCCTGCCTGAAGTAGCTGTGGTGGTGGCATCGAAGGTTATACGGCAGCTCCGACGCCTGCTGAGCCATCCGGCTCCATTGAGATTGGCGGTCGCTGGTGGCAGAGTTTTGTGTGAAAGATCAGATAAGTATCCGCGATTTTTATTATAGAATGCGTTACTTTGTGTGAAATTCCTTTCATTTCCAGGTGGCGGTTGGTGCAGTGGGTACAGGAGAGTCCCATTTACTAGGACAACTAGAACTTGTTCGGCGCTATTGCAAGTTTCCCGCGGAGATCAACGAAGGCATCGAGCTTGATCCTGAAGCGTAGCCCGTGGCATCAAATCTATCTTCCATAGATACAGTCTAATATATCTGGATACAGTCTAATATATTTGGATGTCATTATCAGGTGAGCTGTAAGTGTATGTTTATTGTGGTATCGCGAAAGCAACCCGCTATCAGCGCGCCTTGTGCAGCCCAGACGTAGCTGGGAGTGTCGCGATTCGTCTCCGTTCGATGGGGAAGGTTGGCTCCGATGCTGCTCCCATTTACTTATCTAACTTATCGATCTATGTTAACAATCTATCTTAACGATCTATCTATGCCGTGAGCATCCGACGGGTACAGTACACGGGTCGGATGCTACGACCGTACCTTCCCTATGAGTGGTGGTCACAGGCACTCTACTTAGTGGAGTGGTGGTTATCCCGCGATTGTTCAGCCTTCCCCGGGGAAGGCTGTATTTTTTTTTTTTTTTCAAAGTGAACGCGCCCCTTGTTACAACGTAACAAGCTAACTTCCATTCAAAGTCACTGTAATCTTTTATACTTCAAATAAGAAACACCGTTTTACAATAACAAAGTTTCATTAAGCTAAACGTGCCATCAATAGCACGCGAGTTATGTTTCTCGGTCTTTAAGTTGTTAAAAAATATAATTTTATAGTTCCTTCCTTGGAACTTGAAATAAAAGCCTCTTGTTATTTTCTAAGGGCCGGTTTCACAGTTCAAGTTTAAACCAAAGATTAAGTTTAAACTTGAGTTTAAACGAAAAACACGTTTCACAGTGGCTATTAAACTTAAGTTTTGGTTTAAACCTAGAATTAAGTTAAACAATGGTATGGCCGCGGTTTAAACTGTAGATTAGTATTTTCTGACAGTTCGTGTATTAATCGGGCCCGATTTTCAACTTCAAATTTAAATAAATCAAGTTTTTTGAAAAAATGTATTCAAGCAGTGATGAATGTGTTTCGATTGCCATGAATCATATGAGGAGGAAAAGGATTGTTAGAACTCGTCCAAATCACTTCAACGAGTGGGACAATGTTGATTTTCGCACTCGTTTCCGAATTTCAAAGCCATCCACTTATATTCTGCTTGAATTGATTGGATCAGATATAGAACATTCAACAAACTGGTAAGCGTACATTTATTATTTATGTGATATCTTACATTCGCAACGTTTGAATTACCAGGAACAATGCTATGTCTCCAGATAACATGTTGCTCCTAACATTAAGGCTTTTTGCAACTGGCTGTATGTTAACGGCCGTTGGGGACTTTTTCGGGGTCTCAAAGTCAACCGCGTGCAGGGTAGTGAAGAAAGTCTCGGATTCCATTGCTCTTTTGCGACCATTATTTATTAATTTGCCAGCAAATCAGGATGAAATAAAACGATCAAAATCTAAGTTTTTCGAGATAGCGAAATTTCCGAATGTAATCGCTGCTATTGACTGCACCCATGCTAAAATTCTATCGCCAGGTATTAAACATATTAAAATTGAGTTCAAAAAACCTAATTCATATAATTTTTGTGTTTAAGGAGGTAACAATGCGGAAGTTTTCCGAAATAGAAAGGGTTTTTTTTTCATATAATGTCCAAACATTATGTGATGCCAACATGAAGATAATAGATATTGTTGCGCGAATTAAAGTTTGTGTCACCGAGCTATATATAAAAACAAGAAATATGATTTGATATATTTTTTATTTCCTATAACTCTAGCTTTTAATTCAAACTTCTGGCTAAATACTATTCGTTTACTTATGAACGATTCGTATAATAAGAAGCAACTTGCTCTGCTTGCAGGCAGTATTTATAGCAAAATCAAGACAACTTTATCTATATGAGTTTTATCTCATATTTACAATTCTCATGATTAGTAGTATTTGTCATGAACTCATTTCCTGATGGTCTCATGTTTACATAACTATTATTCGTTGCTTATGACCTATGCATTCTTTGCGATAAGAGTGAACAATGGTTATTAACTTATTATTCGTTGCTTATGACTTATGCATTCTTTGCGATAAGAGTGGACAATGGTTATTAACTTATTATTCGTTGCTTATGACTAGTACTCATACATTCTTTGCGATAAGAGTGGACAATGGTTATTAACTCCCCCCGTTGTTAAAACAAAGTGTCCTCACTTTCAATTCCGTTATTTCTTAATAATTGCAAATATAATTTTCTTTTCTCCATTTCAAATTTTACCCTTTTGTATTCATTGTATCTTTTCATTATTTTGATTATTAAGAAGATTATTATTATTATTGTTATAATGATTGCAATCAAAATTATTGTACTTGTAGTAGGGTTTTTCTCTATAGGTATTAAGAATTTATTTAATGCCTGTATATTTGTAAACTTTAAATTTGATTCTGCTTCAAGTATTTCTAAGATTTTAATTTCGCCGTGCCTGAATTTATGCAATATTTCTTTTATTTGTTCTTCATGATTTTCATATATTTCTTCATTTATCGTTACGTTAATTTTAAATTCGACTAAGTTTATTCCATTTACCTCTTTATCATTTACTGTATGTTTTCCTGACAATAATATAGCATGAGGGTTTAACCTTACAAAATTTGCATTATTTTCCTGTATGAGTTTACATTCAGTTAGCTTATTTTCTAACAAAGGTATAGTACAATTATCTTTCTGTATTTTTTCATAGCATATATTTTTGTTTAGGTATTCTTTACATTTTGTTAACGATACATATTGATTTTGGTATTTCCCAATATAGGGGTACATTACATATTTTCCAAATTTATGTGCTATGGTCACAATTTTATAAAATTCCATTTGTTTAGTTATTATTGGGTATTTATAGGTAAATACAATGTTTTCCTTTACTTTCATTACATAGACTTCGGCATATTCTATTACATTTATTATAGGTATACGAATTATCTCATTCTTTATTAGTTTCTTGATTTCTTTCAGATTTAATATTGAGGATAGAATGATATTGTTCCTAGCAAGATTTATAGCTTCCATCACATTTTCTAAACTTACAGTCTGTCAAGTAAGAGCGTGGTCGACTTCACCGACAGGTAATGAAAGATTTCGCTCTAATTCCTTCGCGAGCCGATAGAGGGAAGCTTTGTCCTTGATGCATTGTCAACAAAGATTCAGTTGTCGTTGATCTTTCGAAAGAGAATCACGTTAAACGCCATGAGTGCTAAGTACGCGTCGCGCTACGAGGCTGTGTTCCTTTGCATCCACCCGAAAGGTCCCAAAATGTCGCAATCAGCGGCTGCTAAATATATGAGAAAGTCGAAGGCATTTGTACAGAAGTGGATACAGCGATATAAAGTGGCTAAAAATGTCGATGATTTACCAGAACGTGGCTCGATAGGAAAAGTGAACAAAAAAGATTAAAAAAGAATAGTGAATCTGTTTTCGCGGAATCCTGCTTTAACACTGCGGCAAGGACAAGCAAAATTAATGGCAAAAGGTTTAGATATATCCTACGAAACTATCCGAACCCATCTTCGTACTCATGATCTGAAATGGCGCAACACAATGAAGAAGCCTCTGTTGACTGAAAAACATGTGACAAAGCGACTCGCTTGGGCGCATGAGAATATTGATAGAGATTTTGAAAATGTCATTTTTACTGATGAATGTTCTATATGGGCACGTTCTGTCCTCACGCGAGCCTGGTCAACTTCCAGCAATAAGCTTGTTCAGCGGACCGTAAAACATGGAATAAAGGTGCATCTTTGGGGCTGCTTCTCAAAGCAGGGATTCGGCACTTTGCACCTCTTTACTGACAACCTAAATGCCGAGAAAATGATAAAAATCTACAAAAAGGCTTTACTGCTATCTGCCAAACGATGGTTCATCACAAAAATGAAGATTGGATTCTGCAGGAGGACAACGATCCTAAACACCGCAACAAGCTCTGTACTCAGTGGAAGACTCAATCTGGCATCGTTACATTGGATTGGCCGTCGCAGTCGCCCGATGATAACCCTATTGAAAATGTGTGGGCATATATTAAACTGAAGCTTCGTGGAAGACGCACATACACTTTGAAGCAGTTGTCTTACGAAATTCGTCGGATCTGGAGATCCTTGCCACTAGAATACGCCGTCAAATTAGTAGAAAGCATGCCTCGGAGATGCCAGGCAATTATCGACGCCGGTGGTGACTGGACACATTATTGACCGAATTGCATCATTGTTTGTAATGTGTGCAATGTATATATAAATATGAAAGTTTCATCAAATAATTTTTTTTATAAATTAACACGACCACGCTCTTACTTGACAGACTGTAAGTACATTTCATTTAATATGAAACTGTAGTGGTTTGTAATCGGTTGTAATTTTGATAGGCGTTCGTTGAACTTGTTGTTTATATTCTTTTGTATGTCATTATTTGTTATTAATTGGTTCAGAGCCTTTTTTATTTCTATCAAATCATTGTTATCGGGATTACCTGTTATAAATTTGATTATGGTCCCTAGGAAATCGATTGCTCTCTTATGTCTGTGCTCTTGTAATTGCTCGAGGATATTCTCTATACGCTCTATTGTATGCTTGTCTATCTCTTCTAGGTTGTTATTACTTTTTACTTCCTCTAAGGTTGTCCTATATATTGCTAAGTCTACTATATGGGATAAGAAGTCTGTTTTCTGATACGTATATGCATTATTCTCTTTAATTAATAAAAACTTCTTTCCTTGTACGTTGGTTATATTGATCGTGTTAATTGTCTGTATGGTTCTTGTTAATATTGTTAGTATTATTACTGACGTTATTTGTGGGAGTTTTGTCATCTTGTTTTTTATTTCGTATGTTATCTTTATGGATAATCTTCCCCTTGGTTGACAAAATCGTGTCCCCGCGATCCTCTTGGACGGTATGTTTGGTGAAACGTTTACTTGTTTTATTTCGCTGATTATTTTTCGTGTATACAACTTCGTGTGGCTGAAAGGATTTAAAGATTCTACGTTTATTCTCATGTTGAATCATGGTTTCTTGTGCTGATATCAATAGTTGTGAAATGTCTTTGTATTTGTCTTGATTAAAGTATACGTTTATCGGTTTCTCCTTTGTTACAGAATGAGTTGTGTTATTATACTCGTATAGTGCGTTATATAGTTCATCTTGAGGGTTTGTTTTATTTTGCGTACTGAGTAGTCGTGTAATCTCGATTATAGTTGAGTGTAATCTTTCGATGGATGCATTAGTTGTTGAATACTGTATTGGTGTCAAATAGTGTTCGATTTTTAGATTATTTAATATACTTTTTGTGGTATTACTCGTGAAAATACTCTCATTATCCGTAGTTAAATGTGTTATTCGTGGGAAAATTGTCCTGAAAATTTGATTCAAATGTTCCGCTGTATTTAGTTTGTTTGGTAGGTAGTGGAAATATGCATACTTTGAATATCTGTCTATACATGATATATACATTTGATTGTTCATATAAAATATATCCATTTGTATATGTGTTCCTGGCTGAGTTGGAAGTGGTGTTTTTCCCATTGTATGCTTTTTTGGATGGCGTTCGTACTTATTGGTCAAGCAGTTTTCACATTTATCCGCGTAGGTATATACTTGTTTCTTCATTTCTGGCCAAAAGTATTTTTCCTTCAATTCTTTCACATTATTGTGTTTATTCCTATGTGCCCTATTATGACATTTCTCTATTAAATATGTTTGTTTTTCAATATCAGTTTCATCTTTCACGTACTGCTGAGAGAATACTTTTTTATATGCCATGTAATGTTGTTGTATAACATCTTTTATTCTATACCAAATTTCTTGATCCGTATGGAATGCTGTTCGTATCTTGGGTTTCATTATAGTTTTTAATTGCCTTATTATGTATTCCTCTGAGTTAAAAGTTATTTCCCAATTCGTATAGTCCTTAAATGGTTGTGTAAGTTGTACGTTTTCATTCAATCCTTTCCTTAATATGATTCTGTTCTTGAATTCATTCACTATTTTTGGTGTAGTCTTTATTTCTTCGTTTTCTGAGCTCTCTTCCGAGTGGATGCTATGGTCCGTTGAGTTATTTACTTCCTGTCTGCTTAATGCATCAGCTACTACATTCTGGTTTCCTGGTTTGTACAAAAGCTTAGCTCCATATTCCTCTATGAGGTTTTTCCATCGCTTAAGTTTCGTATTTGGGTTTTTGTTAGATATAGAAAATATCAAGGACTGATGATCTGTATAGATTGTCAGGTCCGCAATGCCGTAGAGGTGATTGCGCAATTTCTGTAGTGCCCAAATTATTGCTAATAATTCCTTCTCATTTGTTGAGTAATTTTGTTCCGTTTTACTTAGTGTTCTTGATATAAATATTATTGGCTTTCGTTCCTGGCTAAGTACTGCTCCTATAGCAATGTTACTAGCATCAGTGGTTAATTCGAAGGGTTTTGAATAGTCAGGTTGGTACAATTCCACCTGTTCACATAATTTTTCTTTTATTTTTTCAAAAGCTTTTATAGCCGTCTCATCTAACTCAATTTTAGCATTTTTACTTTTATTCTTTCCTATCGTGGCATTTTCTCCTTGTAAGTGTTTTGTTAGCGGTTTTGCTATTTGTGCAAATCCCTTTATAAATTTCCTGTAATATGAGGCTAATCCTAGAAATCCTCGTAATGATTTTAAATTCTGTGGTAATGGATACTCATTCATTGTCTTTATCTTCTCCGGATCTACTGTAATCTTGTTGTGCCTAATTATGTGTCCTAAATATTCAACTTCGGGTCTGAAAAAGTGAGATTTCTCTTCAGATATCTTCATATTTGCGTTTCTTAATGCATTTACTATTGTCTTAATGTGTTGAATATGTTCTTCGGGTGAGGAAGAATATATTAATACATCATCAATGTAAATGTATGCGAATTTGCCTATGTAAGGTCGCAATATGTCATCCACACATCGTTGAAATATAGAGGGTGCATTCTTCAATCCGAATGGCATACGTAAAAATTCATATTTTGCTCCGTTTATAGAAAATGCTGTTTTCTCAATATCCTCCTTTTTTATCTTAATTTGGTGAAATCCTGATTCAAGGTCTATCGTTGAAAAGACTGTTGCTTTGCCTAAATTCTGGATCGTCATATTCACATCCGGAATAGGGTATCTGTCCGTAATCGTATTCGAGTTTAATTTCTGAAAATCTATAACCAAACGTTTCTTGGGCTTTCCTTCATCATCGGTTCCCTTTTTTGGTACTACCCAAACTGGTGAGTTATAAGGTGATTTACTGGGTCTTATTATTCCGTTTTGTAGTAGTTTGTCGATTTCCTTGTTTACAAACTCATTATCGCTGTACGGGTATGGATACTGTTTCGTCCAAATAGGTTCCTTGTCTTTTGTTCGGATGGTTGCTTCAATTGTTGTAGTAAATGGTAGAGTCTTAAGGTTAGAATTATTTCTCATTATCTCCTCAATTCCTTTCTTGTACGTCTTATCATGAACCGTATAGTTGATTTGATGAGTTTCACTATTTGCCTGAGTGAATAATTTAAGTCTCATGTTACCTATGTTGAAATCTACGCGTAATTGTTTAAGCCCATCGAACCCTAATATCGCCTGATATTCCGTTAATTCTTTTAATTCAAAAAATGTGGTTTCAACCCCTAGGATGTTCAATATTCGTTTAAAATGTATTTTTGATGTGCCGTGCATCGTTTTTGTTACAATAGGATGAGATAATTTTACATTTTTTCCTATTTTTACATTTGGACTGATATAATTACTTGTGCTACCTGAATCTATCAACATTAATATTTCACACGGCTTACAATCCGATCTAGATTTTAGCTTTAAATGTGGTAAGCCGTTTATAACTCTAAAAAATTACTGGCGTCGATTTCTTCGCGTTCCCCTGGTATATTGTTTGTTAAAGATTCGGTATTATTTCGATTTGCCTCATTCAATCTATGCACTTTTTGTGGATGTCTAAATCTTTGGGAAGATAACTCTCTTTCTCGCTTAAAATGATTATAATTATTTTGGTTGTTATTCTGGAATCTATTATTTCCATTCATATCGTTATTATTTTGCCTGAAGTGATTTGTAGAATCTACTTCCATCGGTTCGGGTCTCGGTGTATTTCTATTGAAGGGATTTCTATTCTGTTGGAAATCATGCCTTCTGTTTAATTGTGGAAATCTATGATGCTGTTGAAAAGGTACTGGACGCGGTTGATAAGTTGTTCGGAAATGACTATCAAGTCCGTGAACTTGGGTGTCATGGAACATGGTTTGTGCTGCTGCATAAGCTTCGCTTAGTGTCCTTGGGTTTTGTCCATATAGCATATTTCTTGTAGCTATACTATTTAATCCTGTGATGAATGTACGGATAGCTTTTGACTCCATTTCAATGGTCAATGCCTTGATTGCTTCATCGTTTCTGTACGTCATTTCGACTTTTGATATGACGAGGTTTAAGTGGACATTAATTTTATTATAAAATGCTTCTATAGTACCTGGACCCTGTTTTAGAGATGACATCTCATTCTCTAAGACATACAGTGGTCTCTTATCTGAATATGTAAGATCTAATCGTTCAATGATTGCATCGAAGTTTTGTTTCGTGTTGTTGTTTATCAACACTTCCGCTGCTGCACCGATAATTTTTGATCTGATTATTAATAATACTTCCCGATATTGATTTGAAGATTGAAAAGATTTTATTGAAACGTGTAATAATGTCACCATTTTCCTCCATGGCCGGTATTCCGTTTCGATACCAGAGAATGTGTGCAGAATTTTTAAATATATCACAATTTATTTGTGAATGAGTCCGATATTGACAAAGCTGATCCTCATAGTCACACATGGGACTAGATAGATTCTGTTGCTCTATTTCCGTCAATTTCAGAGTTTGTGCATCTATCGTAAGTTGCATTTGAGACAATTGAGTTTTTAATACTTCGCATTTGGCGGCGAGTCGAGTGATATCCATTTTAAATGGTATTTTACCTATTCTTTGAGGGTTTTTATTAATTCTTCCGTTTTCGGAAATTTTATATTGTGCGTTTACAAATTCTTCTTACTTCATTCAACCTTTATTTATTCCACCTCGTATAAAGGACGGGTGGTGACGAATTCTCGTAAAATTCTGTCACTCTTCTGCAATGAGTCTACTTGTTAATTGTCCTTCTCATATAAATAATGGAAGGGAGCGAATTCTTTTAAAATTCTGCTCGGGTTTCTACAATACCCTTACGGTTTTCAATATTCACTTAATTTTATTTTTCTATCACGCACTGATTTTCCGTATTATAGTTCACTATTATGATTTTTGTAAGATGCTTGTATTTCGCTATTTTCTTCTCAATTTATTTGTTTTACACTTTATCCTCTTTTCACTTATATATGTGAAATTCTTCACGTACCTTGATTTATCTGGAGCTGCTGGCGCTCTTACTGGATCTCTACTATTTTGTCGTGATGATCGTAGTGGAGTCGTGCAGTTTCCGATTCCCCTTGTTTTGAGCCTGAGGAATAAGTTGTGGCTTCTCGAGTGTTGTAATACTTCGCTGGATTACTATGGTCCCTTTGCTGTTACAATTCACTTGAGGTTGGCTGGATACACAGTTGTTGATTCGCAGTTGATATATTCGATTGTCAGGATGCGTGCCTTGTAATCAGTCCTAGCTTATACTTCTGGATGTTGATATATCGTTGCGGGAATACTTGACTTGTGCATCCTGGTTGAGCCCCCAATTAAAGTTTGTGTCACCGAGCTATATATAAAAACAAGAAATATGATTTGATATATTTTTTATTTCCTATAACTCTAGCTTTTAATTCAAACTTCTGGCTAAATACTATTCGTTTACTTATGAACGATTCGTATAATAAGAAGCAACTTGCTCTGCTTGCAGGCAGTATTTATAGCAAAATCAAGACAACTTTATCTATATGAGTTTTATCTCATATTTACAATTCTCATGATTAGTAGTATTTGTCATGAACTCATTTCCTGATGGTCTCATGTTTACATAACTATTATTCGTTGCTTATGACCTATGCATTCTTTGCGATAAGAGTGAACAATGGTTATTAACTTATTATTCGTTGCTTATGACTTATGCATTCTTTGCGATAAGAGTGGACAATGGTTATTAACTTATTATTCGTTGCTTATGACTAGTACTCATACATTCTTTGCGATAAGAGTGGACAATGGTTATTAACTCGCGTTGGCCAGGCTCCACACATACTTCAACAATATTCGACAACTCCAGAGTTTGCGCCCGGTTGGAAGCAAACGAATTTCCAAATACCTATGTTGTGGCAGACAGTGGCTATGCAAACCGCAAATATATGTTGACATGTCTGAGGAGAGTAAACCGGCCTGAAGAAAATTTATATAATGAAGCTCTTATCCGGACAAGGACTTGCATCGAAAGAAGCTATGGTGTCTGGAAAAGACGATTTCCTATATTATCAATCGGTCTCAGATATTCACCGACTAAAAACCAAAGTGTGATCGTTGCAACTGCAATCATACATAATATATGCATAATTGAAAACGACTGTATTCCTCCTCCGTTAAGCGAAGATTTTGAAAATGTGGTCAATTTTGTTCTGCAAGTACCGTCCGAAAATCATACTGGTTCTAGTGATGATAATTTGAATAGACTTTTATTGATAAATGATTATTTTAGAAACATTGTTTAACAAGTAACATAGCAAAAATATTTTAAAGAATATGACAGACATAAATATTTCAATTTAACATAACATAAATAACTAGATTCCAAATAAATTGCGTATAGTAAATATTTTATTTTTTGTTTTTTAGTTCTGCTCTTAACACCTCCATTTTGATTCTATGCTCCTCTTCAGCGAACTGCATATTTGCCTCTGCCAATTTCATTTTTTGTTGGTGTTCTGCTTTTAAAAATTGCACCTCTAAGTCGTGTTTCACGTTCTCATTTTGCAACTTCGCTTTTGCAAGCTCAATTTTTGCTTCTGCAACCAAACTCCAATCCGTTCCTTTTATTTTTTTATATTTTTTTTGCCTTAAACGGGCCGACACCTGAGTTTTCAGCATGGACGGACAGTATTTGTCCCACTTTACTGATTTTTCTTTTAAAATGTCTAGAGGAATCGAAAGTTATAGTTAACAGCAATAGGTTATAAAGAATAAAAATTTGAGTACCTTGCCCGCAGATGTTGGTTTTATCTATATGTACTGGTGCTGAAGTACAACTAACGTCTTCCGAGCTGCTTAGTTCAGCCAGGACATCTTCTGATCCAACATCTGGCTGCGTGCTGTGAATTCCGCTGGAGCCCGGTGTTGCCTCCTGGTTTCTTCTGATGCCTTCATAAATATAAGACAAAGAAATTAATATATATAATTTATGCTTGCAAATTTCTTTAACTGTACGTATATCTATCACATCACAGTCGTACACTGATGGCATACCATTAATTTCATACTGCAACAAACTTTGAATAGTCTCGTCCATTGCAGTTATGGTAGACTTGGGCTTAGGACCACCTCCCGTGGTGTAAATTGATCGTTTTTCGGCAGCATATTTTTTTTATGTTACTTTTTTTAAATTTTCGTACTTTCTTTTCAATATTTCGTTGGTACGATAAACTCTGCCACTAGCAGAATTAAATTCTTCTTCGATTGTCTTCCAAATTTTATGTTTCTCATCCCACTTGGGTTTATCAGAAGATCTGCTTTCTACAATATCTTTATGGTTTTTCACACATTGCAGTAATAAATTCACTTCGTCACTTGTGAAATTGCACGCCCGACGATTTTCCATTTTTACTGTTTACTTTTTACAACAACACACTTCAGAATGCCTCTGAACACAGAAAACACTTTGTATCACTCACAATATCGGACCAAATCAAAACAATTTGACATTTGAACAAACCAAATTAAAACAAAGTTCCATTCAAAAAGTAAAAACTAAGGAAAATTCACGTAGAAACTCTTTCTTTGGTTTATTTAGTTTACAATAGTCGTAATCATGGCAACACAAATAAATAAACTACAGTTTAGTTAACCTAGGATATATCAGCACTGTGAAACCGAGTCAAGTTTAAACTCCGGATTAATCTTTGGATTAAGTTTAACTAAACTCAAGTTTAAACTTTGACTGTGAAACCGGCCCTAACACTTTTATTTCGGCAAAAGGAATTATAAATTTTTGTTATTTAAGACCGTTAAAATTAATATGCACTTAACTTAAACTTTTAGTTCTTAATCGAACTTTTATACAATAAGTTTATAATGGTTGTTATAATAAGTTCTTATTCGAAATTAGGTTCTTTTTCGAACTGGATTTCTTATTGCTTCATGCTTTGCTTTCAAATGACCAAGAAAAATTGTTGTGTTCCCTGATGTTTTAAGCTGACTGTTGCAAATATCACATTTTGCGGTATTCTGGTCATTTTTTGTAAGAAAAGCCCAAACCTGACCCTTAGGAAGCATGATGAGGCTTCGCGACGATCTGACGGATAACTCGAACTGAGAACACAGAACAGAAACAGTCGGAAAGTCGATAACACAAATTATGACCGACGCGACGGATTCGGCTGACAACTGAAACTGAGAATGACAATAAAATGTTCAATGAAATATGGGGTAGCCATATTAAATTTAATTTTTTTTTATAAATATTTTTTTTTATTTTTTATTTATGTTTAACAGTAAACATCGATGTCAAAAACATCGAAAGAAAAACATCGATGTCAAAATAATATCGGAAAATTAACATCGAAGTTAAACAACTTTATCAGTTGTGCGATAAAAAAAGAAAAACACTTCGGAGTCTATTTTATTAATGATTAATTCCAATTAATTGTCTTTATTACATTTTCTGTTGTTTTAGCAATAGTCATGAAGTCGATCACAATTAGCAAAAGGTAATTTGATCTGCAAGCATTTTTATGAAAGTTAAGGAAATTTGCAATTTCGTATGCGGGTCATGTGTCTGGTCGGTGTGGATATTACGACCGTGTTAACTTCGTGGTTACACATCGAGGTGTTTTCGTTCGATACATCGATGTATTTGAAACATCGATGTCGATGCCCCAAGCCTACTGTGTATGACCTCTTCCTTGCTCATAGCAGCTATCAAGGTTACATTGCGGCCTCGAACTGTTGGAATTACAACACGGGCATGTGTATTTTTTTGAGAACGTGTGTGCCGTCGACGAAGATGAAAGTTGAATCCACACTGATCTTTGAAAATAATGTATTGACGGGTTTGCTGGCGTCTTGCCGACAGATCGATAGCGTATTCTTGCCGTAGCTCGATTGTGCGAGCTGCGTTTACTCGATTCATCTCAAAGTGTGCTAGCTTTAGCGTGATTTTCAATTTTGTCAACCCGTTGTTAACGGTGGACATACTAACATCAAATCCTTGCTGCGCAAGCTGTTGCTTTATAGTCTTGATGGTTACAGTAGGGTTTTGCTCCACGTATTCCTCGATTTTTTGGAGCACTTCTTCCGTCAACTTTTTTTGTAGTAATCCACCACGTATGTTTGGCTGTAAAGTGCAATCATTTTTTTTTATACACGCGCAGGATGCTTATGGCTGTCTAATGTTTTATTTCAGCTGCGGGTGCTGCTTTTTTCACATTCATCCCATCTTCAGAACATTTTACTAGCAACTCCTTTTGTTGCTTTGTATAAGTAGAATAGCGGCCACGGTTTCTCCCGCGCTGGTGTTGTCTGGTGTTGCGTTGTCTTTTCACCAAGTCATCTGATGTTGAATCTTGGGTCTGCTCTGACACAAGCGAGTAGTTCTCATCTAATAAAATGGAAAAAATGTTGAAAGAACTATTCTCGACTGCTCGAACTCAATAAAACTCAATTTTCAACTCCTTTTTAATAAAACCAAACAGAGTTTTTATTAACTTATTCAAACGGGTTTTCCTATATTTTAAAAAATGTTCAATTATACATACCTGAACCTGAACTAAAATCACTTACTTCATTTACGTCGTTACTAGCACTCATATTCACTATTATTAATAATTTCAAAAGCAATGTTACCTCTTGCAATGAGAGTGAGTACAGTGAATGATTACAGAAATTAATTGGCTGATATTCACATTGATGGATAGTGTTAAAAAATAACCGTATATTATGACAGTAATATGATACAGCTACACGCAACAAAAAATTAAGCTTTCTAACAGTTGTATCACGGTAACTATTGATAGATTTTTTCGATTTTTATTATTGCTTGCGTATCATTTCATTCAAATGAAGTCAGAACGAAATTATTTGATGATTTGTACATGTTTTGTTTTTATCAATTGAAAATTTTTTTGATTAGGACAAACAAGAACAAATATATTTATTATTACTGGTAAAATTAAATTGTTATAATAATAATAGTGATATCATACGTAATTTACGAATTGGTAAAAATATAATGTTTACTTATTTTTTTAATACTACTTTTCCGATTTTAATTAAACACTCACATTCGTCGTTTCTTATGTGCATTTGACACACTCGAAGCTAACTAATAGCATCATTCCGAAAGCGTATAACTGGTTTGCAAAAGTTTTAAACTCAATTGCAAAAATGTGGAATAGAATTGCAAAAGTGCTAAATTGAATTGCAAAAATGTGAAATTGAATTGCAAAAGTGTTAAATTGAACTGCAAAAGTACAGTGTTAAACTTGCAAAAACTATGTTCAAAATTATGTAATCTTTGAAGATGAAACAAATCTTGTCCACAAGCGAGATGAGTAGTAGCCAACCAATTTAAAACACTCTAAAATGCGTTTGTTTACCAGCTCAATAGTGATATATTGATTCTCACTTGGAAGTTAGAGTTGGATACTAACCAGTATAGTATTGTGCTATACATATAGTATTTATTATATATTTATTATATATTTATTATAGTATTTATACGTATAGTATTTTCTTTCAAAGTTAGAGTTGCTCACTACCAATTTATTCTTGAGATGAAACAGATCTTAAGGTGTAACGATTAGGATTTATGAGTGTCTGGTAAACACATTGAATTGCGTAAGTGTTAAATTGACTTGCAAAATGGATAATTTCTCTTGCAAATGGAATATTTAAATGTCTAAGAAACAATTGCATAAATTAAATGTCGCAAAGTCTTACGTTTCCTTCAATCAAAGACGTCAGTAAAATAGCTGACGCTGATTTCTCATATTCAAAAAAATTTTCATGACCAGGAAAATTTTTCAACATTAAAATTAGCTCCTTTTTTATCATATAAGGCTCTTAATCCTAATAGCTTCGAACGGCAAAACGTTTTTTTTGCTATGATAACTTTAAAAACAAAAATTTTTGAGGCTGTTAAAACTCTTTTATCCGAATCTACTGGGACAATTGTGTTTCAAGAAAACATATTTACTTAGTGGACAATTGCGAATGCTAAGGCCCCGAAAAAAGACACAATTTAAGGCAAAAACTTGCGGCACCCGTTACAAGTTCTACTCTTGTCTCTTGTTGGCATTGGCTAATTTCATAGGATAAGTTTAATGAGCGTTTAATAAGTGGTAAACTTTCCACCGAAACTCATTCAGCAATAATACATCGGCGTCTGTTTTGTCTTTCACTTTACAAATTCAAAGAAAACACGAAGAAAACGATTTACTCGTTTATTCGAAATTATAAACTCATGCGAAATTAATGCAATGAAAGAACATGCAAAAAAACAATGCAAAAACAATCCGAAAAAGTGATTTTACCTGGTATGTAATTCGTATCAGATACAAAACGAACAGAAATCAACTAATTGAAAACAACTTACCGGTACATTATCAACTGTTTACGAAACTACTATAAACTTAGTCGAAATTTCATAATAGAATACAGCATTAATGTCCAATATCAGCTGACAGGAATTTCGGTAATTCCACTGGAACGGCTGAACAAGTCATGCTGACAGTTACCTGTCATTGAGGCGGCCAGGTAGGTTAATATCGTTTCAAATCTAATTTTATTTTCTTTTCTTTGCAGGTAGTTCCAGACAACTAAACAGCGTCATAACTTAATGCTTGGAATTATTTGCGAAACGATTTAAATTTCCAATATGTTTTGCTAGATAAATTCGAAACAAATTCCCTCGAGGATATAATTAGAAAATTTTGAAGGATGAGCGGCCACAACTGCAATGTTTTTTTTTTCAACAAATACTTGCGTTGGAAAGAAAATTACGCGTCATTAGTTAATGAAGACACCATTCATATAGCCGGCGTGAAATAAAAATTAAAGATATTTTCGTCGACGATAACATTAATTTAACATAACATTAATAACATTAGTTTAACATTAATCAATTGACACCAGTTTAATTTGTGACATTCTGTCCCGGTGTGATAACTTTGAAATCGCCGCAAATATACTGTTTGATTGCATGAGCAAAACTTGGCTCGATCGATCACTGTAATCACTGCTTGCGTGCGCTAATCCCCTGCACACTTTGTTGAACGCATCGAATTAATGTTGATCACATACTACATGCGATCGATCACCTTCACATATGCTACGCCACACACGCGCACTGGTCACCTGGAGACTTGTAGCACATTAATTTTATAGGGATGCAAATTTATCTGTTAATAATATAAACATTATATGTAGTAAGCACAATTGTAACATAAAAGCAGAAGAGTTATAGATTTTAGTTCATTCCTGTGAACTAATCCTTTGATTAACAATTCAACGTGAGGCTGCGTTGAGCATCAGGATAAGTTAGTTAATAAGTTAACTTCATATAGATGTTCATACAGATCAGCTATTATATACATTCCGTAATCGTTTTTATTGCTGGGAAAGTCGGTGAAGTTGTAAAATGCATTGATTGCTCAAATTTTTAACTATCTGATAAAGATATTTGTGTCGCATTTTCTAGCAATACTGATTACCTTTGTAATTTAAATCGTGCTGCTCTAATTTCCGACAAATATGCGCACTACGGCATTTCAGTTATTCGAAATTTGAATTTAATTATCGTGTTGTCTCTTGTGGTGGAACGTTGAAGCCGGAGAACTGTTGGGTTGATTTGCTTTTCTCCGAAGGACGGTCTTTCTCTGGAATTGACAAAACGTTTTAGCTGCGTGTTCGCGTCGTCGCGTTGTTTAAGACGCTTTTGTGTTTGTATTTTCAAGTTATATATTGAGGTCAAATCCACCATAAACGGTTGTTGTCGAAACCGATGGCTGATGCGTATCGTTATAAGCCAACCTAATCTTCGAAAACAGGATACCGTAATCCAAAAAAAATTAAAAACCACCATAAGCAGTTCGTGTTTTCTTTCATTTTTAAGTACACTGAAAGTACTCTAAATGAAATTATATATTGTCCGCACGCATTCAATTAGTTTAGCGAAAAAATAGCGTCAATTTGGACAAACATATGTTTAAAGAACTACACAAAAAATTTCAATGATGGATTTTATTGCTTCACTGACCAAACGCAGCGGCAAAAGCTGAAGACGGTACGAGGACTACAATGAAAAGGTTTACCGCTTTCTCGCCTTCATGAAATAATTATTATTTATTACTTTAATTAGAATTGTTTGAATTACATCGAAGAAGAAACAATTTCCTCGGGAAACAATTTCCTCAGCTTTTTTTTATGATATTTATTATTTTTTTTATATATTTTTATATATTACTTTTTTTTGTAGTATTTTTTGTGTCTCATTGTGTACACTTTGAACGCAATAACTATACAAATGAATTATGCAAAATTAATTTCAAGCATAGATTTAGATGGAAATACTTATTTATGTACATTTTTTTATGTTTGAAATATTATGTGATATATATAAATATAAACGTTCTGTATAAGTCTACACTATATACAAAATTACCAAACA
The DNA here is from genome assembly GCA_947369275.1 of Nemotelus nigrinus. NCBI lineage: Eukaryota > Metazoa > Arthropoda > Insecta > Diptera > Stratiomyidae > Nemotelus > Nemotelus nigrinus. Next base: position 171,811,681 of record OX376372.1, read on the forward strand.
AATGAATTATGTAAAATAAATGTTACGCAAAGCTTTGGTTTGAAATATTTCTGTTAATTTTGTTTTTAACATTTTAAATTTGTGATACATAATATTGCTTAAGTGTACGCTGCTTACGTGAACATTAACAAAATGCGTTGATAGTGTGGCTTGAGATCCTTTTCCTATTCTATTTCCTTTCGGGGGATGATGATTATCTAATAGCTTGTTTCTTGACTAAGCGGCCTACAGCTGCTAAGAAGAAGAGGCTCTGCTATGAAACTGACGCTATGGCTATTATCAAAAAACAGAATGACGCAAAATAAAATTTAAGAGAAGCTTTGCTTGAAAATGCGTATTTATTTATGGTATTTCTAATATTTTTATGCGATATATGCAAGTGTCAAAATTTTAATTACTTCACTTCTTAAATAAATATATCAACTATACATAATACATTTTAACAACAGTTTATGTCAACCCCTAGATCTGGTAAAAAGGCTATCGTGGGACTATTTTATTATGTAAGAAATACTTATTTATCTTTCATATGCCATAAATCTATAAAATGTATATGAATGTGAGGATTTTACATTTCTAGGTTCTACATTTAATGAATATATATTTTTGTTGAATGAGTGTTTTAATCCGCATATAGATTCGGGCCACAGTATTCAGACCTACTGCGTAAGTTACTGAAATCAATAAATTGCTCATATTTAATGGATAGGTTAGTTCAGTTACCAATGCTACCTGCGTTTATTGCAGATATGGTTTTCAGAGCACAGCAAGCATTTGCTTCTATGTTATTCATCTTCATGGCACAAAAATATTGATAAAAAGTTATTTTCATTGATTAGATTAGTCTTAGATTGACAAATAATCATAATGATATATAAGTACTTGAACCTGAAATTGGCGTCATTGTTTTGTTTCATATTTGTTTTAATGTTAATTCATTTCGATGTTGTTGTCGATGATCAGGAAATAGTCGCGTTAATGTTAACTAGCCCAATGTAATATTAAAAACTAATTTAACATATAGGTCAAATTCCCGGTAACTCTCTTAACAAGGCTTGAACATTTTTCTTCTCATTTCACTTAGATTTTGTTGTCTATAACCAGGAAATAACCGCATTAATGTTAATTGGTCTCAATCAATTCTTTTCCGTACCACCACTGACACTTAAACGTCACATAACCTACACTGAAATTGTTCCCTTGGTTTTTATCAATTTACTCAATAATTTCGTCGTGAACCGCATTAACTTTTGTTCTCGCGATTGACTGGCACTGTTTCGCGTGTTTCACTTTAATTTCACCTCAATATAACACGCCCAACACTGGTGTTTTTCTCGACATTTTGAACACTTACTGTGACTTTGTCATTCTTCTAAACGACATTTGCCTACGCATACCTAACATATACTCAAACCGACAGTGGGTTAATTGTATTCGCCTTTAGTGCATCACAGTTCAGTCATTTGCACGTACATGTAAGACACTGTGCTGTGTTTCATCGTTGTCAATTTGACAATTATCCAAACACTGTCAAGTAGATATTTACAATGTAAGTAAACATTCGGGTCGTATTGATTAATTAAACCTTTGCTTTCGTATTTCTTTACGTTATCTTGGGAACTCCAGGCGTGCGCAAAGTCGGTACAGGTCACGACAGGCAGTTTGATTGGCGAGTATAACAGTTGGGCCTCGTCAGGGTAGGCAACGGCCCTTGGTTCGAGCTTGGCGGATGGCGGACATGATGATCATCAGATAAGTAGCTTCATCTAACTTTTACCAAGTATTATCTGTTATCAATCCTAAGCTAACAGTTCGTGAAATACTTTTTGCAACAGTATGAGACAAAAGCTTTGCCGTGATTTTCACTTTTTGCCGTTCCACATTTTTAACACATAACATATGCGGTGTTATTTTATGCATAGTTGTGAGTTCGCTTGACGATAGACTTAAAACGTTTTTGATTATGTCTATTTTAATTGGTTTCTGGTTAATTTGAAACCCGTGGTCGATAAAATGATTGCGTATTAATTTCAGCAAGTGAGGTACATCTGCGAATATATATATATATCTTCCTTTCGTCAAAGATAAACCTATTCAATTAAAATATTAATATAGTGATGCCAACACACGAGTTAAACAATTTTTACCATGGTTTGTTCATTTCAACTCCTAACTCTTTGTACAACGCTCTGTTGCTCCCCCCCAAGTCACTTGTAATTGCGACAATATGATAGCCACAGTCATCTACACTTCTCAAAATGTTAACTAACAGCGATTTTGTAATTTTTGTGTCGAAATCATAAAATATTGGTTGCTTCCATTCTCCAAGTAAACCTGTAAAAAAATCTTCGTTATATAAAATTTTATGACAAAAAATTTATTTGCACCTCTTAACATGGCAACCTGAACATAAGAAGCTGCCAAAACACAAAGTTTTTTCTTTTTGTGAGAGTTGTGTTTCTTTTTTGCATTACCCTCAGTACTGGCCTTAAAATTCCCGGAGGAATTTCCATTTTCGCAGACCAGCGTTGAAGGGTGCGAACTGAGGGAAGAGGAAAACTTTTTTTCGCCAAAGCTTGTAAGTGCGAGAGCTTGCACTATACAAAGTAACGAACTTCGCCACATCCTCTTTAGTCCAAATAGTTTTTTTCGAATTCGTTTTTAAGGCCTTTGACTTACCTTCTGTGAATAGCTCTTTCAACTTTTCCTCCAAAAAAAAGTTTTTCAACCTATTTTACTATTATTTTCTGAAGGAGATTATTTATTTCAAGATCAGCTTTTTTATTTTTCTCCTTTAAAGCTGTTAATGCAATCTCTAATTCGTCGCTGAAAAGTTCGAAATTATATTGAATTTTGTAATAAAAAGTTAAGATGCATACTTTTTCTTCTTCAACAAATAGTTTTCATGCTTTAAGCTTTTAATCGCCGCGTAATGGCTTCCTTCTAATCCCTTCGTACTGGACGCCATTTCCTTTTGCAACTGAACGCCGGTACTGATATTTTCATTGGCTTGAACAGGTTCTTCCATACAATCTGAATTCAAACCTGTCCTGATGTCTGACGATGAATGTAAAGTTGGTACAGCACCGCGCTGTAATTTTCGAAGTTTTACAAAACCTGAAAAGCATTGTAATTTCAACCTGTTAAGAACAAATTATCACACAGCGTTGACAAAATGTATTGGTCCACGATGAAAAACATCACAGAGATCCTTATAAAATTAAGTTACGAATTATATATCAAATATGAAGACAGTGCACACTAGACAGTCCGGAGCCTTTAAACCTATGATTTTCAGTAAACATGATCAGCTGTAGTCTGGGTTTTAAGAGGTTTCTATAATCCTAAATTGACTTTTCTTTGCAACATTCACAATAAACATAATGACGGAACGAAATTTGTACATACATAGGGACATAAAAAATCGTTTCCGTTGGCCATTGTTGTATACTTTGCTTCTTCAAGTCATGGTAAGACAATTGAACCCGTTAAAAACGCTTTCATAAAACGTAAATTTTTTTTAATATATGTGAAATATTAGACAAACTTCATAAAGACATATCGGGGAAACTATTAGCCCTAGAGTATGGTATTGGTTCATCAACCATATCACAAGACACAAGAATATAATTCGAAAGTATGTTTAAAATTATTTGTTAGCTGCCAAACTGATCCAACTGAAGTTTATTTTTGTGCACTTTCATACAATCAACAGACTCAGGCACTGAAAAATTAAAGACAGTGCCTCATTGCAATATACCCGGTTGCAGACGTCAATCTAGTCAAATTTAAGATTTCATTTTAGGTTTATGCTTTGGATCTCGTAATTAAATAGGGAAAACAAAACGATGAAACTATTGAGCACATGCTAACTGTACATCAAATTATCAAGTTCGCACTATACTTAACGCTAATAGACATCATCTAAACAATTACCCAGCCTCTGCATCAAGGCTTACGTGTAAAATACATTGATGTCAACTTACCTAACTCAAATTGTCAAATGTCAACTTACCTAACTCAACACTATTTTCGAATAGATCTTTTTCGAAATGAATGCTGTAAATTCTTAAATTTTGCCTGCTATCATTTGCATTGCGACCACAAAATTTAAGCCACTCACTGCAAACATAGGCATCCATTGGAAAGCTATGGAAACTAATTTTTCTCGTCTTGTTTTCAGCGCGGCTAGAACACTCTTCTACTGCACATGCACCCACTTTTTAAATAAAAAAATATTTCACCTAACTGATTTCCAGAGGTATGTAAATCAGCTCATTTTATATGCTGAACTTAGCTTGCGGTGAATACAAGGGTGTGGTAATAGGCTGAACTCCATGTTTAAAGAGAAAAGTCTTGAAGGCTTGTTACGTGGTAACAAGAGGGGCGCGTTCACTTTGGAAAAAAAAAATACAGCCTTCCCCGGGGAAGGCTGAGCAATCGCGGGATAACCACCACTCCACTAAGTAGAGTGCTTGTAGCCACCACTCATAGGGAAGGTACGGTCGTAGCATCCGACCCGTGTAGTGTACCCGCCGGATGCTTACGACATAGAATGGTTAATATCAAATCATAGTTTGTAAGTAAGAAAACTGCGGTGCCACTAACTTTCTGGGCCAACCGGCGTTGAAGATATTATCATTGGGTCCATGGCACAGAATTCGTCACAGTTGGGCGTCCTGGGTTTGACATAACCAGTCGGGTGCTGCATCTCGTCCATCGCTCCGCCAATACCTTGGTGGTAGTCACGATGCCTACCTCATTGGCTCATATCCCGCAGCAAAGTCAGGCCAATAGAAGAACGGGAACAAGCATCTGGAAATAGGCCACACAAAGAACCACATCCTGGATGAAACATATCACAGATACTTATCTGATGGGATCACTGACTCGGCCAACAGCTACCGCCAATCTCACCGAGGCCGAATGGCCAGCAGGCGTTGGAGCTGCCGTGCAGCTTCATAGGCCATCGCCACCGCTATTCAAGGCAGGCCCGCTGCATCCAGCGGCTCCGTGAACATGCTCCCGAACACCATTTAAACTTATATTTCGCGAACTACACGGCTATCACAAACTCACGTCTCACGAAACCGATATACAAATTGACAGTCGAGAACATCAATAAACAGTGGAAACCGACATAACCAAACGTCAACACAACCCAGGGGTGGATTAACGACGACCACGGTAAATTATCGGATTGGTGGGAATCCTCGATCGGCCCGTGTGGAAAGGAGGACATTCACCCGGTCACATTGTAAAAGGAGAAAGTACGGGACTCGAGTTAGAAAGTAGAAAGCAGCGGTACCCGATGAAGGAAAAATTTTCCATTCTGTGTGCGACAGTGGTAACGAGCAGATCGATAAATTCTGGAAAAACTATCAGGTACGGAAATTCTAAATTTTGTGTGCGACAGTGGTAACGAGCAGATCGATAAATTCTGGAAAAACTATCAGGTACGGAAATTCTAAATTCTGTGTGCGACAGTGGTAACGAGCAGATCGATAAATTCTGGAAAAACTATCAGGTACGGAAATTCTAAATTCTGTGTGCGACAGCGGTAACGAGCAGATCGATAAATTCTGGAAAAACTATCAGGTACGGAAAATCTAAATTCTGTGTGCGACAGTGGTAACGAGCAGATCGATAAATTCTGGAAAAACTATCAGGTACGGAAATTCTAAATTCGGTGTGCGACAGTGGTAACGAGCAGATCGATAAATTCTGGAAAAACTATCAGATACGGAAATTCTAAATTCTGTGTGCGACAGCAGTAACGAGCAGATCGATAAATTCTGGAAAAACTATCAGTTGATTGGAAAAATCATCGGAAAACCATCAGGCACCTTGAGGAGCATCCTTGGTGTGACGGTGGAGGAGAAAAAAAGGACTTCCGAGAAAAAAAGTGTGGCAAATTCGAAATTGGGTTCCGGCGGGATTCGAACCCGTGAACCCCGTGACGTCCGAGACAGGCGGCGAGACGATCAATTGGGCATAAAGCCGCTTATCTCGTACCGGCCCTGTAGTGCAGAGGCTAGCACGTCTGGCCGGGAACCGGGCGGTCTGGAGTTTAGAACTCCATCCGTGCTGATGAGATTGGGAGCCTAGGAAGATTCTGTGTGCGACGGTGGAGGCGAGCAATAAACATATATATGGTCGTGAAGAAACGCGCCCATCACTGAACTGGGACTCGGCTGGAGTCGGGGTTGGTATATTTTTGACCAGGTTTTGGTCCGACGAATCGAAGGAAGAAGGTTAGTTCCTGTTTTTTTGAATATTTGGAAGATTATATTTAGATTTAAGTAGTTCAGCTCAGAAACAAGATAAACATTTCAAAACATTTTTCGCATAACCAATAGCTTTAGAATTATATTCTTGTGTAAACAAAAATTGTGACAGTGGAGTGGTGGATTTCGTTATTTAAAATAAGCTAACGTAGCGTAGACGTTAGAGTTGGAAATTGTTTCGGTGTTAGTAATATCGCGAAATCGCGTTGGGAAAATAAAGAATTTGTCATCTATTTACGAGATCGTATTTTTCAAAATTTTTCAAAAAGTGGTATCAAATGTTTCGCGGTTTGATGGTTCGGCGTCGGTGAAATAGAGGGGCTGTTCTACACGCAACAGCGATCCCCATTCCTCGGTGAGCCGTAAGCTCACTCGGCGGCTCGTGGTCCATTTTTGGGGTGAGTGAGTGGCGCCCACGCCCAGTCTCCTGAGCGAACCCGGGATCCAAACGGACCAGGCCGAAGGTCAATACCCCCTCAATTAGGCGGGGTGGGTAACAGGCTTTAGAAACAAATTGAACTCCATTATCGGAATGCAGAAACTCTGGGACTCCATAAGTCAAAAAGATCTTGTTTCTGAAGAACTTGGTGACTCCTTCTGAAGTCGCTTTTGGAAGTGCTTTAAACCAGACAGACTTGCTGAAAAAGTCCAACACTTCAAGCAGCTGATTATTTTCCCTTTTTGAACGAGGATATGGGCCCATGAAATCGATCAAAAGCCTTTGCAGTGGTCGATTTGTTTCCCGCTGATTTCCCATCGGTGGTTTCATGGTGCGGTTCGGAGGCTTGATCTGTTTGCAAACGCCACAAGAGGAAATATAATCTTTAACTTCTTTTCTCAACTGTGACCAATAATAATACCTTTGCAGAAGCTCCAAGGTCTTTTGAATCCCATAATGAAACCCCAGAGGATCATCATGTACCTGCATAATGAGCTGTTTCCTTGCGCTCTCAGGGACCCATAACTTTGTTCGTGTAATGTCAGTGTACAAATCGTTGTGATCTCCGGTTGTAATGAACACACGAACATCCCTAATGTGCTTATTTTTGTATATATAGGGACTGTTCTCAATTCGGCATATGAGATCCAAATACTCAGGTGCTAGGAATTATGTATCAGTTAGTACTTGTGCAATTTTGTAGTGTTCAGGCAATTGAATCTCGACCAACCCACAAACTCTCGACAGTGCATCTGAAACGACGTTTTGAGTTCCCTTTTGATGCTCGATGTTACAAAGAAGTAATTATGATTTTTTGACTTTCAGCCATGCCGTATACCAAAGCTTCAAAGGCTTATTGTCGACATATATCGCTAGCAAGTCGCTTTGCGACACCTGCTGCTTTTTTGCATAAGCCGGATATACAAGCTGCATAGATGAAATATGTCAAAAGAACAAAATGAGTTCTAGTGAAGACAATGTACTTTTCGCTTGGTATTTGTTGAGGAAAAGAAAAAATAGAAATATCCGTTTTTGAAAAAGAATACACATCATAGTTCATTTATAATATCTAAAGAGTTGGAGCAAGATGAAAGAAAATTCAAAGAATATTATCAAATGAAGAAAAAACATTTTCGCTGAATTACTCCAACTAGTTCAAACTAAATTAAGGAAAAAGGATGCTAATTACAAGGCTGCGATGAAACCAAATGAGAAACTTCTGATAACTTTAAGATAAATAACTTTATTGTTTATAAATTTACTATCAGTTTTCTGGTGATAAAACAAAAATAGGAGAGGAAGCATAGTCCATTAACGTAAATGATGATGATGATGATTGCACAGGTGTTATCCTTTCTTCCATATCTTTGTCTTCAATAATATCATCAATCAACTTAACAACTTTCTGCCGAAATTTTCTATTTTCCTTGGCAGGCATCTCTTTCATAAATAGAAGCTAACTTTAAAAATTTTTAAACTATTTTTTTGAGTTCATCCATACAATGAAAGCCGAATCCACTTCATTAATATTATTTTGTTTTTTATTTTCCTCTTCGTTGGCTTATTTTCTTCGTTTTCGTGTTTTTTAAACAAATTGGAAATTTGAATACTCGGTTCTTCTGGCAATTTCGCTTCATTTTCTCCGTGTTCAGAAAGATTTCCAGCAAATATGCATTCTGCGCAACAAATGCATCTTGTTCATTTTCTGAATGGATGTTTTCAGCTATGCATTCCAATTCAATATTTCCTTGTCGATGAATGTTTGGATTGATTTAATCTAAATTTCCGCTCAGAGGATTTTTTCGCATAAACGGCATTAAAAATTGTAAATGCTTTAGCGGGTAGCATTCCTTCTTTTGTCTCGCTCTACTTACTTTTGCTGGCGGATTTAAGGATCGACTCAATCCATTGCGAATATTTTTCCACTTTTCACGACAGTTAGGTTAGTGCATATCAGACTGGCACATATAATCAATCCGCCGATCAATAGGATGCTACCACCGGTATATCTAATTATATATACCCGGCGCTTTCAACAGTCCTTGGTCTCCCAAATGAGACCAAGGATGGAAATTCCGGCTAGCCTCTGCTCATTAAGAACGGGGTGGGTAGGCGCCTTTCGCTTCCTCGCCGGAATTTCCCACGTACCGTCGTCGCGAAGCGAGAAGATGACGACGGCTTACCACGGATGGCAGATGGTAAACGAAATTTCAAAATCAAATTATTATCCCACGGTATAATGGAAGAGCGAAACACTAGTTAGTTCGTTAACAATTTGTATGAATTCTGAATCCGATTTCTTAACTTTACACGCTAACGGCTCTACCACTGGCGGTAGGATGATCTTAATTTTGACACGGTTCTCAATTCTTCCGCGACACAATTGGTTCCCGAATATTGATTCTTTCTTAAAATCTATATATATAAACTAAGAAAACAGAACTTAATCCTACCTGACCTGATCTAACAGCTTCCGTTGGGGGCCCCTTTCGTTGAATGACGCTCCTCTTTCGCTTGTTACCGTTTTTAAATCTCTCGCGCGTCTGCGCACCCCTTCTAGCACAAAAAGTCGAAGGGCGTTAGTTTCGGGAGCCTGAACTCACCGGAGATGGGGTTGGTGGGCGCCACTCGCTTCCCAATCCCGAATCTAACTATCGTCCGTCGCCTGGAAGCGAGAAGTGTTGCGACGGCTTCGCGCACCAATGGAAAGAAAATAGCCCGAAAGGACACACCAGCGTTCACAATTTTCTACAACAATTTTATTTCCTCGGATAATTCGTTAACCTAGCTCTGTTCACAAAATATGAAACGGCGCCGCGTTTTAAACTTATCTAACTACTCGTTTGCACTTGTTATTTACTTAAATTTGCCCTACGTACAATTCAAATCTTAGCCTACTTACTCAGGACTTTACTTCTTGCGTCGATCGAAACTCAAGCGCTCGAACATCCACTTCCGGACCAGGTTTTTCGTACAGATTCTTCAGCCTACTCGCACCGCAGCCAATACCTTCGTAAATATCTTCGTCACGACCTTTCGCCAAATTCACTTCTTCTGCCTTCGCCGTTTCGCTGCACTATTCACTCCGTCAGTACGTTAAACACCGTTCCTATTACCAAATAACGCTGGAACCCCTTTTGTCTCAGCCGATTCAATCTCGCCAGCTCGATTTCGCCAACAATTTTCTTCAAATTTCGCCAACGATTTCGCCTCCCGCTCGTCTCAAATCTTCACATCCATCAGCCAAAAGATTCCGACCTTCACTCCTTTTTTTCCTCTTCGAGCCCGCCAGATATGTGTGTACATGAAATCCAAAATTTTTCGGCTATAATTTTAACTCGATAGCCAGATTGCATCTGATCCTTACCACGTCCAGAAAATAAGAGCGCGATCCATGCCTTGATCACCTCGCAAGCAACCTCGGCTCCGCTTTCTGAACCCGCTTAGACGGGATCCTAGATTATCCGTTTGGCGAAATGAATATCACAATGCATTTCAAATGCATTTCGGCCGTTGCACTCAGTTCCCGGTCATTGCACTTTCTCTCATTAGAATTGATGGCTGGCAATGCCATATGACGATCTGGCGATGTTCCACATCCCGTCATTCCGCACTTCTGATTCTGCGCAGGTTGACCATTCGACTTGTCAGACTCGTGACATACTGACAAATGTCAGAAGTCTGTTTATTTTTGATATAGCATTTGTGCGTGTTTTTTTTAAACCTGGTGTTTGGATGCCTGTGAGACCGCCGTCGTGCGAGTCTGGGTCAGTAGCCTGCAGGGTTTCAGCCTCCGGTAAGTAATCTTCCATTCTGCTTTGTTCCGACACTGTTACGGGCTCGCTACTTCGCTGGAAACACCAAGAGTTTCGAAATGGTGGCCGGCTCGAGTTTGTTTTGGGGTATGGTTTGGCGTAGGTACCCCTTTGCTGTCCAAATCCAAAAACTATTAGTAAACGCTGTCTACCATCAACAGCGGCAGAATGCATTTCATTTATTGAATTATATGCATGAAGATTTTCTATTGAAAGATCGGATGCGGTGGTGAATCGGATCAGATGCGGCGGTGAACGTATGGGATCTGTCTGTATCTACTTGCGTCGGAATTATTCTGTTGTGTGAATTTTGTGGAAAATCATCGTCTGTCCGCGATCGCGTCGCCAAGCCATTACCGCGAATTCGGTTCGCATCGGGACGACAAGTTCAAGTGTAGTGAGTTTCAGTCGATTTTCGATTCGACAGGCCTTGGTTTTCCCCCAACAATATCGACGAACGACACGCCATGGGCTGGAAGGACCTGGCAGATTGCCATCGGCTCGTTGTTTCAAGTCGTCGTGAATTTTTGCACGAATCTGTGCCTACCCATCTCGGGACATTTACGGATCGCAAGGTGCGGCAGGGTCCAAACTGCAGATCCTAGACAACAGAATCACTACGATGTATATTTTACGCCATATTCCCTTCCCTAACTCGTACAACCTACAACATTGTGACTACCTGTCTCTAATTCTTAGTTCTAACTTCGTGTAACATTAACCTGCTACATTGGTGTGTCCTCTTCTGACGCGCCAATTGCCAGCCGTTAGGTCCAAAATATCGATAAACCGTGACACGCTTTCGCACTTCCACGATCTTCAGCTTCAATTTTCAATTCCGTCAATTCTGCGGCTCGTCCACACTCCACCAGTCTCCAACTTCCGTCTATAATCCGTTAATTCTCGCTAGTCGATCTGAGCCGTCCCACTGGCAGTCTTCCTGGTTCCAGTCCAAGTTCCCAAAAGAAAAATAAAATCCCAAGTTAACACACTGTGCTTCTCACACGTCCGACCACTTACCCTGCCAAGTCGAAAAAGAACGCTTCTGGCTCGAGCCACCTTGCTCTAGCCCGACCTGCAGCTCGTCAGCCAGGGGTTTTTTTTTTTGGGGGTGCTCCGTTGATTGCACTTAAGTGCAACACTCGGTCGTTGCGCTTGTGCTAGGGCATTGCCCTTATCGTTATACTAGTTTTAACATCTGGCAATGCCCCCGGTCCGGGCCGTTCCACCGCTTGTCATTCGTTTTTCGTTACGTTCCTCTGTCGTCTGTCAACAACAATGTCAATTGTCATGTTTTTGGAATTTGTGTTTGCTTGCGGCAGAAGACTGAAACCGAAAAGCGGTGAAGGACTTGGTTGTCCTATTGTACGAGACCGCCCTGCTCTCGTCTGGATTCTCGCTCGATGATCCGCAAGTGCACGCTTCGCGCATCTACCGACTGAGGAAGCTCCCGTCAGCAGTGAGATGCCGCCGCTAGTTGACGACTCCGAGGACGCATCGCCCATGGAGGATGTTGACTAAGTTCCCGATTCTAGAAATGGTTACATGGTATCAAACTATTTTACCGCGCTGTAGTGGTTTGCAAAAAGCAGAGGATTGTTTGGTCACGAAGTGAATGAGGCGCTTCCTGTTACATTATGTAAACAAATAATAGGATGTAATAATACGCTGGTTCATGGCACGATTTCACATTCATTTCTTGATTTCTTTCCAATTCACGCAGGTATCAGTATGTTTCATTTAGTACTCAAAGTGTACAATTATTTTCAAGGACAAGAAAGAATACAAACTTGGTTTTACGTTTGAAATGTTGGTGTTTTCATTCTTGCTTGCTCTAGAATATGCTTGGTCACGCCTATTTTTATTTCTTGAGTAATAGGATATTTCTATTCGTGAAAATGTCAACTTAACTGTCTTTGATTCATTGCATTTTTTTTACATTCCCCAAAATTGTTCGCTTTAACGTTAGTTTAACGTTTTAAAACGTTTATTAAACTCTTCCACTCTAAGCAAGTGAAAAATTCGTAGAAGTGTTTCGCCAGTTTTCATTCTTGAACACAATCCTCCGGCATCCGAACGTAGTGCGTAAGCAGATGGCTGAGTCGACTTAGACGTTTCGCAGTCTTCCGAACGGCAGG
>OX376372.1:171824559-171881194 GCA_947369275.1 Nemotelus nigrinus
ACCAGTATGTATAGCGATAAGTTAATTTAATTGTAAGTTGGATAGCTACGAGTTCGTGAAGTCGCAACGGAGGCGCCAGATGAAGGCCAGGGCAGGCATCGCACCTGAACGCACGGACCCGCCTAAACACTACTTCCCGAGCGACGCGCGCTGTTGATGTCAGCTGGCGACGTCACTGACCTGTGTCAATAGTTGACCCAGTTTCACTAAAATAGCAACAACGATAAATTCATCTATGACATAGGCGAAATCAAATCGAAGACATCACTTCCCGCGCGAAACGCAATTTGGTCGTGAATGACGCACACCGCACTACCAAATTCACATGCCAGAGTAGACGTCGGCACCCGACAGTCGGAATCGAATGAGATCACGCAGCCAGCGGCACCCAGGGGAAAATTCGAATAGTAAATCTAAATTGCAGCTGAGTGCATTTTGGCATTGCTGTCACAGAATCGAGATGGATGGAAATTCATTCTTTTATGCGGCCGACCTTAACGAAATTTCGTCTGAGTTTCGTGTTAAGATTCCATTCCTTCACACAACACCGGCCGAAAACTATGGAGCTTAAGCAACTTTATTCAGGAACTTCTTGCGAATAAAACGCAAAGTTGGATATTCAACATATTGAATGGAACTGAAGGGAACTTACCTGCGTGGTATTATGGACACTTTCGAAAGTATTTGTATCTCTGGGGGCCTCGACACTTTGATGAAACTATAAAACCACTCCCGTACATCTTTCGTTTTTAATGTGACATTTACGTTCGAAATGTCAACAAACTGTCATCGGCCAAACGAAACAGTGGTGAGCTGAGTGTCCCAAATGTGGGCCGTGTGGTGGATGATCAACTCAACACCCTGGCGCGTGCAACTGCCAGGGTGAATGCTCCCAACTGAGTTTGAAAATCCCGCTGCCGCCAAAAAGTTTTCCTGCGGGCGAGCTGATGGTGAAAGGCCCTCTTTTGGCGACAGACGGGTGAGTGTTTGGAAGGTCTAATAGCGGAGGCTGTAATACTGATACGAAATTCTTGTGTTTTTTCATGAGAACTGGCGACGGAGAAGTCGAAAGGAATCAAACAAGATAAAGGAGCTAATATAAAAAGTCGACGAGGGAAGCAGTTAGTCGATCCGGTCAACAATCAAGTTCTCGAATAGATACGACGCTGGCGATTTCGACCCGGCGGTTTGCGTGGAAATTCCGGTGCGAGGAGCGACCCGAGCAGCAGGCAATTTCGAAGGAGTGGAGCGATCAGGACTTCAATGAGATTACATCGACCGCAAAAATAAGGTAGTGTGCACACTAGGCTTAATTAGAATAAGAACTTTGTTGAATATCTTTAATTTGAATACGAGATTGGGTGTAGTATAGTGAAATATAAAAATAATTGTAGCCGGAATTTAAAAAAAAACGAATTCTGAGAGTTTTTAACTGTGAATTTCGGAAACGGCTGATTTCGGTTAGAATCTAGTGAAAAGACTTTAGTGCGAGATTTGTAAGAGAGCTGGAATAATCAGCCGAGAGGGACGAGTGGAACGACATATATATATATATTATACATATATATATTTAAACGAAATTCTTCAGTTTATAACTTGCTTTTACACACAAAACACAAAAAACTATAAAATAATTATAATTAATTCAATGAATAACAAAATTATAATTAATTCAATCAAAAACTAAATCGGATGTATTGCAGTATAATTTATATTCGAAAAGTTTTTATGGGTATAGGTAAATTTGTCTTTAAACTTGACTCTTATTAGAAACAGAACTAAACATAAGAAAAACTAAAACATATCCCAAAAATTATTATCTATGCCACATAATACTTTCTTTTAATTTCATCGTATGGCCTGAGCATAAGTTTTATTCGATACTTCTTCAAATATTAACATTACTTTAGTGTACGTTGCTTTTTTTCAATGCATACTGCCTTAAAACGGCGATTTTTAGCATTTTTAATGGCGGCTCTGATCACAGTACCATAGTTGTCATCTTCGTTAAGTGCACCTGGAAATATACAATATATACGATTCAAATTCATGTTGACTTCTTACAGACTATAGTCGTGTTTTTGTTAAAATACAGAGAACAAGCAAAAACTTACCTTGGAGAATTTTGTTAACGATCTTTAACTCTTTGAATGCATTTTTTTCATGTGTGCCGTCATAATTACATTCCAAAGATTTTTCTTCAATCCACCTGGTCGTATTATTTGTTTTATTGTAGAAACCTGTGCTTAATAAAAAAAAAATTTACTGTTTAAAATATCGTGAGCCGAATCGGATGTTTTACATACATATAAAGGAATATTTTCCTGTTCAATTGATCTATCTAAGAGCTGCAGTTTCTCCCAAGTCTGGACTGGAAACTTCTTATCAATTTCATCGATTTCAGCATCCATTCCCATAACTTTTTTCAAAAGTGTTATTCGCTACCATAATATCCGCAATAACTTGGTTTTGTGTGTTTATGAATTCTACATAAAATTATTTGCATTAATTGAATCAACATTATAACGCATAAAACAGAAACCTTTCATATCAGTGAACTTCATATCTATATATTCTTTGATGTCGGCATTCATTGAGCTGTTTGGTGCTAAAAATTTAAGAAAATATTTTCCAAATAATTCCAAAATAACCTAACATTACTTACATGAAAATATATCTAGTCCCATCGCAGCATTACACCTGCGGATTTTTGCCGACCTTGGTTCAATGTTTTCTATATTTGTCCTGTTACTCATCTTCTGTCGAATTCAAGAGCAGCTGTGGAGTAAAGGCAAAAGTAAGATCTTATTTTCGTTAATAGGAAGTGCCATTATTTTACAATATACTTCGTCTAAAGGATATAATTCTTCATCATTGCAAGGTATCATATCTGCTGAACATATTCCCTATGCGGACATAGATGGCACGGGCTCGTGGAAAAAGTTTTCTAGATTTTTAAATTTCTTTCCTTTTACAAAACTATTTTCACCTTCAACGAATCCTGTAATCAGAATGGGCTCGTATGGGCGTATGCAACAGTAATTGTCAGGGGTTTTAATTCTAAGGGTATACTCATCGCAAGTGTTGCTTATTATTTAGACGATGTTTTTTTGAACCCTTTGAACCCATCAGCTTTGAGTAAGGTTTCATAATTCAGTTTATTATAAAGTTGCTGCAAAATTGCATTTGGTTTTTTTATAAACTTCTTCAAAGTTTGCATATAATTTTCAAAAGAATAAGCACTGAAATTATTGACTTCCCCGAATTGTTCCATGCAATCAGGTAAATGCAACAAATTATGGACATTATATGTTACACTATTCTCTCCAAATATAATTGGAAAATTTAAAACAAACAGCTGTCACATGTCCCTCACTACGTGAATCTTATTTTCATAACTCGGGCTCATTAAAAGTCGATATGCACAGTGAAGCAACAAGAAGTTGTAATAGAAATCATCTGCAACTTTTTTTTGGAAAACTAGAATTCCTGTGAACAAAATGAACTGCCTGAATTCAGTGGCTTTCCATTTTAGCAAATCTTCAAAGCTTCTAGGCCGTCGAACAAACTCTTTAGGAATCTATTTACTTAAAGATATTAGCTGATAGGAAATATCTTTCTTTGCTTCTTTTGATATTTTGTATGCTGTCATATTACTGGTTAATCTATACAAAATTTTTCTAACCACACCCAAATCAATTAGATGCATGGGATCTAGTGGAAACTGGGATATCATGTTTATTCCCAATAGCTCCAATGGGGATGGGTTTGCTTTGTATTTTTCTCGATGGAGCACTATGTGTTTTCTTTCAGCAAAATCCTTATCTGTAATTTTTTCTGCACTTTGAGTGCTGTATGTAACTGTGTTGCTAATTTTCACTCCTTTTTGTCTGCAACGGACGCAGCCATTAAAACTTGTGTGTCCAATTATGCCACAAACAAAGGCTTTTGCAGGAGTATCACAAATAAATCCTCGGATTAGAAATCTAATTTTTTTGCCTTGACATTCATAGCCATTACTCCGTAAATAATTAGTTTCCAGCACAAAATCATGTAGATACTCCTCTAAACTGTTTGGCTTCCCTTTTCCACCATATATTCCTATTACAAAAACATTTACGTTTTCAATATTTACGAGTTTTCCCAAACAAATTTGTACAAGGGGATTTTGTATTATATCGGGCAACTCTACATAATTTAAGAATTAATTGGCCAAAGTTTGATGGTCATTAGCGATTTGTTAATGATTGATAATTTGGTCATTTAGTGATAATTAGTCCAAATTAGCACAGCACACATGGCACACAGCAATTAAATGATAATTTACGCAGCGGCGCAGCGTCAGTACGCTGCACCATGTACATCGTTTTGAAAAGTTTTGTTTGTGAACTTAATTCTATGAATTCAAAGTAATTAAACATAGCACGATATCAATATGATCTCATGAAATATGTAAAGACACTAGTCTGCATTACTTGAAGTGTAAAATTCTATGAACGAAAAGAAGAAAGAATAATAAAAATAGTTGGCATAGTCAGCTTACTAGTTTTAGTTATTAAACGAACGTGTGCAAAAAAAGAATCTTTTTTTTTCTTACTATTTTATTGTCACAAGCTATTGACACAATTCTCCGTTTTAAATAAAATCACCGCCGCGTACCGAAAAGTAAGAACGTTCTGCAATTGCAAATGACCACCGTGCGATCGAATTAACTCATTCTATATGAAAAATAAAAATGCTAACTTGCATTTGCACCTGTACATTCAAAATGTATTCGATAGATTCGATTAATTGTTTCTGCATATGCATTTGTTGATTGCGTATGCAGAAACGTGATCTAAATTGATTTGTAAGTAAATGGAATGTTACCACTGGCTTTTATTTGAGCGGAAGGGTAATGCACTTAAGGTGCGAAGGCAAGCTAGATTATGTTGTGAAGTGGGCAATTATGCATTATAACACCCCCACCGTTAAATTGAGGCTCCGACAAAATATGAAGCGAACGGTGATTTTTATTTATACAAATAGATTCTGATTCATATTAAAATTACAAAAACAGTGGTAACGTCAGAAAAAAAAACCAGCAACATTAATTTTCTTATGTTTAATGAAAATTTCTCCGATTTTATCACTATGTTCTAATAGTTCTAGATACAAGTTTTCAAGTTTTATATCTGGTATGCTATCATTTTCATTTACTTTTACTTTTGTCACAAAATTTGGTAGAATCAACTTTACGTCCAGTTTTATATTTATATTTGAATAGGTTTTATTTAAAGTTTATATTTTGCAGTTCTCGAACCTAATAAGAAAACTTCTTTTCATATTAATTTTTCATTTATTACAGTCATGTTTGATATCTGAGTGAAAAATTTTAAATACAATAACTCCTTGTAAAATTTCAATCATCTCAGTATGCTCAAATATCTTTACTTTACAATTGGCTTCTTCAAATTTAATTATATTTTCTAGGCAGCTATCGTTCTTAATTTCGGTTAAATTCTTCTTAAGGTTATCTCATACATTTAATTCGTACAGTATATAATTTTCGCTCACTAGTACTTCATGGCGACTGATGGATATTGATTTATTTCTGATATTAGGAAATGGTTCGAATATCATTTTTGTTAGAATGTTCTTTGAAAATTGTGGAATTGATAATATTAAAACTATACTATTGTCGTGGAATGTTACAGCTAGTGTTGTCTGGTCCAGTGTGTAGAATTTCCGGACGAAAGGTAAAAATAATCGGGACTTAGGGTTTCAAATCGGGACAGCTACAAAGACCAAAAAATCATCATTTATTTTACCATTGCTTAGTACAAGAAACGAAACAAATGAAACTTAATCTAGATAAACTTCTTTAAGATACAAAAAAACTCAAACACAACTGCTCTGACTATTGTAATCTTACGTAATTCATAATTTTTAGAAACATTTGCATGTACATTATTAAGTCATTTATTATTTGCCTTATATTTAGCGTTAGATTTCATTGCTTTCAATAAGTCTTTGTTTTTTATCGCATAATCATAAAATTCACTACACGAAAACTTAAAACTGGTCTTGATTTGTGTCCCTGCTTTGACATGATCGCGAGATAATCTATTTCTTCCTTTGGACCAAATTATATTAGTTTGGGAAAATATTCTTTCGGTCGCGGCATTTGTGACTGGTATCGATGCCATGAGAGCAAATATTTTTTGCAGATTTTGCTTTTCAAATAATTTGTGCCATTTCTGCAATGTCGTTAGGTCTGTGCTCTGAACTGCAGCTTTCACCGTATCTTTGATGTTAGAAACTTCCTCATAAAGATCGTCCTTTTCAAAAAAATTTGTAACATTAAGTTTATCAATCATAATAACCATTGATGCATAAGTCAGAGAGTCATCTCGTAAAGAAAGTGGTTTGAATAAATTCAGTTTGTTTTCATTGTTAAAATTGTATCTTGTCTCCATATATTTCGGAACATTTTTGTACCAAGTACAACATGCTGTTCTTATTGTTGTTGCTGTTTCATTCGGCAAATTTTTTGATTAAATTTCCGCACGTGAAGCCCAAAAATTCATCATCAAAGCTTTGCTTCAATTTGTTAGTCAGTCTGATCATTATATCGTAACCTTCGAAACACAATAATGTTTCGTCTTCAAGACTCAATACTGCGTCATGAAGGACTGTTAATGCGTTTTGGAAGAAAGCCAGGTAAGATTCTGTTTCGCCACTATTAAAAAAAATCCAGAGCGCAGAGGGAGACTCATGTTCGCCCATGGCTATGAAGTATTCCTTTAATATATCAAATGATTTCATGGTACGTTCTACAGCGGGTAGGAGAGATAGCCATCGTGTTACTAAATGTCGCAGGACTGGAGCAAATTCAGATTCGTGCATTTCATAAAATTCTTTTGAGGCTTGTTTTCGCTTAGTAGCAAGAGAAATGGCTATGCATTTTCAAAACAAAATTCTCCAAATCAAATTTGCTCAAACCCAAAGCATATTTTACACGGTTGCGCAAAATATGAGCAGGACATTCCACTGGTATAATGTTGTTATTATCATTGTGTAATAGTTGGAACATTGAATTATGCTGTCCAAAATTTACATTTGCATTGTCTGCACAATATCTGGTAAGATGTTTAGTATCAATACTACGCTCCCTCAATCGTGTTACTAAATTGTTATATATACCATTTGCACGTAAAATTCATCATTTTGCAAGTCAATTTAACACTTTTGCAATTCAATTTAACAATTTTGCAACTCAATTTCACACTTTCGCAAATCAGTTTAACGCTTTTTCAAATCAGTTTAACGCTTTAGAAATGACGATATTAGTTAACTTCGAGGGTACCAAATAAACATAGAAAAATAAAGAAACGACGAATGTGAGTGATTGTTTTATTGCCTAATCAAACTGATATTTAATTTTACTACTAACTAATATAATGATTGCTGCACTCTTAATGTGAATTAATGTAATTCATGTACAGCCGCAGCAGTTGGGAGTTGGAGCATCATATCCAGAAAGTAGTTTGTGCAGTCTGATGGTGATATTATTGACACCTGTTGCAATTAAATTTGGGAATGTTCTTCTGAATCATTGCCTAGAGCATTCCGCACAAAGCCCTTTACTTTTGAGAATACTTTTTCAATTGGGTTGAGCATCGGAGAATATGGCGGCAGAAACACCAGAAGCAATCCCGCCGACTGCACAATGTCTTGGACCTCTCTACCCTTGTGGATCTTAGCATTATCCATCAATTCCCGCATGAAACAACAGAATCGCTCAGCGTTACACGTAGAATTAGCCAACACTTTACTGTGTATGACCTCCTCCTTACTCATAGCAGCTATCAAAGTCACATTGCGGCCTCGAACTGTTGGTATTACCACACGGGCACGTGTATTTTTTTTTTGAGAACGTGCTTGCCGTCGACGAAAATGAAATCTATGAAAATCATGTTTTGACGGGTTTGCTGGCATCTTGCCGACAGATCGATAGCGTATTCTTTCCGTAGTTCGATTGTGCGAGTTGCGTTTACTCTATCCATCTCAAAGTGTGCTAGCTTTAGTGTGATTTTCAATTTGGTCAACCCATTGTTGACAGTGGACATACTAACATCAAATCCTTGTTGCGCAAGCTGTTGCTTAATAGTCTTGATGGTTATAGTAGGGTTTCGCTCCACGTATTCCTCGATTTTTTGTAGTACTTCTTCCGTCAACTTTTTTTGTCGTGATCCACCACGTATGTTTGCCTGTAAAGTGCAATCATTTTTTTGTATACGCTCGCAGGATGCTTCTGGCTGTCTAATGTTTTATTTCAGTTGCTGCTGCTGCTTCTTTCACACTCATCCCATCTTCATAAAATTTTACTAGCAACTCCTTTTGTTGCTTTGCATAATTAGAATAGCGGCCACGGCTTCTCCCACTCTGGTGTTGTCTGGCGTTGCATTGTCTTTGCACCAAGTCATCTGATGTTGAAGCTTGGGTCTGCTCTGACCTAAGCGAGTAGTTTTCATCTAATAAAATGAAAAAATTTTTGAAAGAACTAGTCTCGATTGCTTGAACTCAATAAAACTTAATTGTCAACTCCTTTTAATAACACTAAACAGAGTTTTTATAAACTTATTCAAACTGGTTTTCATATATTTTCAAAAATGTTCAATTGTACATACCTTCAAGTAACTAAAATCAGTTACTTCATTAACGTCGTTACTAGCACTCATTTTCACTATTATTAATAATTTCAAAAACAATGTTACCTCTTGCAATGACGGTGAGTACAATGAATGAGTACAATAATTAATTGGCTGATATGCACTTCGATAGATATTGTCAAAAAATAACCGTATATTCTAACATTAAGATGTTACAGTTACACGCAACGAGATATTAAGCTTTCTAACAGTTATTATCATAGTAATTATTGTTCGATTTTTTCGATTTTTATTATTACTTGCGTAGCATTTCATTCAAATGAAATCAGAATGAAATTATTTGATAATTTGTACATAATTTTTTTACAGCAATTGAAAATATTTTCGATTAGGACAAACAGTAACAAATATTTTTATTATCAATGGTAAGATTAAATTGCTATAATAGCAATAGAATATCATACGTAATTTACATATTGGTAAAATAGAATGTTTACTTATTTTTCTAATACTAATTTTCCGATTTTAATTAAATAATCACTCACATTCGTCGTTTCTTCTATTCATTTCGCACACTCGACGCTAAGTAATATCACCATTCCTAAAGCGTTAAACTGATTTGCAAAAAAGTTAAATTGAATTGCGGAAATTGAATTGCAAAAATGTTAAATTGAATTGCAAAAATGTTAAATTATTTTAAAAAAGTTTTAAATTCAATTGCAAAAGTGTTAAATTGAATTGCAAAATTGTTAAATTGAATTGCAAAAGTGTTAAATTGTCTTGCAAAATGGTGAATTTGACTTGCAAATGGTATATTACTATTGGTATTATAGCAATTTAATTTTACCATTGATAATAAAAATATTTGTTACTGTTTGTCCTAATCAAAAATATTTTCAATTGCTAAAAAAAATTATGCACAAATTATCAAATAATTTCATTCTGACTTCATTTGAATGAAATGATACGCAATTAATAATAAAAATCGAAAAAATTGAACAATAATAACATTCGTAATTTACAAATTGGTTTTATCATACGTAATTTACAAATTGGTAAAATAGAATGTTTACTTATTTTTGTAATACTACTTTTCCGATTTTAATTAAACAATCACTCACATTCGTCGTTTCTTCTATTTATTTCGCACACTCGAAGCTAAGTAATATCACCATTCCTAAAGCGTTAAACTGATTTGCAAAAAAGTTAAATTGAATTGCGAAAATGTGAAATTGAATTGCAAAAATGTGAAATTGTTTTAAAAAAGTGTTAAATTCAATTGCAAAAGTGTTAAATTGAATTGCAAAAGTGTTAAATTGACTTGCAAAATGATGAATTTGACTTGCAAATGGTATATAGCTAATGCAGTTTCATTTGAGTCTTCATAAAAATCAAGTACGCATGCCTTAAGGCTAGTAGCTGGGCTATAAAATCTTACCAACAGGGGAAACATTTTTATTGCACCGTGATTAGAAGTATATGTAGCAACACTATCAAAATTCCCATTTTGAAGGGCATCAATCGCCTCTTGAGAAGACGCCGGCCCTAAAATATTATGCGCGATTGCACTGGCCTTAGTTCTTCCAAATGCTAGATTTTCGGCAATTTTTGGATCACAAAACAAAACACTATCAAGTTTAGTTTCACAATCCAGAAAAATAAATGACAAACTGTGTTTGATGGAATGGTAATGTATAGAATCTAAATCATTAAATTAAGTCAGCACTTTAATTGTACTTTCCATACTTTGGACTTTCTACACTTTGTACTGTCCATACGTTGTAATTTTAATTGATTGAACTTTGAATATGTTGTATATGCAGATATTTTGATTCAAGTAACTTTCACACGGATGAAATGTAAGTCAGCACTTATAGGGAATTAACCTTTGTGTACATGCTACGCAGCAATCACATGCGAACCAAATTCCATATCACTATAAGCGCTGACAATTACAATTAATTTAGCATATAAGCCCATGAATGAAAATATAGAAGTCAGTCAATCCAACGGATTACTTTGTTTTAGTTCAATAACGAACATTTGGTGACCCCGACATATCAGAACGACGTGTTCTTCTGATATTGATCGTATTGATTTGGTACCAGTTTTTTTTTGGCGTTGAATACTGGACGAATTCTCCTACGACGCTATCAAGCAACAGGAGAATAAGTATTAAAGTTTGAAATTTTTCTAATTTGTTCTTATTATTATAGAAAGAAATCTTCGTGAAAGAATGGAGGCATTGACTGGGCAGCAGGTATCGGCAGGTCAAGCAATGGAGCGAATGCTTACCAATTTTTACAAAGACTCGAAGTCAAGGAAAACCGGACGATATTATGAAAATCGTCTGAAGAAACTAGAAGCTGAGTGGAGTGATTTCGTGCGACGAGATGGAGAGTTGCAAAAGTTTCGGGCCACGAATATGGAGCACCCATATTTTAGGGAGGCATACTTCTTGCAAGCTCAAGAAGTTTACGAAGACCTAAAAGGGGAGTTGAAAGATGGGGCTAATGAGCTTGAGGAAGCCCACTCAATAGGTGCCACAATGCTTGACGGCACAAACCTGCCAAAACCCAATGGAGTGGACGTGGCAAAACGAGTTGCAAAGCAGCAATCATTGATTGGTTCATTAAAGAAGGCGATTGAGAACGTGAATCAACTTCTCATGGACCAGCCGGATCGTTCGCTGGCCTTTTGCCAGCAGCATGTGGCAACCCTTACGAATTATTGGACAACAATATCCGAGGCTCATCACGAGTTGGTGGCAGAGACTACAGAGTATAACTCAGACGCTGAAATATCGTCGTTAGAGAATGCCTATCAGGAATTAATGATAAGGTTAATGGAGACAACGGCAAAAAGCGGTAATGGGTCCAGTGAGACTTTCCAGTCAAACATAAAATTACCAACGGTGACTATTCCAATATTCTCCGGTGATTATTTGAAATGGAGTTCATTTGCTGAGCTGTTTAAGCAAATGATTGGAAACACAACGCTGCCCAAGATACAGAAAATGTTTTATTTAAAAACGAATCTAACGGGTGAAGCTGGCCGTCTTATAGCACATTTGCCTGTTTCTGAAGAGAATTATCAGGCAGCCTGGGATATTTTATGTAATCGATACGAAAATCAACGCTTGATCGTATCTGCATTTTTGAATAGCCTTTTGTCCATCCCATGTGTCACGTTAGAATCTCCATCATATTTGAAACGGATGCATGATACAGTGAGAGAGTCATTATTTGGAATAAAAAACTTGGGTATTGATACGGCCAATTGGGATCCACTTATAGTCCATTTGCTGCTGCGAAAAATTGATAAAGAGACACATCGCTTATTTGAGCAATCACTACAAGACCCACGACAAGTGCCCAAATTAGATACATTGCTGAGTTTTGTCGAATCGAGATTTCAGTTACTAGAAGGTTTCGGAGAAGAAAAGTCCAAAAAACATGACCGAAGGCACTCTACTCTGTTGTCAACAAAAGAAAAGCGACCATGTGGCTGTTGCAAGCAACAATGTGGCAACTTAAGGCAGTGCTCTAAATTTCTGCAGCTCTCAACAAGGGCTAGATTTGACTTAATTAAGAAATTACAGCGGTGTATAAATTGCCTTCAAGAAGGACATCGCTCCAAAAATTGTTCATCGAGAAGTTGCTTAAAATGTGACAAGAGACATCATACATTGTTGCACTATGATACAGCTCAGGAAACACAGGGGTTAGCGGACGGCCCAAGTGTTTCCACACTGGGCACCTCTGGTAAAGCAGCAAGCCATTCGGCACTCAGTTGCTTGAAACTGGGTAGCTACGTCTTCTTAGGAACCGCGGCAATTAACGTGAAGGGTCGAAACGGACAATATCGTCTTTGCCGAGCTGTGTTGGATTCCGGATCACAGCTAAATTTCATATCTGAGCGTGTTTTTCGTAAACTTGGATACACGGGAGGTGAGCAGCCAATCGATATAAGTGGCATCGGAGGCTCTCTTTTGAGATGCAAGGGAAGAGTAACCATTTCGATACAATCTCGTACTACCAACTACACTACAATGGTAGAGGCCATCATTTTGCCTGAGATTACTTCCGACCAACCAAGCCGCGAGTTCGATATAACAAGGTGGCCAATACCCAAGAACATACAACTAGCGGACCCAGAATTCAATACTCCTAGACGAATCGATTTACTCCTAGGAGCTGATGTCTACGCGGAGTTAATGATTCCAGGACAAATCAGACTAAACCCTGAGCTACCCACTTTACAAAATTCGGTGTTTGGGTGGGTCGTTTTAGGGAGAGCAAAATGCAACCATGAACCGGCGTCAGTGTCCTGCTATGTTTCAACACTTGAAACCCAGCTACAAAGGTTCTGGGAGTTGGAAGATGACCTTACAGATGGAACTAGGCCGATGACGAATGCGGAGAGGCAGTGTGAAAGCTTCGTTCTTAAGACTATGCAACGAACCTCAGAAGGGCGGTTCATCGTAAAGTTACCTTTTCGGGAATCCAACTGCGAGTTGGGACAATCAAGAAATATCGCAATACAGCGGTTCCTGAACCAAGAGCGACGGCTGGAGAAGAAACCAGAACTAAATGCACAGTATATAGCGTTTATGGATGAGTTGCTGAAACTAGACCACATGAAGAAAATTGAACTGCAGCAGATCCCAGAAGGCCATTACTTCCTACCACATCATTACGTTTTAAATCCGGAAAGCACAACTACAGCTTTGCGTGTGGTATTTGACGGATCCTGCAAAACAAGCAATCAGACTTCTCTTAACGACATTTTATTAGTTGGACCAACAATACAAGAAGAACTGTTCTCTATCCTGCTTCGCTTCAGACTTCACCGATATGTATTTACGGCAGACATTACAAAGATGTACCGTCAAATACTGGTCAATGAAGAAGACCAATGGTTTCAGCTAATTGCGTGGAGGAGAAACCCCATTGACAAATTAGAATACTACAAATTAAAAACAGTAACATATGGAA
Organism: Nemotelus nigrinus; assembly: GCA_947369275.1. NCBI lineage: Eukaryota > Metazoa > Arthropoda > Insecta > Diptera > Stratiomyidae > Nemotelus > Nemotelus nigrinus. The sequence continues at coordinate 171,838,211 of OX376372.1, forward strand.
CGTCGTGTGCTCCATATCTTGCGATCAAGGTGCTTCAATCCTTAGCCCAGCTACATAGCAAAAAATATCCATTGGCATCCAAAGTAACGCTTCGGGATTTTTACGTGGATGACGTAATTACTGGTGCTAATACCCTTGAGGAGGCCCTTAAACTAAGAGACGAACTGAAGTCCTTACTCTCGGAGGGAGGATTTCCCCTTCGCAAATGGTGTGCCAATCATCCACAGCTGTTAAAATCCATACCAACGGAGGAGTTACAAACCATGACGACATTTGAAAGGGATGAGGAATCTCACACCAAATCTCTCGGAATGAGATGGTATCCAAAGTCTGATACCTACAGCTTTCATGTTAACTTACCAGACACAACAGAAGTGACCAAACGGTCAATTTTAAAAGACATAGCTCACATTTATGACCCTCTAGGTCTTATAAACCCGGTGGTCACTAAAGGAAAGATATTCCTTCAACAGCTCTGGCAGGCAAAGGTTGACTGGGATGCGGTGGTAGAGGAGGACATTCGGAATAGTTGGATGAAATTCCGCAATGATTTGAAAAATATTCATTCTTTCGTAGTACCTCGTTACGCATTGCCAAATACTGAACCTATGGAAATACAGCTTCACGCCTTCTCGGATGCAAGTGAGAAGGCATACGGCACCGCAATTTATATTCGATGTACAACATCCAAGAAGGCCACAACAAGATTACTGTGCGCACGCTCCCGAATAGCCCCGCTTAAACAGATCACATTACCGAGGTTAGAGCTATGTGGGGCTCATTTGATGGTTAAGTTAATGAAAAAAGTACAAACCTCATTATGTGTTCCTATAACCAAGGTAGTCTTCTGGACAGATTCTACTATTGCTCTCTCATGGATTAAGGCAAGTTCAACATCATTCAAGACATTCGTAGCAAACCGGGTGGCCTATATCCAAGAGCAAACGGAACCAACACAATGGAGATACGTTCCAACAAAAGAGAATCCCGCCGACATAGTATCACGTGGAGCTACACCCCATGAGCTGCAGAAATGCACCTTATGGCTACAAGGCCCACAATTTCTTGAAGAGATCGAGAGTGAATGGCCAAAACATCCAACTGAATGCATAACTCATACTGATGAACTACGAAAGCCTAAAACTGTTTTAGCCACGGCAATCTCCATTCCGTTTCTAAATAACATAAACCACAAGAATTCCTTTAGACATCTACAACGCATCATTGCCTATACTAAGCGCTTCGTTCAGAATACACAAAACACGACCAATCAAAGACACGGAGGTCTGCATCCATGTGAGCTACAAAACGCATTGCACACTATCATCCGGATTATACAAGCTGATGCCTTCGCAACAGAGAAAAGGCACCTCACAAAAGAGCAAATGCTTCCTTCAAAGCACCCACTGAGTAAATTAAAACCATTTTTAGATCAAGACGGGCTCATTCGAGTAGGTGGGAGACTTGAGAAGGCTGATGTTGAGTACGACGCAAAACATCAACTGCTGCTGCCATACAATAACAACATCGTTACTCTATTGATAACGATGATTCATGAAGATCATTTGCACGTAGGACCCCAAGAACTTCTAGCCATCGTAAGACAACGATTTTGGCCTCTGAAGGGAAGGAAGTTGACTCAAACCATCGTTCACAGATGCCTTACTTGCATAAAAGCAAAACCAAAGTTGATCGAGCAATTAATGGGAAACCTTCCGAGGGAGAGAATACAGCCAGCACGACCATTTTCCACCGTTGGCGTGGACTTTTTTGGGCCAGTATACATACACTACAAGATTCGAGGCAAGGCCCCTACAAAAGCGTATGTATCAGTTTTTGTATGCTTCTGTACGAAGGCAGTCCACCTGGAGCTTGTGTCTAACCTAACCAAGGAAGCATTTATTGGGGCACTTAAACGGTTTATCGCCAGAAGAGGGAAACCAATTCGGATATATTGTGACAACGCTACTAATTTTGTGGGTGCGAAGAACGAACTAAAAGAGCTACGTACCTTGTTGAGTGATTGCAAACTGCAGCATGATATTGCAAAAACCTTAGCAAATGAGAACATCGAGTGGTCTTTTATACCTCCCCGGACGCCTCATTTCGGTGGATTATGGGAGGCTGGTGTAAAATCCGCAAAATACCATTTGAAGCGAGTAACTCAAAGCATTTCTCTTACTTACGAAGAGCTACACACCATAATGGTTCAGATTGAAGCCATCCTGAACTCAAGACCACTTACTCCACTTTATGATGATCCGAACGATCTGCAAGCATTGACACCAGGGCACTTTCTTATCGGTGCCCCATTAACATCATTGCCTAATCCAATGTACAAAGACGAAAATATCTCAGCCGTAAGAAGAAAGGAATTGATTGATGCCTGTCAAATGGAATTCTGGAAGAGGTGGAGCAAAGAATACCTCCAACACCTGCAAATCACCACCAAATGGAGGTCCGCGATGCCAGCACTTTCTCCTGGAACATTGGTCTTAATCAAAGAGGAAAACACGACACCGCAAAGATGGCCATTAGGTAGGGTACTAAAAGAGTACAAAGGCACTGATGGTTTCACTCGAGTTGTGGATATCAAAACAGAAAAGGGAATCGTCAAAAGAGCCGTTCACAAGCTCTGTCGTTTGCCATTAGATGAGCCCACATTGGTAGAAAGAACAGATCCACCCCAACAAAATGATCTACCACAAGCTCTCTTAGCCGCCAATGGATCTAGCACAAGAAAAAGATCTACTAAGCGTAAAATACATCCGATTAATTCGAACTGGCTTGCAAGTCCAGCAATGTATAAAATTGAAGAGGAAAAAGAGAAAAGTGAACCACAACTTCAACCATCACCAAAGAAGATCAAAAGTTCAATACCTTGTCGTGGCTCAACACTCTCTCAACTAGCTTTAATATTGCTAGTTTTGGTTGTTGCTCCCATAACCCGTGCAGCAGATGACACCACAATTGATCACTTCATTCAAATCTCGCCATTCGAAGAAAGAACGAGCGTCTACTTCGAGCAAATTTCCTCAATGTCGATAATTACAGACCAATGGACCATCCTTGTCTTTTGTAATTTGGAAGCCTACTGGGAAAACCTTAAAAACATCAAAGGTCAGTTAAAACAGGCCCACAATATCTGCTACAGTATCCAGAGTGAAACCAGAAAGCACTGTTCTTTACTTACGAGCCAACTGCAAGCCCAAGTTGATACCATTCAAAATAATAACGACCTGCTGATTGCAGAAAATCACACACGAAAACGAAGATCACCATTGGATATCGTTGGGATGATTAGTAACAAATTATTTGGCATACTCGACCAAGGCTACGCAGATAAGATTGCCGAGACTATCGACGAAATTAAAGGATCAGAAAACCACATGATGTCTCTGGTGAAAAATCAAACTTCGCTGATCGACGCAACAACAAATTTAATAGCCCACGATAGAGATTTCATGAACAACCAGCTCAAAACGGTAAACCACTACCTCCATGAAATCCAACACGAATTCAACGCAACAAACAAAATATTAAGTGAGCATCAATTTCTACAAACTTTCAACACATTAGCTACACATCTCACGCTGGTTATTACCGCCTACCAGTTTACCCAGACAGCATTAATAAACGTAATCACAGATGGTCATAACGGAAAAATCAATCCGCTCATCCTTACTCCAAAACAACTTGCGGATGAGGTAAGATTCATAAAAGAGCATCTAACTGCTTCGTTAACCATCCCAGGGCAGCCAAATCGCAAGTCCCTTCTGCAACTTTACCAGCTGATGACTGTGCAAACTCGGATCACAGAAAACCTCGCCATCTTTAAGGTAAACATTCCACTCCTTCGTAGAGACAGTTTACAACTGGTCAAAGTGATTCCAGTACCATTCACAATACACGGAAAGGGAGTTCGCATCAAAACGAACTCAAAATTCTTAGCTGTCACTCTCCACAGAGACTATTATTACACCATGACTGAAAGCGACATTCACCGATGTTTGGTGGGATACACTGGACACCACACCTGTTACCAGCAGCACGCCATCTACTTCAAGGACAACGGCCCCGCACAATGTGAATTAGCGTTGCTAAATCAAGCCTCCATCTTGCCGAGTAGCTGCAACTTGGAAGTCGATCATCAAAATGGGTCTTGGATTCAGTTACATGATCCGAATTCTTGGATCTATGTAGCACCAGTGGCAAAACCAATTAGCATTGCCTGTGGAGATCATACCTTCCAACATACACTCTACGGCACGGGCCTCCTGCGTTTCATAGCAGATTGTAGTCTTAAACAAGATTCAATTGTGATTACCTCCCACCATCAGCATACCAATATTATAAATCGGGCATTCATGTCCAAGGTTTTTCTGAACGAATCGACTATAAACAACCAATGGACACATCAATTAGTACCGGAATTTCATCACCTGGTTTTAAACAACAACACAAACGATATCAGCCAGCTCAAGAAAGCCCTCCAGACGATGAAGGAACAGGAATATCTACCAAAACTAACACCTACGCATACTTATTACATTGCCGCAGGAAATGTCATCACTATTGTGCTTCTACTAACGGTCATCGCTTTCTACGTAAAGAACAAAAGAGCTTCTCACCCATCTTCCAACAACCCTACCGCAACACATATTGACTTCCATTTGCGGCCCCGACGAAACACACTCAGTTGAAACACGATCTATTTCAACGGCCGGGAGCATGTATAGAATCTAAATCATTAAATTAAGTCAGCACTTTAATTGTACTTTCCATACTTTGGACTTTCTACACTTTGTACTGTCCATACGTTGTAATTTTAATTGATTGAACTTTGAATATGTTGTATATGCAGATATTTTGATTCAAGTAACTTTCACACGGATGAAATGTAAGTCAGCACTTATAGGGAATTAACCTTTGTGTACATGCTACGCAGCAATCACGTGCGAACCAAATTCCATATCACTATAAGCGCTGACAATTACAATTAATTTAGCATATAAGCCCATGAATGAAAATATAGAAGTCAGTCAATCCAACGGATTACTTTGTTTTAGTTCAATAACGAACAGGTAAGTTTTTGTAGCTTCGACAGCAATAAGTTTTTCTTCTTGAGTGGTCATTGGATCAGTTTTCAAAAACGCTTTCATAGATGTCGCCATACTTGCACTTCTTTCTTTTTGTTTGTGCTCATTACAATTTTGATGCTTTGCTATATCATATTTCCCGCCATGAGATACATACGCTGAAGTCTTTTTGACACAATGTGCAATGTGCTCTATAATTATTATTTGGGGCTGATTTTATGAACGAATAATTTTTAGTCCAAACATCTGAAAAACTGGACATTCTTCGATGTTTTTTTTTTCGACGAGTGAGAACTTTTTGTAGGATTTGTGCTTGCTGCAGACTCTGAATTACTCATTTTAATCTAATTCTGAAAATAAGTAATAAACCTCATGAACACACAATTCAAAAAGCCCTTACAAATAGGCAATGGAGAAATCGGGACATTTGGCGTCCCGATCAAGGGTGTATCGGGACGTGTCACCAGACCCCTGAAAATCGGGACATTCCGCGCAAATCGGGACACCTGGTAACTCTAGTTACAGTAATCTTTGTGTTTACATAACCTTCAAATTCGTCAATTAGGTCCAGTTCTGTCTTTGTCAGAATGTCTTTTGAAATTATTCCAAGTTTACTGGAGGAAATGACACGTTCAATGTCATCAAGATGATTTCTCAAAAGTGTAATACTATTATCAATTTGATAGACTAGGAAATTTACCTCATCTTGATGTGTTGCTACTTTCTTTTAGAATGTATCTCAAAATTTATTCAAATAGTTAGATAGATATTGCTTTCTGCTGGGATTTAATGTGATTTTTAATATTCCGAATTTCAGTGGTTATGTGATTATTATAAAAGGTTACGTTGTTGATTCTATCTGTAAAATCTTGCTGATTGTCAGTTAGTGTTTTTAGGGCATTATTAATTTCTTTTTCATCATCACTATCGAGAGTTCCAGCTATAATTTTTAATTCTTTTCCTAGCACGTTAATAAGACCACGTTTTTGTTTGAAATTGAGGATTAAGCTATTGATTTTTGCTGTTGGATTATTTGATCTAAAATGAATAAAGGTCTTATTCATGTCCCGGCCGTATTTCTTTCTTCTTCTTCTTCTTCTTCTTCTTCTTCTTTGTCGTCTTCCTTTCATTACTTAATATGCATCGTGTGGTACATACATTCAAGTGAAAATGGAGAAAGGTATGTTTAAATTTATTTAAAAATTCATGCGAAAATTCACCAATACAAATGCATCTGGTATCTTTTTATTAGTACAACACAATATAAAATTTTTGTTAATGGTATTTAAAATTGTTTTTGATTCTGTTGTTGATGTTTTCAGTAGATTATTATTATGTTGTATGAGTTCTGTGGTTTTTTGGTATGTTGTAATGTTGATTACGTGTATTACTTTATCATAATGCGAAATTACCTTCAACTCGTTAGTTTTTATGGGTAGGTATCCGTTATTGTTTGTTAAGCCCTGAATGTCTATTGTTTGTGAACTGGCAAAAGAGCATAGTGATAGTATTACAATCATGAATATGACTGGTGATATCCTGGAAAAATGACAAATAAACAAAATAATGAAATATAAGTACGTTATTTGCTTTTTTTGTTTGATTTTATTGTAGGAGACTTCCTATCCTTGTATTTTTTCCCTTTTTGTATGTGTTTCGTGTAATATTTGAAATTGTTGTTTGAGTCTACTACATGATCATCGTCAAGCTTATAGGTCTCCACTTTCCTGTATTTTCAATGATATTTTCCTCCTCTTTCCTCCTTAATGAAGTTAGGTCCTTCCTGTATCTCAGTATCTATTCGGTCTTTGTTCAATTTCTTTATTATTTTTTCTTTCTTTTCAGCTATTAAATTATGTATTCCCTGATATTCTTCCTGGGAGATATTTTCGTTCATAAAGTCGATGGGTCTTCTATTAGTGGTACTGTGGATTGTGTTATTATAGTGACGAATGGCTTTGATTACTTTTTCCTCTACTGTATCCAGATCAATACTATCGTCATGTTTGAGGAGACGAATGTGGTCATTAATGGTGTTGTGCAGCCGCTCGATGTCTGGTTTAGATGTATGGTTGCTGTTTGATGTAAAATGAAGCCTAGTTCATTATCTGCAACTATTATCTTAATATTACCATGAGAACCAATGTACTGAGCTATTTTCATTTCGAATTCGGTCCAAATAAGACCGTACATTTTGTATGCCTGAGCGAATTTAGAAAATTTGTTAAGTTGTCATGAAAATTGTATTTCCTAAACTGTAAAATATGTCGATTTGAATAATCTCATTTGGTCTTGATGAGATCTCAGTAATTTTAAAGGGTATTTTGGGTGGATTAGCCACTGAGCCACTGAGTGAGGTTATGGCTCGCCGGTGTCAGTGGGGCACTGTTAACCGCCCAGCCTACTTGGGGGGTAGCGACACACGGCTTGGACCGTTTGGGTCCCGGGTTGCTCAATGAAGATTGGGCGTGGGCGCCACTCACTCACCCAAAGGGAGGACCACGAGCCGCCGAGTGAGCTTACGGCTCGCCGGTGTCAGTGGGGTCCTGAAAGGAAACCAAACTCTACCCTGCTCCGTGCCCCGCGTTCACGTAGTCGGGTCCCAAGTGGGACTCCACGCTAACAGAGTATCCCCGTCCAAAGAGGCAACGTTTCACGGCCACTATTTAGGCATACTTAGTAACCCGCTATCGAGCTATCACGATGTACTCAACCCGCACTGGTCTAGCTAATATCCTTGGACTCAAAAGAAAGGAAACGATTCGGAATTTGCGGTTAACAACTTCATATTCGAGACCATTACAACCACGAATTAACTCAACTTCGCGCCTATCGTTCTCCACCACTCCACTCTTTCACAGGCTTGACACAACTATTATTTTCGAGCAAATTCAAGTCTAAAGTAACCATTCTTACACACTATTTCTCATTATCCTATTCTACTTAGCATTTAGTTTTGACTGCCATTTAAAATGTTATTAATATGACCTTATTACCTCACTCTCTTCCGGTGACGAAAGCCCAGGAACGATGTGAACTCCGACTCCGCCGTGGTGCTTGTTTTCCGGCTTCGGCCAACGTCTACTGTCACCGCGAGGTTGCCTTGACTCTTCCCCGCTCAACTCGGGCATATGATGAAATGTTACAGAAAATCAGTTATTCCTCCACATGCGACTAATTCCTTCCACGCTCGGATCGAAAAAGCACACGATGAGCTTCACCTGTTACAGAAAATCAGTTATTCCTCCACATGCGACTTACTCCTTCCACGCTCGAATCGAAAAAGCACACGATGAACTTCACCTGTTACAGAAAATCAGTTATTCCTCCACATGCGACTAACTCCTTCCACGCTCGAATCGAAAAAGCACACGATGAACTTCACCTGTTACAGAAAATCAGTTATTCCTCCACATGCGACTAACTCCTTCCACGCTCGAATCGAAAAAGCACACGATGAACTTCACCTATTACAGAAAATCAGTTATTTTTCCACATGCGACTAACTACTTCCACTCTCGAATCGAAAAAGCACACGATGAACTTCACCTGTTACAGAAAATCAGTTATTCCTCCACATGCAACTAACTCCTTCCACGCTCGAATCGAAAAAGACTCGTTGCTTCTGTCTCCTACCGCTGCTTCCCATCAGAGCTGTCGTACTTTTTTTCGTTTACAGTTTTTTTTCGCTTTTACCGTCATTTCAGGTGAATTTTCCATGCACGCGCCATAAGAGTGCGTCCAGTGTTATGCCCACATCTATCACCCGAGAAACTCACCAGCGGTCATTGAACGAACCTGGTCTGGGATGGAGTCGGTGTTGTTCCAGCTTATGTAGCTCATAATAGCACTGTATAAAACCACGTCCGCGTCTTTACGCCACGCGACCACTAGACACGGGAAGAGCTACGGAAAGTATTCACGATTTTTTTTTTCTTTTGGTTTATTCTTTATTCGAAAGTTTTAGTGTTACATCGGAGTAAGAGTTTCAAACGTAATTAATTACTAAACTTCGGCGCTAATCCACCACTTTACTCTTTGAAAGTTTTTATAATAAGCTACTGCGATACCAAGCTAAATGTACGTCGTGCAAGAAAAATCAACCAAAACCATCCTATAAAATTAAATTCTACTTAATACTAATGCGATCTGATGACTCACTTAAATAACTGCGGCATTAACCTTCTTCGCTTCAGTGGACCAAAAGAAGACCGTCAAAAGATAGACTCCGATTCTGATATTGTATCTTCGACTTAATTTTATCATCTCCACACAAAGAATTCGATTTTAAACAATGTATCTGATTTAGAATATTCAATTGATTTAGATAATTCGACGGATGTAGAGTATTCGATTGATGTATAATTTTCGACTTGGTTCCGGAATCTGCATGTTCACAATGTACCTGAGTTAGAATATTCGACTTAGTTCTTTCGCCTTCACAGAATGAATGACCAGCTTTTGTGTTCATGTCCCGCTGCTTTTCCATCTGCCCTCCGGTACTTTCACTTTTCCCCTTACTTCTAGGTGAATGTACCTTACATGCTCGACGAGAGTACGTCTAGTTCCATGCACACATCTACAACCCGAGGCATTCAACACTTTTCATTGAACGGACCTGGTCTTTGAACGTGTGGATGTTGTGCCAAACGTCATCGCAATAGCCAATATTAAACGTGCATGTGCTCAATGCTGTGTACTTTCAGTCGGTTTCAGTTCTAGTGGCCTGGGCAATAATTGTTTCGACGAAGGCGTGCTTTGAGAAGGCTATAGAGTGTATCTCAGCTTTCAGGGTCTGGATGTCTTCAGTACCTTTTGTTGGATATCATGAGTGTAAATTGGAGTTGTAGATGTCAGATATTTATGTTTTTTTTTGTTTTCTTTTTACTTACTTTGTGAGGATTTTAACTAGTTTCCAGGTCATCTTGTGATCATCTCAACATTGTACGTTACCACAGATCGAGCACCCGCTTTAGGTCGTTGTAACGAATTGCAAGCTCTTGCTACTCCATCTTCCTATTCCGACCTGAATCGGCGTATGCCGCATGCGGATTGTTTATCGACGCTTCTCAATGTAGCACACGGGTGCGATTACGGCGAGCCTTCGATGTTTTTTGGTGGTGCGAAGGAAATGACGCCTGTTAGCTGCCCTACAAATCTATTGGAGTAGGATCGAGAGTGTGGAAAAAGGTGAGTTCACAAACAAATCCATTGCGAACTAGGATCGTTTCCTTGACAGTGTCAACTGTGGTAGCAAGACTCATGCATATGCGGGGTCCCTAATATCGTGACGGGTCGTTTTGACTGCAGTTCACTGTTCTTCAGTTCACTGCTCCAAAGCTGATTGGCGGATAAGATACGGCGATCGATCCGGAGTGTGTGGCTAGTGGGCTTCGTGCAACGCGTTCCGCTAGTCGTGCAATGAGACACGTTATCGCGCATCCCGACTACACGTCCATTCAGTATCTTTATGATATTGCTCTTTCGGGACTGAGAAGCCGTTGAATAATTGGTCGTCATTGCTTGAAAAGGATTTAGGCATGGAAAAGGCTTGACGAGCGGCGATGGAGGCAAGTACTCTGGAGCCGAATAGACTGCAAAGGATACAAAGCCTCGAAAAGGAACTAGAGAAGCAAAAGAAATCAGCGAAAAAACAGGCTTTATGTGCGGCGATATAGGCACGTAATCTGGAGCACGTCAAAGAACGAAGAATGTAAAGCATGGAAAAGGAATTAGAGACAGAAAAGGCTTTTCGTACGGCGATGGAGGATAAGTATGAGAAAGATGTGAGGAATTTCTCACGTAATATTTATCTTATGTTTTTGCCTGAAAATAGATATGTCAAACGGCGGCTTTGAAACATGAACTATTTTTATTTTCTCCAACAAATGACTGACTAGTGTCACGACCTACAAAATGATAACTTGATTTCATCGGTCTCACCACATCCTATGTGGTGAACTTGAGAGTTCCCCACAGATGAATTAAAGCGGCATGTTCAAAACTTTTTTCCTCAACATCGGGGTGTATATATGCGGACGTAAATAATAGTAAATAATTTTTATTTTTATATGTACACTGTGCCAAAGCGTTCGTACTATGCGTTTTGCGAAATCAGAATCACCTCGGGAAGGCAAAGTAAAGAGATTGGGAATCAGAGGCTGTAAAATGCACATAATTCCCCTATGTGATGACACCCTCCACCACTCGCGTAAGCTTCTGCATGAAATAGATAGTATTCTGTGTCTATTTATTATTTTTTCTTTGTTTTGTTTTTCTTTTTTATCTCATTTTAAATAATCAGTTTATGCCCATCTTTCAAAACTGAAAGTTTTTCAGGTTTTTGCTTCAAGCCTAGTCCCCACAAGATGCTTATATTTACGTATCATCTACCGTTGCTATTTCATATATTTCTAAATTTCTAGTACACCTATAAAGTCACCTATTAAGCATAAATCTAAATAATAAGGCATAACTATACTACAGAAATAAAATATATACCTACTATTTTATGTAAGACAGTGTGTAAAATATTTAGAGATTTTTTTAATAACAAGAAATTACTTTTCAAATTGGTAAAAGACTACTGTACCATGAAGAACACTTACATATACAAATTTAACAAAAACCCTTTTTATTTTAAGCACATCATACAATGTTTCTGCAACTACATTAACAATTGTATGCGCTTCAAATATAAATTACTATCTGCATATTAAAATTGTAATCCTTTCGAATAATGGTACAAACTATTTTCAAATAACTACTTTCAGGCTAATTTTGATTTATATCTACCTTAGTAGTTGCGCAATATATCCAGCATCTACTTTTTGTATATTTTCAATATTTTCCTTGTGATAAGTGCAATAAGCGGTTCTGAATTTGTTTGGCAGTATACTGTATCCCTTCCTTTCCTTCAGGAAAGATGTGAAAGTTGCCGCGCCGCACCGTAGAGAGCTATTTCGCAACCATTATGTAAACTTCATATGTTGAGTCCACAAAATTTCAAGTAAAGTGGCCTGATGAAGTATGAGAAATTTTCCCTAATTGCATCAAATTATTAACATTCCTGTTACACGGTTACATACCATGAATCAAAGAATACTAAGAGTACGCTGACCGCCATGACATGGATGGCTATTAGTCGTTCGAACATACAGTGGGTCACAGCTTAATTTATGCAGTTCATACTCTATGTTATGAGGTTCTGTAACTACGAAACTGGAAAGAATATAAACTTAAAACTTACCCTATTTGAAATAAAAACTTGTAAATTTTAGACGTAAATTTTATTTCATGGCTATGTTTATTATTTATAAGCTAAAAATCAAGATACTTCCAAAAACATCAAAATTCCATCACACAGCTAATTTTATGCAATTACTGATAATATAAAATAAAATGAAAATACATAGAAATTATGTAGATTTTAATATTTTGTGTGATACCCCTTCTGGCTTACAACAGCTTTAAGCCGATTTGATATTGAATTAACTAATTTACGTGTAACATCTGGTGATATTTTCCTCCATTCGAATTCCAAAGCTCGTTTCAGATCATTCTCGTTAGAGATTGTATGTTTCCTGATATTTTACTCCAATATTGCCCATAAATTTTCAATAACATTCATGACTGGTGATTGTGGTGGTGGCGTCATTAAATGAGGACAGTTGTATATCAACCATGACTGAACAATGCCTGATTTATGTTTTGGGTCGTTGTCTTGATAGAATCGAAAATTGGACCGAATACCCAAATCTTCAGCGCTTTGCAACAAATTATCTTTAAGAATCTGAAGATACATGTGCTTGTCCATTGTTGTTTCTATAAAAGTCAGTTTTCCTGGACCAGAAGCCGACATACAGCCCCATACCATAACACTTCCTCCACCATGCTTAACAGTTGGCTTTAGGTTTTCTTTATTATACTCTGTATTTGGCTTTCTCCATACGTAATACATGCCATCTGAGCCAAATATATTAAATTTAGATTCATCGGGAAAGATAACTGGGTTCCAGAAACCTTGGCTCTTACCAGGATGCTCTTTAGCAAAGTTCAATCGACTGAGCTTATTTTTAGGACTAATAAATGGCTTTTTCCGGGAAACTCGACCATGAAAATCGTGATTCCGCAGTACTCGGCGAACAGTTTCCACACTACATTTTTTGCCAAGGCTTTCGGTCACTTCGGTGGTCAATTTTACCGCGGAGAGCCCAAGATTAGCAATAATTTTCTGCACAATGTATCTCTCGTCAGCTTTGTTGAAAATTTTATTTGGTGCTTTTCTTCCTTTATCATGCACCCGGTTCTCGTGCAAAAAACGCTCAATAATTTTTTGAACAGTACATGCGTTTATATTTACCATAGAAGCAATTTTCCGCTGAGATTCGCCGTTTTTAAAATGGTTTATGACCAACTCCCTTTGTTCTGTTGTCGTACGAGGACCCATTTTCTATTCTATTTGTGAAAATCTTTTCAATAACTAAATCACACTTCAAACGAGAACAAATGTAATTAAAAATCAATTATCAAAGTGGACACAAGAAAAACGCTTTCAGAACTGAATGGAAGAGTGCGAAATCGCTAGCTCTTAGCCACTGCATAAAATAAGCTGTCACATGTAATATCGATACTTTTTTGCTTTTCTTCGAATTTTAAAAGCCGCAGACGCATTTATTGATTGTTCGGTGTTTGTTTCATATTTGATGCAGCTGTGATAACCATTCTACTTTGAATTTCATTATACAACTTTTTTGTTTAAAGAATATACCGTATGAAAATGAGAAGTATCTACTGCATAAAATAAGCTGTGACCCACTGTACGTCGATAATTAACGAGTGTGTTACTCGTTTTAAATATACGCAAAAGATAATTGCGGCAGAGAACTGAATACAATCTTAGTGATTATGTCCAAATATATGAGAACAATTGTAGGCATATATATCACGAAGAAAAAGTTTTCTTATCGATGGTGAAATGACATAGAAAAAAGGATGTAGTTTCTGTAGATTACTTTTGCAATAGAAGCCTCGGAGTGTAAAATATATTTGGCTTTGATATAGTATAGTCGCATAAGTGAATTGCAGTATTTATGTACATCATGTATTTTATCAATTAATGATTTTGTAGTTTTTTCGTTTCCTTGTTTTGGCATGTTCTACAATTTCTTTATTTAATTTTTTTATTCGGAAATACATTCTAGATCGAAAGAAAAGTGTTTTGGTTTTACTATTGCGGAGGGCATTAATTGATTTAAATAATCCTTGCAAATTCTTCATTCCTCATTATTAAAAGCGACGAATATTTCTTCCAAAGCGCTCATTTGGGACATCAAGTCTTTGGTTGGCTTGGACAATCCTCCTTCGGTTAGATGATTGATCCAAGTATATGAATCAACATTATCCGAATTCGCGTGAATACATGGAATGGAATCTTTGAGTTTATGGCAAATAAAACTAGCCAAGTTATCTAACCCATCGAAAGCAATTGACTCAACTTCAGTTTGCATTTTGTCTTTGCAACGCTCATCTTCTGTTGCTTGAGATTTTCGAGCAACGCTTCGGAAAATAGCACCTGAAATTGATGTGAATGAGAATTTTTTTCGCGGTATTTAATTAGTTAATAGTCACACCTGCAAGTGGACATTTTAAATCCGGCGTGTCGCGTGATACATTGCCACTACTCGATAGCGCTCCTTCACTGTAGCCAAGAATATAGGATCGTCACCTACATATACTTAAATTCTTGTCTGTCGGGGTGGTCGTGAAGTCCTCCTTTGGAGCGAATTACTCCGAAAAAATTCTCCAGTATGTCTTGGTTAAATCGATTTGTTAATATATGGTTAAATTCAAAATTTTCCTTCAAATTTTCGAGTAGAAGTTCCAAGGCGTTGCTGGTTAAAATAATACCTTAGGAGAAAGCATAAGAAAAGCTACAGCTGCACTTTTGCGGCTAAAAGTAACGTTAATATGTACCTTTCTGAAATGGTAGTAAACTCTTTTTACCAATAACGCGTATGCCATCTATCATAGTGCACATTTGGTCCAGGATGTCTGTCTGCAGTTCAAGTGAAAGACCATAACTATGAACACGTTCACGAAAATCTGATGTAGGCGATCTAACATTCATTACATCAAACCAATCGTTAGTCTATAGAAGAACATATTAATTAGAATAGCATATGAATATTGGTAAAACTCTCTGTTTCAGAGCTTTAATATGTTTTTCTAACATTACCAATTTTAACAAGCTGTGTCATTCGTTCCAGTTTTTATCCGCCAGAAAACCAAGTGAAGCTGCTCTTGCTACAGCTTGTGCAATGGTGTGTGAGAAAATTTTTGCCGCTAATGTAACTTTTTGATGCTCAACACCAACAACATTTAAACTTTGAGTTGAAATTTTGTGGGCTATTGTGAGCTCACTAGATGTGCACGAAAGCAGCTCCAAAATAATGTCCTTCTTCACTTCTTTTCCATTTATTAGAAAACCTTCATCGAGAAAATGATTTCTAAGAAGTTTTATTAAATGGGGTACTTCGGCAAAAACAAAAATCTTCGCATCATTAAACAGAAACCTACCAAGAATTTTGGTTCAGAAATTGAATTTGTGACTGCAAAAATGTTACTATGGCTTATTCATGTCAACATCAAGTTCTTTGTAAGCACCCCTGTTTCCGCCACCAAGGCTGCTTGTGATGGATACAACAGTGTTGCCACCATTTTTCACAGTTTCTATGATGCTGAATAATATCTCTTTTGTCATTTTACTATCGAAGGCGTAAAATATTGGTTGTTTCCATTTGCTCGTTAGTTCTTTAATTTGAATATAATTTACCTGTTGTATTTACTTTTTATACTATGTATATATAGTATGCATATTATATTTGGTCTATTTATTATTTACATTGAGTAGAATTATTGGTCATATACTTCTGAGCATTGCTACTTGTACATAATTTGCAGAACGATCAAAGCAATAAGACTTTTTTATTTTCATTTCATCGAAGCTCAGCACACAAACTTTCTGTGCTTCGCGCATTTCTGTTGTTGCCGATAAGATTTTTACCACAGGTTACAATATACCTGGTGATATATCAACGATATTTGCCCAAGACCGAAGCGTTCGGACAGCAGGAAGGGGAGAATTTTTACTCCTGAACAATTTATAGGCACGATCACTTGCTGAGTATAAAATTATTGATTTCGCAATGTCAGCTTCTGTCGAATTTAATTTTTTTGTGCCATTTTGTAAAAAAAACTGGCTTACATTAACTCAATATAAGGGTTATTTTGAGCCACTTGATAGCTCTCGGCCCCACATTTCAGACCTTCAATTGCATCGGCAGTATATCTTTCACATACAATTTCCTTTCCAGCGCTTTTCTGTAATAAAGAGATGACCCGCTTTTTATTTTCTCGACATTCAGCTCGGTTGTCACGACCTTCTGATTTTGATGTAACATTTTGATCTTTGTGGTAAAATACTTGGCACTACATCATATGTCAGCCTGCGAAAATGTACTTTGCTATATCCAAAATTTTATAATTTTTAGTACCCTAAATCTAGTAATAACTTTTTATCTACAGAAATATTTGTAAATATTAATTCCTTTACCCATTTCAAACTGCATATTGCGATGAAAGTCATCCTTAGCGAAGTGCTCGTTACAAATTTCGAGGTCGTCGAATTGAAATGGTCTTGCCTTCGACAAAAAATCTCACACGTATTTAAAAAAAATGTATCTGCAGGAAAGCAATAGTAGCTGATATTACTATCAAATTTTTTATTATTTCAGTTATTACAATTTTTCACTGCACACCTCATTTTGAACACCACTTTTCAAATAGATTATTATAAAAACGCTTTCATAAAACTAAACCCACTTATTCAAAGCGTTTGTCACGTGTGACGTAATGAAATAGAATTCCAATATGTCGGACCTGCGTAATGCGTAAATTTTTTACTTGATTCATGGTCACATACCCAAGCTTTTGCTTGATAATAGTACTTTTACGGGCAAACGGAAGGACTCTATTCGCTTCACTTTTATTTTTGTCGTTGTAATTTCCCATTTCCCATTACTTAATATTCATCCGTCTTGAATACGTAGCCGCAAACTGATATGTAAACGTATCCAGTGGCAAAAAGGGGGCATAGTTCCGTAAAGGAAACCACCCAGGCTCTGCAACATGGGCTGACTAAGCAGGCCCAGTGCTCGTGACAACGCACGGAGCCAGAAAATTGAAAATCTAAAAAGGAAAAATGTGGGAAAAAGGCTACCTCTCTTCTCAGAGGAACCCGGGTGAGGCAGACAGCCCCGGGCCCCCGATGGTAGTGGAGCCCTGACCTCGATGGTCTGGGGTCCTCCACCCACTGATACTGGCCATAATATCAAAAATCCAAAAAGCTAATACAAAGAAAACTGAAATCTATAATGATTGGCCAGTATCCCTCCCTTTTTACCGTCATAGCTAAATTAGTGGCCTTTTAAACGATGTACTTGTTGATTCAGTTCGTTGTTTCCCTTTTTTCCCGCTGCTTCCAGTGGCCGGGACAATAATTCAATATCCTCGGGGATCCCTGCGCTCTGCCATTGTTGACTTTTTTGATGCCGGTGCCTATCTCGAAATTTTCGTTTGATGGCCGAAGGTGCACTATGAACTCGATAAACTCGAAAACTTCCGTATTATTTGTTCAAATTCCGATTTCCCGAGTATGAGTTAAAGAAGCACGGCCAACCGTCGCCAGAACGACTCTCTTCCGACTGTCTCGAAAATGACGAAATGAGCGAACAGCAAGACAATTTCCGTTAGGAATTTGGTTGCTGTTCGAATACAATAATAAGGTCGCAGGGGACTTACGGTACCTTATTATTGCTTCAAATTGAAATGCGTTTCAATTTGAAATGTGTAGCGATTTCGAGCACATACAGTGTGCGTCAAAATTAAGTGCCCAGTAATTTCGCTGGAAATTACTGGATGCTACAATATTTGAAAATATACCCGGCAAAAGAAATATTATCTGCGCAATATTTTCGGGCCGAAAATTTATTGATTCTACCCAGAAATATGGGTTATAACTGTAAAATAGAATACAGAATTACATACTACAGAGTTTTCTTAGTGGATGAGAACGAACAAACAGTAATGCGTTATTGATTTCGCTAGACAAACACAACATACTTTTTCTCTACCGAAAACTATTTCAATTATATAATATAATTTATGTGCAGGATTTTCCTGCAAATAAATTATGCTTGTCAGCTATCTGTGTTCGTATTTTTTGCAGAAAAAGGCAATTTGTCACGGCAATTTGAGTTCCTTTTTGTTTTTTTTTTTTTTTTTTGTTTCATAGCTTATTCTTTTTGTTTTTTTTAGTAATTTATTTCTTTATCCTTATTCTTCTTCTCCATAATGTATCCGTAGCGTCCTAAAACCGAGTTCAATTTGCATTTGAATCTTGTATGAATGACCAACACTTCCCTTCCAATAATCCTAAAATTATTGGAACGAAGTTATTGATTTGCTGATGTTTGAAGAACTTATGTATGTTCAACAGCAATTCCAATAATCCTAAAATTATTGGACCTTACCTTGATGATTATAACCCTAAAGTTATAACCCGGCTGAATATTAAGAATAATAAACAATACGTGTGTACTAATTAAAATTCTTTAATATTCTGAGAATTTGGCTACAGTATTCTTTGCTTAAGTACACAATTTTTGCTGACCTTACTAACTATGTTTTACGCAATTCGATGTATTGATCACAACCAAATACTTGCCTACAGTGCTTATGCTATCGAAATTTGAGTACAAATAATCGTCGCAAGTAATTTGTCGAGTGCAATGTACATTAGACTATAATGTATTGGGTTCATTATTGCACGACTGCAATAATTACAAAATTCTGATGTTTACAAAAAATGCTGACGAATTTACTTGCATTATCCAGTGCGATTGTTCGATTGCACGAGCTAATTATTAAAAAAGTGAACATGTATTCATTTGTTTATGCGTGCATTATGCAGTGCAATTATTTGATCACATTTAGCTACTTTGTTAAGATACTAACAAATCTCATAAAATAAGCAAAGAGGCATCAACACCATACTAACTACTAGATGACACATATAATCATGCATGGGAAAGTAATATAGTTGTCATTTTTTTTTTGAAAGTAGGCAACGCACCATAGTGACCGCGTGAATGAGTGGCGTATGAGTGACGGTGTTCGTCTTTCAGTTGATTGAGTTGTGGAACAAGCCAAAATACAAACATGAATTTAACCGGTTGTGAATCCAAGATACAAAGGCGTTGGGTCATATATGAATTGAAACTTAGTACGGCGTCAAATCCGATAAAGAAGTATAGTCGAGAATTTCTACATAATTCTGTGAGAAGAGGGGGTGTCACGGCAATTTGAGTTCAGGGAGCAATAATAGCAAAAACACAAAAAAAGGATCTCCACCGTTCTCCAATAGGGAGAAAGATGGAGATTGTCGCGTAGTTAATTTGAAGTTAGGCATATATGAGTTAGGCATAAGAGATCGAAACGTTAGCTTAGCCTGTTAGTGAAAAGACTTAAGATCGCACGACATAGACATTACACCAATACACAGCGACCTACTGAGCCAAACGACGATCGAACACTATCGCTCACAAAACGACACGAAGTTCGAATAGGAACAACAATCACAAAACATTCACGACGCGCAATGATCACCAATTATAAAAAACAATTATCTGCAAATACCTGACCAAAATCACCGAAATTATCGCCAATGCAAAGGACGACCGAGGAGGGAAGATCAAAATGTTCAGATTCCGACGCACGGATACGCACTACAGGGGGTGTGTTCAATGTGCATGCTATAGCTGCTCCAAAAGCATAGCATAGCATCACTTTAGCAAGTGTCAAGATTCGCAGTAGCTAGGTGAAGCAGCTATGGATATTGGACAGCCAAGAGCTGCTACGAAGGTCAGCCTTTACACAGGAAATTCAAAAATAACTTTGTTTCAATTTTTTATTGTAATTTTTGCATTTTCGTGGATCAGTTCAATACTTCCATTGCACTTTGAAAACTGTATGAAATTTAAAAGTTTTCAACATACAGCTGCACAATCCATTAAAATTTTCCTAACATATTTAAAATGTATCACTTATTTCCGGCTTTTGACGCCATATATGAGAAAAAGAGCAAAAAATAATCCTTGAAAATTTGATAATACAGGAATCAGTGCACCCGGCCTTTTACGCTTCATGATCGCCTTCTAAAAACTCAAGATGAGCTGCTCTGTGTACAAGCCAACTTAAAACTCGAGTTGAGTTTAAGTGTTTAAAAGCCCGTATGTAATTTATGCTGTCACTATTTTCAAAATTTATTCCTCATCTCCTGTGTCACAAAAGCGCAAAAACTTCTTTTCATTTCAATTTCCAATTGAAAATGACGTTTAAACTGCATGTCAGCTGTGTACGCACGGCCATTTTGCCTTAGCTACTTTCTAGCTATCCTCCAGACTACCTTAGCAGCTATTCCGGAATCTTGGACAGCCCGACTGTCAAATAGCAAGCATCAGAAAGTAGCTATTTCGTGACATTAGACAGCCAGAGCTGCTAAATGAGCAGCTAATAGCAGCATAGCATGCACATTGAACACACCCAGGGCAGAGCACTGTCCAAGTTACTCATACAGTCAACAACTGCCCTAGGTCAACATTTGACACACATTCAGCTGTCGAGCGAGTACTCGAATGGCTGATATCGTACGAGGTCACATAGGAGACCGTCGCGAGTCATGTATGGAAATCGGAGGAACGCGGGAGCACTCAAAGGGGAAACGAGGGTGCGATATTAGCATATCGACACCTCGTTGTCGACACTTGCGCGAACGAATGAGGCCACGGCCGCGGGCAATTTGCCACCCGATGGAATTCAGATCGATAGAATTGTACAGATAGCTACATACCTTGGACCTAATAGCTCGCCTCGAGCGTAACCGTCGACTGCCCTCAAGGCGTAAATGTCCATGCCAAATGGCTGTTCCGCCAGCTCCACAAGACATCACCACAAAATAAGAAATACTTCACGATGTTGTCATCCGTCTGACACTTTCAGCTCCAACCAAACTGACAGAGCAAAATGTCAACTGACGGCGGTCAAATTATTTCGGCTGAGGGGAAAGTCATCTGTCTCAAAGTAAGGCATTTGAGTTAAACAACATAACGAGTGGAATCGAACCAGTTGGAGTGAATCCAACGGAATAGGGAAAGTTCCGGTACAGTGAACATTTTTCCTGTGATCGAACAAAGCAAAGAATCGCGCTCTTTCGAATCGACAGGGTAAGCGTCCAAACGTACTGAAAAGTGATTGCCGATATCATAAAATTGATGTTCTTTCACTTGTCTGCTTTGTTCAGAGGAATATTGGAGTCGAGGAAGCGGTGCAATAATACATTTAGATCGGAAAGGAATTTAACGAGTGCAGAACGTTGGTTTGGTGGAAAAGACATCGAGGCGATGGCAGATGCGAGTTTTAAAGAAGCATCATTAGAACATCAGTGGTGACGATCGAGTGGAACCACAATCGTATCTTTGGAAGTGAAATGATAATTGATCGAGACATAGCATCTTGTTTGCGGTCAGTAACGAGTCGACCGCTGATTCGAATTTCGGAGGAGTGTCATTAGAACATCTTTCATAACGTCCAAGTGGGATTATTTTTTTTCGAAACGACGGCGAATTGCAACAAGGAAGTAGTGCACGAAGTCGGAAAGGGCCCCAGCGCGGGATTTCACACAGGTGCTGTAATTATTATATATTTTTATATTGATATTCGATTTTTGAGCATTGATTTGTTATTCTTTGGCAACACTAATCTTAAGAGCCTTTACCATTTATGGGAACACGTTGAAACTAAATTGTTTTGTGAACAAATTTTCTTAAACAAAAATAATAATAATAGAGGCTGAATTTTGAAACCGTGATTTCCGTTCGTATCATTATCTTTGTCTCGGTTTGAACGGTAGTGGCAAATTAGTCAGAGCGAAAGTGCGAAATACCGTAGCCCAGTGGGCATAATTTGAAGAGTTGCTTTCTTCTCGCTTCGAGGCAACATCTGATCGGCAGTTTTTTTTTCGGCCAAAAATTAAATAAAAATCTACCCACCCCCATCTTCTTCTGAGTGGGGACGAGGGATCGAGTTTGTTTTTCCCGTTTAAAAACGGCTATAACGGTAACAATGCGAAGCCTTTTCTTCCTTAATTTGAAAAATTCTTCAACACATGCAATTGCAAGAGAAACTTGCAAGTTCCTGACGGACGCGGACAACCCTATTATATATTCCATAACCGTAATAGTTATTAGTTCAAATTTCGATATAATAATAGAAATTACCCCAAATCATTAATATTTTCCCTTTCTAAGTAACAGAATGATGTTCCCTAACAAAATGATATTCCTTTTTGCATGCTTTATAACTCTCTCCAATGTTTTGCATCTTTGCATGTGCTTTCTTTATATGTTTGCATGTTTTACATCTTTCCCTAAATTAGTTTCATGCAAGTGATTTCCAAGCAATTCCCTTTCATTTTAATTGTCCCTCATAGCGTAGCCTCTGTGTTATCCTTTGAAAAATTATTCTTCCCATTGTCCACACGGAATATTTGCGTAGGCGCTCCATCCGCCAGTTCGCTGTCGAATTTTTTAAGGTTGTTTTTAATGCGAATTGCCAAAAAGGTTTTTATTACCAACATTTTACTTGCTTTCTCACAACAAAACGAGTATGGTACTTCATCCATAATAGAAACCAACGTAGAACAATTTTTTTTTCTATTTTGAGGGATTTGAAATTCTCTTTGAATTTTTTTTACGTACTCTATAAAATTATTTGGAGGTGTGACTAGTCTGCAGCCTTCAAATTCTCTAAAACCAATGTAAATGGTATCTCTGCTATCCATCGGCTCTAGAGCTACTCTCGAAAGTGTGCACATGTGTTATGTTATGTTATTAATCGTCCGTAGATATATCCAGTCACATAGGCGAAAGATTAGCCTCATCAATGCTCATTTCAGGCAATGTTATACTCACAACAATTTGAATTTTTGTTGGCACTGGAAGATCCTCTGTGCTTTCTAAATTTACTTCTGGCAAGCCCCAATCCTTTTGCTCTTCACAGTTACCTTCCTGGAGTATTACCATATATTTGCAGCTAAACACTTTCTTAAAAGTAAAAACAAATTGTGGCGTGGGGGTCTAGTTGTTCGCGCCCATTTTCCTGATTAAACCAAACGTATTTTCTAGGCTGTTTTGGTTTAATTTTTATTAAGATGTACTGCACACCAATACCGCAGCTTTTCAGCATCTCGAAAAGTCCAATTAAGCTGTTGATTGAAATAATTCATCCTTTGAAACATTTAAATTTTGAAGATAAATCCTTTACGTTTGTAGGTATCTTCATCGACTTTAGTAGGTTTTTCATTGATTCCAAATGCTCAATTCGCCTCTATGTAACTTTGAATTGCGTTCTAAAAAAAATTTTCTCTACACATGTGTTCGAATTGAAGATATCAAACAGCTTGTTGAAGTTGTCAACAAATTCTGCGATTTCTATGGCTTTCGTCCCAATTTGATTGTTACTTGCTCTAGTTTACATTGCAGAGGCAACTGTATAGCTCAATACTTGGGTGGCCAATTTGACTTTAATTTGTTTTTTAAATTCGACGGGAATACGTGGTGTTTGGTCAATTTCGGCGCCAGTTTAAAATTTTGTTTTTTATCTTCCCCATAAACCTCCCCAATATGCCTCCAGGATGCTTCTTTTCCACCGTCAAATTGTATATTTCCTTTTTAAAATTATTTCGTATTGATTTAATCAGATGTGGCGCATCAAAGAAGAAATATACTCTTTCATCTGGCTCTCTAACTTTGAAATATGTGTGTTCTGGCGAAATAGAAAGAAGTTTAGACATTGCGATATTATTCGATCCTTGATCGCAAACTATAGCTCGTGGCTTCAAGTCATTTTCTCTTAACTTTTTAATACAATCAAAAAGTAAAAACTTAAGGTCTTTTGCTCGACAACATCTCTGGACCAAAGCATATACCATCAATTGCTTGTAGTTATGGCTGATTCCTTTAATCATAAATACTACAGCAGATTTCACAACGAGCTGTGTTCTTACTATTCCATCATCTTCTATTCCACTACCATATCTCGTCGTTTGTCATAGTCTAAATGGGGTTTTATTGCGATTTCATCTACGCACACAATACAGTTTTTTAACATTTCCGATAAATTTTCAGTCTTAACTTGTAAACATCTAAAGTATATGTCTTTAATTCCTGGTCCAGTTGGCCATTTCAATATTACACAATAGCCTCATTGTGGAAAATACTGGGAGACTTTTAATCAAAAATTTGTGTATGACCGGTGAAATAGGGTAAATCGATAAAGCAAAAAGCTTTACCTCATTGGAGGATCTCACGCCATGCTTGGCTCTATCTTCATTGGCCAAATATGATTCCCTTAAAAACTTTACACAATTTGGTGCTTTGGCACACACATAAAATCACATCACGATAAATTAAATTTGAACAATTTCCACGATAGGAAAATATAAAACATTTTCAATGTTCTTCACGTCGTAAGCAAACCCGACACCGATTTGACATTTCAACTTGCCGATCGTTCGTTGAATGCTTGTTAACGAAATATTTTGTCCCGTTCTTTTACGTACACTTTGATTATATTTAATGTTGCTATCCATTTCTCGCTGACAATTATGTCTTTCTATTTCTATTATGTCTTTCTATTTCACACCCGTCATGACACTGACAGTTGACTTAATCATATATTGCTATCCATTTCTCGCTATCTTCTTACTTTGTCGTGCAAGGAATCGTAGATATCGTAAATTTTAATGGCGAATCACGTACTTTCCGAGCTATATATAGTATTTAAGCTATGGCAAGGCATAATTACATCGTTATGCATACATTCAAAGATATTAATCGCAACACTCCTCCTCGATGTGATATGCCCAGCTTCTCCAAAAGTCGCTTGAATAGCTGCTTTGGTAACGCTTTTGTTGAAGTATCTGCCTCTTGATCTTTACTGCTGATGTATTTTAAGTTAATGTCATTTTGATCAACCTTTTGACGTAAGAAATGGTATCTGACGTCCATGCACTTAACTGGTATTGTTTCTAGATTTGAAGCAATTTTGATACAACTTTGATTATCCTCGAAAATTGGTACAGTGTCTACTTGAATCATTCAATCTGAAAGCAATCCTCGTAACCACAATCCTTCGTACACAGCTAGTCCTGGAGCTACATATTTGCCTTCAGTTGTAGAGCAGGAAACTACCTGCTGCTTTTTTGATGTCCGACTTACAATATTACCAAATACTTTGTATAAATATCCACTGTTTGATTTTCTATTGGACTCGTTAGAAGCATAATCAGAATCTACTGAAATGTTTCAGTAATATAGTGGACACTGGTAACTGGTAACTGGCTACAATTTAGCTCTTGGAGCCAGAAAAGAGATTCAGACTGTTATTAGTTTTTCGCTTTGGCGAACCTGTCGCCGCTATGCGAAAATAGAACAGTCTTCTTTTCTTTAATTTACCCTGCTAGACTTGGCTTTGGCAAGCCTGTCGCCGCTACGCTAAGTGAAGGGAGTCTTGATTATATTTGAGAATAAAACTATTGTTTTATTAATTTGGTCGCCGCTTGTTATTTGGCTTACCATCCAAGACTGTACTTTATTGTTAATCATTCGATCTTTTATATCAATAATAGTACAGTTATTACAAATTCAAAATCTGCGCGAATCAAAAATAATTATCTAGTTCCGAGTATTTACCACTGCGTGCAATTAGGGCGCTCTAGTCGCCATCTGTGTATATGACATTTCGACAAGTGTCGAAACGTCAGTTTTGTTTTCAAGTTACACAACACTACAAATCCAACGAAAGGTTTTTTCATTTCATTTTTGTTATAAATTAATTCAGAAGCTATAGTTCCTTTTAAATAACGTACTAGTCCCTTCACTGCTAGCCAGTGTTCCTCACCAGGACTATCTTGAAAACGACTTAGTTTGGATATTGCGTAGCATATATCAGGTCTACTGCATAACGTTATATAGGGTAAGTGTCTCGGTTGTGGCCATAGTTTCGGTTTCCAACCATAACTTTTGATCAAATCTTATTTCTGCAGACATATATATATATATATATATATATATATATATATATATATATATATATATATATATATATATATATATATATATATATATATATATATATATATATGTATATATATATATATATATATATATATATATATATATATATATATATATATATATATATATATATATATATATATATATATATATATATATATATATATATATATATACATATATATATATATATATACATATATATATATATATATATATATATATATATATATATATATATATCAATGGAAAGCTTGAGGTCTTAGGCAACGACTTATAGAAGCATAAATTTGAATTTGTCAAAAAACAAAGTAGTTATTCAACTGTAAAAAATTTGTCTATTTTGACCATCAAATTTTTTTACCCGGTTGTAGCCACCCCTGGAAAATGTCCTAAAAATGGAAAAATATTAAATAAAACGCCACTCGATGGTTAGAAAATAGAATTTTATTGAATTTCGAAGCTCTTAGTTGAAAAAAGAACAAGAAGAAGTTGCAAAAAACCCTTCAGAAAAAAAGTCTATGAATCTGAAAATAACAAGAAATTAAAACGGAATTATTCGTCGTCCCCATCGGTTTCACAATTTTTGCAGGTGTAATAGCCGGTTTGCATGTTAGCGCACTTCAAATGTACCGGTCGTTGGCACGTGTTGCATTCGATAGAGTTGTTGGAGGTTAATCGAATTGGCAACAGCTTCATGCATCCTCCTCCTTATCATCAGGTGATGCTGATCGAGTTTTTTTTTGCATTGGCTCGTTTAGCCGCCGGTTTGACTAGCGTTGGTGTAGCTCCTCGCTTAGCGGCTCTCTTTCCTCGTGTCGGCTTATTTTTCTTAGCTTCCTGCTTGACTGCTCGCTTCGTGGCTGTGTCGTTCAATTCAGCGAGGACTGGCGGCGAAGTGGGTTCGCATGGGTTTTCCGCCACGGTTGGAAGGTTTCCGTGGTGAAGCTCCCAGCAGAGGACCTATGGAATCCAAAATGGATAGGCTACTTCTCGATGTAGTTTTGTTAACATAAACAATGATATTTAACAGTGTATTCGCCAAATACGCCCTTTAATCGATAAAAAAAGTAGGTGGCTACAACCGGGCAAATTTTGGTGGCCACAACCGGGAAAAGCAGGGCTGTCTAAAAATGCTCAGCAAATATATATGGAGCAAACAATTTGATCAAACCGAAATATAATCACAAAATATAATGTTTTCTCTTCCCAAAAATATATTGCATTCACCTTTTTGAAGTCACTCACTATAATTAATCGCACTTTCAACGCGACACGAAGTTACATCAACGTTGACAGGACCACACAAGACAATTTTACCGACCGTAGCTACTTTCCGTATGAGTCTTTTGACGGTAGATATCGACAAAAAACATCGTGTTGGCATCGCGCATCAACGACAATTGTCATATCGACTGTATCTGCCCCATATCGAAAATTATCCAGGGGTGGCCACAACCGGCGCATGGCCACAACCGGGAAACTTACCCTACATCATTTTTCCAATTACTTCCCTATACGGAACAGCATTTCTCGTACAAGTATCAGTCTTTTTCGACTGAATTGTCATATCCATTGAAGTGGATTTTGTTTTACAAGTTTCCATCTTTAAATAAACTAGTAAATCTTTTATCGCCTTATTCTGTGACATACACAAATGAGAATCCTTTTTGTAATCAAATCCAAAACCAAGAAATTGTGCAAACAATTTTGATTCTTTCATTTCAAATTCTGCTTTTAAAAACGTTTTCATTTCTTTATGTTGCGATTCTGTTTGACTTACTAGTAGCACATCGTCAACATATGTCACAATGTACACTATGTACCCGGTGCTACTTCTAGTGCAAACACAGTAATCATGTTTTGATCCCACAAAACCTAACTTCATTACAGTATCATAAAACCTTTTATACCAGCACAGTGCTGATTGCTTCATTGCTACAGTGATTTTTTTAATTTCCACACTACGCCGTTATGAGCAAACATATCTTCAGGCCTCTGCATATAAATTGTCTCTTTCAAATTGCCGTTTCAAAAAGCTGTTTTAACATTCATTTGACTGATTTTGTAGCTTTTGGCAGCACTGTCCGAATTGTTGGAAGCCTCGCAACAGGTGCGTAGTTTCATTGGTGATCGATTCCATGCTGCTGCTGACAGCCTCTGGCTACAAGTCGCGCCCGATACGTATCCGGTTTGCCATTTCTGTTCGTTTTTAGGCGGAAAACCCACCGACAGGAGATAATTTTCATTTCGGGCGTCCTCTTAACCAAATCAAATTTATTATATCGTTGCAAAGATTCTAACTCGTCCTTGTTAGCAGCTTCCCATTTTCACGATCAGGCCTGTATTTGATATCATCAAAATTTGCTGGCTCACCTGAAAAATTAATTTCCGACAGATTGATTTGATCAAAATTTTGATCATATTGCAACTTGCCTGGATTTTTGCGCTCACGACAACTAAGCCTTGAATTACTCAAAGATGATTGTTGTCGGAGCGCCAAAGTATAACCTTCTGCTTCGAAGACGTCATCAGATAATTTCGCGCTAGTATCTGACGGATTCTTCTCGGAATCTTGATAGTATGCATCATCCTGATTGTTAATTACATCAAATACTCCTTCTTGAACTGATTTGTTAAAATCTTCTACAATGCACCAATCTCTTAATTTACAAACCTCGTAATTGTAATGTATTGATAACGCTCTGAAGTCCGGTGTACGAATGAATTGTATTTACTAAAAACTTATTATTTACAATGATCATACAATGCATGTTTGTGTGTTGCAGCCTGAGTTGAGAGAGAATGTTTACAGTAAACTCAAATATATATACAACCCGCTCTCCCGTAAACTTAATGTAATAACAATGTAACAAATATTTTATGCAATGAAGAATTTTTATTATTCATAGTATATATATACGATGATGATTGGAATTCAAAATATTCTTTAATTTGTTTATTTAATGATACAAACGAAAAAAAAACTGTGATAATTTTATGACTTTGCCATCTTTCCTACGTCTCAATTGTCCTGAGTCATAAGAGCTTACAGAATTTGATTCATTTTGCTGAGAGATTATACTATTCGTTGGAGAAGGAGGTGCACTTGTTGCACCGGTACTTGTATCCGTTCCTGTGACCTCAACATTTGATTCATTTACGTTATCTTGACTACGTATCTGATCCAAATGAGTAGTATGGATACGTGGGCTCTAATCCACTTTGTATGGAAAATGTTTGCGGTCAGCGACTTCCGGTCGAGCAGCGTTGTGACGTCACGCACACATGCCTGCTTGTGGTTTTTGGCGCGTGCTGCATATGAAGCGGCATATGAGTTATGGGCAGATTGGGGTGTTATCATGTTTTGTGGTAGACAGGTGTGTGGCGTATGATACTAGAGGGAGGGGGGACAGGTGTGTGTGTGCGTAATGATGGCAATTGATCCACGGCTTAATGCATACGCAAAATGCATAATCGTCAAAGCATTACGAATACTGGTTCTAGCGTCTCATTTTCAAACGAAGATGTATGGTTTTCATATCAACGATACATTTTTGTGCTATAAATATATTTTCTCCATATGAAATTTCATGTGTGGTTTTTGGCGCGTGCTGCATATGAAGCGGCATATGAGTTTTCGTTTTCGCGTCTTATCAACAGTAGCGGCGTTTATAATGCAGATCGACTTAGACTGGCTTAGACCGACTTGGATTGAAATAAAACTTCAAAATAGGTTTTTGGTGTGACTGGATTAAAGTGGATTAACCTAATAAAATGCAGCTAGTTCTACTAAAGTGAAGTATATCGCATCGTAACGTCACATATATGAATAGAACTCAAGTGAGCTTCTAATTTTTCAATCCTCAATCGCTCGATGCGCGTCTTTTAACGTCCAAGTCGATCCAATCCAGTAAAATTTTGTGATCGGATCGACTTAACTCAAATCAATCCACTGCGCGTATACAACGTGGTTTGACTAATCCTAAGCCGGTTTGAAACCACGTTATAAACACGGCTAATGTTTTGTGGTTTTTAGCGTCCAAGTTGCGAGTTTGTTTACATTTGATTTTGTGTACATTGGTGTTTTGTTTACATTCGACTTTGTTTACATTTGGATTTGTTTACATTGTGGAAGCCCTTTGCTGGATGACGTCACACGTCGACACGTTCGAATATGAATTCGTTCAATATGAAATTTTACTCTGTGATATTGTTCGAATGACGAAGAATTCGTTGAACATAAAATTTTAACCTGTGGGTTTGAATGGTAATAAACAACATATGAAGTTAGTAGTTTTTAAAAATGATTTGATAAGCATAGAATTGTGGTTTCAACTGAGTTAGTTTGAGTTTCATTGCCAGTAAACTAAGAGAATGAGTGACAGAAATATTTATCAATTAGAAACGGAGGAGGGGGAGGAACTAACTCCAGTGCCTCCACTGTATAGGCTTCAGGTATGTATTCGAGAAAAAAAAAATATCTTAAAACTTTAATTTTTTAATGTTTTACAGACGCCGAGGACACCACCGCCACCACAACAGCAGCAGGCCCTTATGGAAGTTTTGATTAAAGAGCATTACAGGGCCGAAGCAGCATTTTAAAATTTAATCAAAACATTATTAAAAGAATAATGATTATAATAGGATTAGTTGAATAAGTTTTTAATAAACCATATGTAAAGTTGATCAAATTTTTTTTAATTTTTTCCTCCTTCCTCCCACTCTCTCCATCACTAAGAGAATGAGTAACAGAAATATTTAGCAATTAGAAACGGAGGAGGAACTAATTCCAGTGCCTCCAGTGTATAGGCTTCAGGTATGTATTCGAAAAAAAATCATATTGTTTCAAATTTTAATTTTATTATAATTTACAGATGTCGGGGCCATCACCACCACCGCCACCACAGCAGCACATAGAGAGAGAGGTTCTAATGCTTACTCATCAAAGAGCATTATAGGGCTCAAGCTGAGTCTTTACAGTTAATGCAGGTGTTATTGAACTATAGATATTTAAAATATATAATGTAATATATACAAAAAAAAAAATAAAATGTTTTTCATCAATTAGTGGATTTGATTTTATATTATAATTTTTACAGTAAGTCAAATAAATGTGCGGTGTATTGATGCTTGTCATTTGGTGAGAAGGTGTGTGAATCCGGTTTTCAAATCGGGTTTTCGAATCGGGTTTTAACACTCAGTTTACATCATATGCGACCATCTGTAGAACCCATTAGCCCCAATTCGGATTTCATTTGTTGTGAGTGAGCTCTAAACGATTTTGGTGCAAATTCCTTGCAGCAAAGATATGAAAAAGTAAAAAAGACAATTTTGTTTATGTTCAAGTTTGTTTAGTGATTGGGGAAATCCTTTGCTGGATGACGTCACGCGAGATTTTAGCTCTTTTGTATAGTGTCTAGGAACATCGGAATTTTGTTATTGGCGCATGTGAATGTGATATACCTTTATCTTTAGCTTAAAATTTTAATCTATTTGCGTCTTCTCAACAATAGAATTTTCACATTCGTTTCGTAGTTTTTTCCAACTACCTACTATATGATGAATATGATATTCGCTTTTACTTAAAATTGTTGCAGGGAATCACTTTGGGAGAAAATTATTATTTCACTGTTTAATTCAAATAATAAATGTTGCTGATTTCGAAATGATAGCCCCGAAAATTTTTCGTTTAAAAAAAATGCAGCTATTGACGCTTTTCAGTTGCGCAAAATGTTTGGAAAGAGTTCAATTGTACAGCGCTTTCGGACTATTTGGAATTATATTTAAAGACGAACGTGCTACTTCTGACAGATGTGTTTGAGAATTTTCGAAAAGTATGTCGGAAAATATATGGTCTGGATCGCAATGCTCAAAACAACATCTATTCAACTTGAGCTGTCAACTGACGTAACCATACATCATTTTGTTAAACGAGGAATCAGAGGTGGTATCGTTCAATGCTCGCATCGTCATTCAATCGCTAATAATAAATATATGGATACTTATAAGGCGGAAGATCCATCCAAATATCTGTTATACTTAGATGCTAGCAATTTGTATGGGTGGGCGATGACTTAGCCACTTCCTCATTCTGAATTTAAGTGGATTGACAATCAGGATGATATTGGTATTTCCGAAGTGGTCACTTTGATTGGCCGTCCTGCACGTGGGCCGTTTTCAAGTGGGTCTATTACTGATTCGAAAGGTCTGTGCCATCTGTATATCACGGTTTTACCTGAACATGAGTTGCCGTAAACTGATGCCATCTCCTTTATGGTTTGAGCCAACTTTTCTTGGTTGGTGAGGAGCTTTGTAAAAGCACGGTACTCGATTTTTTTTTCATACTTTACACTTCCTTTCAGATTGAGTTGCTTGGTCGACAATATAACCTATACATTATGAAAAAAAATTAGTATACGTTATTAATTAAACAAATGCTCTCTGTGATTTTTTTGTTTTAGGAAAATTTAAATCCTAGTACTTTGTCGCGTTCCCTGTTGCTTTTATAACGACATTCATCTTTGAAGGCATCAAATTCAACAAGTTTTGAGTTATATTTTGGCTAATTTTATACCACTCGTCCTTAAATCCACGTTTTAAATAATTTTTGGTTTTTATATTGCGTATTCTTATTTGTCGGTCATGATGCTGCCACAGATGCTCGATTGTATTAATACCCGGTGTTTGCGGCGGCTTTTTCAGCTGGCTTCGAATATTGTATAAAGGCTAGCACACACTACTATACATGTTGCGCGATTTGCCGCGCACACGGTCTATAGGCTGTCTAAAGACACCGTTCTTTGTCTCGCCTAGCGTCCACACTACGATGTGAATTTCTCAGTCTCATCTTCGTAGTCCACCATGAAGGAAATTGCTTTGTGTAGAATGAGTTCCTGCTGCATAATGTTAATTACGAGTGAAAGAACGCGAAAGCGTAGAGGTTAAATGACGCGCGAAGTGTTCGCAAAAGGACCTAGGCTCGGTTATTAAATAAATTGAAACTGGAAGACGCCATGGGTTTTTGGAATTTCACTCGGCTGATTCCTACTGATTTCAAAACTTTGCTTTCGACGGTTAGAGGGGTCATAATGAAGTAGGATACAAAACTTAGATAAACCATCCTAGCTGCTCTACGACTGGCAGTCACACTGCCTTTCCTATCAAGTGGAGACTCATTCACGAGCCTCATGTACACCTTCAGAATATCTAAGCAGGCAATAACGAAAATGGTACCAGAGGTTTGCGAAGCGATTATCTCAAAATTAAAACAATATGTAAAGGTATGTATAAAACAATCAATATTTTTTAATTGTAATTTGAATTACAAAATTATTATTAATATTATTTTTAACAACGAAATCAATATAAAACTAGACAATGAGGAACAATAATTATTGTATATAATATAATATTAGTAATTGCAAAACATTTATAGATTGGTATAGTTCTGTACAGAATCACGAATGTCTGCTTATTTCATCCCTTGACTCTAATTGCTGCTGAAGTTGATCATCTCCAACTCCTTCTATACCACTTACAGTTGTGTTGAAGGATCTGAGCAATAACTGTCGTGTGAGACGTATGATGATGGGGAATGTGATGCAATTGGTGAAATGGAGGTGGAAGGTCTATGTGACGTTTGAATGGACGGAATTTCAACAGTTAGCAGACTCATGTCAAATTGAAATAAAATATCATATATACAGCGTATATGTGATACTTAATAGAGGCGTAGTGGTTGATATAAAATGTCAACCACTCCCTAATTGTTTGACTAGAAGTTCGTTATATCCGATAATGATGTTTTCTCAGAAGTTCGTTTTATCCGATAATGATGACCCAATTGTGCGAACATTTCGTTCACTATATACGAATGTTCGTTATAGCCGTGTTCAATATAACCAGTACTATTTCTAAGTAAAATAGTGAAAATTAGATGGGATCTGTTAAGTTGGTTCGTTATATGCGAGAGTTCGTTATAAAGCGGTGCGTCATAGTCGAGGTTGACTGTATATATGAATCTATATAAAGTGGTTATTTGCTATGATCGTAACGAGCTATTAATATATGAATATGTATAAAATCTTAACCTAGCTGACCTGACTATATTTCTACGCTGCTACCACGACATCGACCGCTGCGCTTATCCCACGATGGGGCCCTGTGTCTGGGAATTCTTGCACTATCCTGTTCCTGTCCTCCGCCAAAGTCGCTACACCAAAATTCCTTTTCTGCCGTACTGTCTCCAATATTCGTAGATCCCACCACTCGTACGTCCATCCTCACCACTCGTACGTCCATCCTCACCACTCGTACGTTCATCCTCACCACTCGTACGAATCTCCAACTCGAAAGAAGAATGTAAAAGAAAATAGAACTTTAATTTCTCCTTCCGCTAGTCTGCACGTCTGAATCCTTACCCGGTCTGAAATCAAAGAGACCAGCTTTCTATTTTCACCGCTCGATCAAAATTTTCCAATTCTTATCGGGACTTCCCTGGTCCGTTGAATTTAATTACTCCATTCGCATTTCACTCAACTAGAATGCCGTGTCCCACACACGATCCACCGTTCACATTGGGATAGACGAGACTCAGATCGAATTTTCATCCGTCAGCTGTCGTCTGACTGTTCGTTGACAATTGTGTGTGCAAGTTCAGATGGTGTTCTCGGACACTTCGGATTTAATTATAGGTAAGTGATACCCTTTTTTTATATAACTATGTATGTATTTTCAATTGCTTCGAGAGAGAGAGAGAGAGAGAGAGAGAGAGAGAGAGCGAGAGAGAGCGAGAGAGAGAGAGAGCAAGATCGAGAGATATTCTCCCATTGGTTGGATGTTCGTCTGAATTGATGTGTTGGTCAGATGTGTGTTGTTTAGATGTTCATCTGAGTTGATGTAACTTGTGCGATGTTTTCTATTGTTTATTCTATCGTGATGACTTGTTTTGTCTCGTAGTTGATTGTTTCCTTGTGTACGACCCTAACTAATAACTTCATCTGTGTTCAATGTTCCGAACCTAGCTCAACTCACTAATTTATTATGAAAACGAGACATCCTGTGTTCACGACGACTGTGATTGAAACACGATCTCCATCGTTCTCTCTTCTGGATGACGCTGGGGATTTTTTTTCTTTTTAGAAGAAAAAAAAAACAAACGAAAGTCACAAACCGTGACAATGCTGCTTTCAAAGTTTCGTAGTATTTGTCTTTCCTAAATCTTGAAACTCATGCAAGTGATATCCCTGAAAATTTTTCCATTCTATAAGCTTAAATGCATTGGTGAGATAAAAGTGCCCAGTAGGACCAGTAATATATACGGAATCGATTACGTATAGATTACATAGTAAAGAGTAATAATTACCCTTCTAATTATAGAACACATTACTTTAACGTTTATATATCCTAAGTTGTAAGACATGATTGCATGGAAGAATAGTTAACGTCTAAGTAATTACTTCATATTTACATCCAAGTAACTGCTTACTTCATTGAAGATCAGTAAGCTTCGAAGAGAATGATTACTTAAAGCCTTACAAGTAAGACCTCTTTTACATTCTTCAGCTCAACTCGAGTTTTTAAACGGCGGAAGATAAATATATAGATTTAATACAAATAGATTTATAGATAGATTTAATACAAAAGTATAATAGATGTATAGATTTAAAACAAAAATAGTTTTATTTTCCTCGGAACAAAGCAATTTATGCAGTTTGATTTTTTTCTATTTCCTTCTTTCGTTTTACGTGCTCCGCCTTGTGGTATCTATTTTTCAGCACCTTAAAGGCAAGTTTGACTTATTTTGTATGTTCTTCAAAAGTATAGCCCTCATTCATGCATGCTTCTGTAGTAAGCAAATATCCAGGTTAACCAATTTATTGTTTGAAAAATAATCACTTATGAAGAACTTACTGAAGAGCGCTGAATTTATATTTTTCAAGCTCTTGAAGGGTGCTTTCATGTGAATACCGTCGAAGTTGTACCGCATCACAATCTGCTTACCAAAAAAGCTGGCAAAATTTATTTTTAAACTTTGAAGGTAATATTATTCGCCTCATTATTGCAACCTGAGAAATAAAACTACTATTTAAAAAATTTAAATTTCATAATTTTTATTTCAATTTAGGATTTCTTCTTCCTTTTCCTCTCAATCCTTCTCTAATTGCTGAAGATCTTCTTCAGTGTCGATGGGAAATCGTGATGCAATAAGATTTCTTGGGCAGTTTATATCAAATAATTTTTTTATTAATGCAGTTTGCTCTGCGACAATTTTAACTGATTCATGGTTTTGAGATTTTAATATGTTGTTGTCATTTTTAAGTTCGTTCAGTTGTCGAGTTATATCCAAATTCAAATTGTTTTTATTCCATCTTTCAGAGATAGGGGTTTCAAATCAAAGGCTTCTGACCTAATGGTAGCATTGCAACGGTGAACCTGCATAATTTTGTTCATTGGCTCTAAATTTTCTCTCATGTGTTTCTCTGGAATAATTGTAGAAAATTATAAAAAATATAGCAATTTCTACTACTCACATGGTTGCATATTCATGCCAACTAAATAAATTGATGCAATAGAGGTAGGAGGAGAAATTTGTCGTTGTTGGGTAAGCAGACAAATTTGAAAGACATTTCTTCTATTGAGAAAGTCTCATATTCCTCAGAAGTAATACCGTCCGTTGATACAATCCCCAAAGAAGATGACTTCACTGGTTCAGTATAAAAATCGTCAAAATGTATTATACGTTTGCCAGTAATCAAATTGCCATTTGTGTCACTGAATCCAAGTACTTTGATTGGAACGAAAGGATGTATGCAGCAAAAATTATCAGGTTCTAATGAAGACAAATATGCGAGATTATCATTTTTCTGACCATTATCATTTTTCTTGAATCCGTAAAAACTCCTTCAAAAGCCGCATTTTCCAGCAAAAATTTATTACTCAGTTGCTGTAAAACACTGGTTGGTTTCCTTATTTTCCGTTTGATTTTTTGCATGAAATTTTCAAACGAATACGCACTGAACGTGTGAATGAATCCGATTTCCCTTATGCACTGTACCAAATGTAGTATACTGTGCATATTATATGTTATACTTGTAGCGCCATAAATTGCAGTAAAGTATTTAACAAACTCTTCGATCATCTCTTGAGCAACATTCAAATTGTCAATATAGTTCTTAGGGAAAGAAATAATTCTATAAAAACAATGAAGCAACAAAAAGTGGTAGTATGTTTCTTCATCTAATGCGTCTTTCAAAGCGACAATTCCAGTATACAAAATTATCTGTCGAAATTCTGTAGCTTTAAATCTTAAAACTTCATCCAATGATCTGAACTTTCGGCAAAATTCTTTTGGCATAGAAGGTGCAAGTGAAATATATTGATGTGACAGTTTACCTTTTTGTTCATTACTCAATTTTACGTGTGATTCCTAAATCGATTAAATGCATCGGGTCAAGTGGAAATTGAGATATCATTCCAATGCCACATGATTCAAGATCGGCTTTTGAATTTTGAAAAAGTGGTTTATCATGGCTCTGATGAACTCTTCTTGCAAAGGTATCATTCATTTTTTTGTGCTATAGATTACAACATTTCCTTCCTTGCACCCTATTTGAGCACATTTGTTGCATCCATTGAAAGAATTGTGCCCAACTGTTCCTGTTATGAAAGACCGTGCTGGCGCATCACAAGTAAATGCTCGTATGGTAAATATTAAAGTTCTTTCACCTATTTTAACACCATAAGTCATAAGATAGCATATTTCAGTCACAAAATCATGAAGAAATGTATCTGGATTATATTGTTTTTTTCCGCCTAAAGCACCTACTAAAATTGGGCTCAAATTTATTTTACTGACCACCTTCTCGAGTATAGGCCACAGACTTTTTCTAGAGCTTTTAAAAAGCGGTATGCCGTCAATACCAATATCAAGCTTCAATTCATCTACTTCACTTAAAGCACTGCCGCATTTTTGTAATTCCTTTTCCAGCCCAAAATGGCAGTACTCTCCCGGTGGAGCAGTTCTAATGATTATTTTGCTACTGCGTTATTTTAGCAAGCCCTTGAGACTTTTAGGAACTTCCAGCCCTTCAGAATTTAGAGTTTTCAACAAAGGTTCGACCGAATCTCTAGGGGGTTGGTACTCTACATACCACTTTAATAATTTCACTCTCAGCGATTCAGATCGTGGTATATTTTCATGCCTAACATTACTGACTACCAGTGGCGTGCACAGCCTTTTCACCTCAGGTATGCAACTGCCAAAATATACTCAGCCATAGAAGTACAGGTGTATTTTTTTTCATAATTATTTTTCCAAAAAATTAAGCCTTTGAGGCGGTAAATAAATAATAAAAATAATACATAGTGATCGTGGCATTGAACATTGAATTGGATAAAACGAAGCTCTAGTTAGTCAATTTAATGTTTAGTTGAATAATGTTGAAGAAGTCAATGATTGCCAGCAGAAGCTGTTGAGAATACTAGCTGTCTTCAAACAAAACCAAAAAATTAAATCGTTCAGCAAGAACCCCGGGAAGGTCTAAAGCACTCTTGCCAGGAACGGGAAAGGAAAGGATAAGGATGAAGGTTGGAATTGATGTCGGACAAAGCGGGAAAACAACAACATAAAATATCATTGAACTATGATAAGTGCAATAGTCAGCACTCTGAAAAGACAGCATAGTAAAATAAACGGTGTCTTTAATTAGATCATTTAAAGAATTATAAAAAATTAAATCATTTATAAACTAAATCGATTCGCCTATCTTTTTTTATGTGCAAACTTAAAATGTTGTCATAAAACGAACCGGTTCGTTTGATATTCAAAAGAAGCTCCTTTTCTATTGAAATCATTGAAAGATCAGTGAGGCGCTGCTGTCCTTGCGTATTTCGCAAATAAGTGTGAATTCTTTTCAATGCCGAAAATGATCTTTCGGCAGAAGCACTACTAGCAGGAATCGTCACAATCAGTTTCGCTAAACGTATCACTTCAGGGAACACTGCTTGCAAATTATTTTCGCAACAATGCTCGATGATTTTATAAGGGCCTTAATTTTTGAAATTTAATGATTTGTATACACATTTAAGTTCATTTTTTAGGCGTTCAACATTAAACTCGTATGATTTATAAGTGTTAATAAAAGTATTGAATAGAATGTCTGGGAATGTGGAAGTGTAATTATCAAAATTATCGGGAGCAAGTAATTGAACGAAAGTCAATTCTTTTAAATTCTTGTACCGAATACGTGACTCATTTATTACATTATCTATAATTTCGATAAATATTCGCTTTTAATGCAGCTTCATGTCCTGCATGCAAGCATTTCGCTTTATCTTTGGCTCCCCAGCAACATTTTTTGCGCCATCATACACAATTTCAAATTTGGTCCTGAGATTTTCCAAAAAAGACTCAAAGTCTTTGATTTTGTTGCAGCAAAAGACAATGTCTGAAGTTTTCTTTTGAATTACTTCGTAAAGAATATCCGTTTTAGCAAAAATTTCATTGAATATACTTAGAAAAAAGATAAAATCAAATTCGTGTAAGTGAAAGAGAAAACATGAAATTTGAGTTAGGGTATCACCATCCCATGTGTCACAATCCTCTGACATTTTCTCCAAAAGTTCAATCAAACAAGAATATTCATTATATATTACATTCACTATTCGTGAATGGTAGCTCCATCGAGTTTCAGATACTCGTGGCAGTTTTTTCATGGCTGCGAATTGGTTATAAAATGATAACCGTTTAGTACTCCCGTGGAAAAAATTTGATAAAGATTTTATAATATTAAAAAATATTTTAGTCTCAGGAATGCGTTCAAAGGACTTTGAAAGTACCAAGTTCAAAACATGTGCAGAACACCAGACAAACAAAGCATTTGGGCATTTCTGTTTCACCAAAGACTGAACGCCATTTTTTGCAGATGATAAAACAATTGCACCATCATACGTCTGGGCTATTAATTTTGATGAACAATCAAATTCTATCAAAGTATTTAAAATAATATCACTGAGCGTTTTGGCCGTCCGATCCATACTTACATCTATATATTTTATAAATTTATCAACTACTTGATCGTTATTAAAGTATCTTAAAACTAAAACTAACTGCTCTCTACCACTTATGTCTGGTGTTTCGTCTATCATTACTGCTACGAAATCAGTTTTTAACAACTGATACTTTATTTCATCGTTCAGGGAAGAAGCAACACATGAAATAACATCATATTGTATTCTGTTTGAGAGTCCTGTAAAAGAGCTTGTAGAATTCTCCAAGTGATCTTCCAAACAACCGTCATATTTAGCCAATAGGTCTACAAGTTCCAGAAAATTTCCTTTATTAAGCGATGACGCTGACTCAACATGCCCACGAAACGGTAATTCTTGCTTCCCCAAAAAACAAACTATGTCTATAAGCCGTTTAAAAATATTCCTGTTACGATCTACTTTAGAATTATGCCGTTCAACGTCTAGCTTTAATTGACTATTTAAGCTGGTTTCAATGCGGCTTTGACCGAAAGTACAAAGCTTTAATGTGGATTCCAAATGCTTTTCGCTTTGGTCATGTTTTTTAGCAGCTTTTACCAAATTGTTTAAATCGATATAACCTGTATCGTTCCAAACATTTTTTGTATGGTAGAATATTATACATGGATAGCAGAATAGCCTAATACTATGCTTGCCACCAGTAAGCCAAGGAAATGTATCATAGTACTTAGAATTAAAGTTCCGAGTGCAATTCCCTTTTCTTTGAGTTAGATTTAACTCGGGGATGCATCTACCTACTGAAATGATTTGCTTTTTTTTCACTAAAGGAAAAGGAGTGAAAAGATACTTCTCTTAATTTGACTGTTTGTTTGGTCCAAAAGTCACACATAAGGGTCTCCATATTGATAAAAAAATACTATTTAAAAAAATGCTATTTAAAAAAATACTATTTAAAAAAATACTATGTAAAAAAATACTATTTAATACTATTTACCAACTTCTCGTCACTTTGGCACGATTTGTAATTCCTTATTAGGTTTTTCTTTCGGTTTGCCTTTCGGTTTGCCACAAACTTCTTATAATATATAAAATTTCCCCTGCTAAGCAACCGTTCATGAGAACCCGAAAGAACGGTAAGGAACTTTCTTCCATCATGAGAACTCTTAAGAACGGCGGCTGTATAACAGTAAACTTACGGTGAATATGCCAAACTATGTGTACTTCACTATGTACATTAAAAATTATATTCTAGAGACAGCATTAATTATATAGGTATGTTCATATATGACCTAATAATGCTCTGAATTTTTTGGTGGTAAACGTGTTTAAGCTATTTACGTGTTTTCACATCATAAATTGGAGTGAAAACTCACTTTACAACAATACAACTTGTATCGAAATGCACCAGTACTATAAGTGTACCATATAAGTGTCATATGAAGTACCATATAAGTGTCATATGAGCAGCATTGTTACCCTGTAGCGTAAAATATTAGATTTGTGGCTGCTACGTGTGTTTGTCAACATTGTGCCTGTGTACCATTGTGCCTTTTTACACAGTTTATCTCTAACATTTTTCTTTTATAATTTTTTAATTTTAATTTACTCAAACAGCCCGTACTTTAATAATTAAAAAATATTTTTTTTCACGTCAAAAATGTTACTGCATATTGAATACCCACATTTTTGCTGCTTATAAAACTGTACAACTGCTTATAAAAATTATCTGCATATAAATAAGTGCACACATACATTACTAAAATAGTTTTTAATTTTGTTGCACATTAATTTTTTCCTCGTACTGTAACCAAATCATTCATTCAAATCCTCAGCGTGCAAAAGATTTCAGCAGCGCCGTCCGCCCACCTCTGCTTGAACATAGGAGCACAGCGAACACGCAGCTAAAATCGCGCAGACAAGTTCGGCTGAGAGACTTGAGACTTCCCGGCTAATATCGCTGCTCAGCGCCCAAAACCATTGACCGAAGAAGCATGCTTCCAAGTTACGAACACACATGCAAATTTAATATTGCCGATATAGCAACCAAAAAAGCTTTGTACACTGTACGTGTATCTCCACGGCATAGAGGTATACAAAGGAGACGGCAAGCTTTCGTTTCCCATATTAACCTTTGAAGTCACTCCACACAGATAAATATTCCCCTCACATCGTGTGTACATACACGACAATTTTCGAAAGCTTTTTACTTTGAGCTTTTAACTTTACATGAGCTTACTTTAGGGATGCAAAAAACAAATTCCTCTTCGAAATCAAGTTCGAAATCAAAATATATTTCTTTGAAAACTCCTTTTTCGCATCAAAGTCGAAAGAACAAATATTAAATATACTGTAAAATACAATCACTCATAAATTCTTTGCATCCAAATGAAAAAAAAGCCATAACTAACAGTTTTCGCGCCATCATTTAAACATTTCGGGACGATAAATTTCTTTATTTTCATATCGCACAGCCCTGGTTTCGAAAATTCCCTGCTCAGCTGTTGGCGAACTGTCATCATCAAATGTAAACAAACATTCAGTTTTTTGGAAAAATTGATAATTATTTAAAGAATGGCCCGCGGTTGTAAAAATATAAATATTGTAAAATGAAATCAAGTGTATTGTGTGTGGCACAGAGT